>CM048746.1:120801012-121401012 GCA_026315105.1 Locusta migratoria | reverse complement strand
ATTGCAGACTGGCGCAGGTGGTGAAGCTGTTGGTGGCCGCTAGCAGCTTCCTGTCGTACGGCCTGCAGCTGTACATCGTGGTGGAGATCGCGTGGAAGCCGCTGGCCAAACGCATAGACCCCGTCTACCACACCGTAGGCGAGCGCATACTCAGGGCGGTGCTGGTACTCGGCACAGGTGGGTACCAACCTACTGTTCCAACCAACTAGCCCACGTACGTCTCCTGCTGCACATGTATCCTGCGCATTACAAAATCTAGCTTAATGCCTGTGGGTAGTTCCCCATGTCTACCTACTCCATGCCCGGTAATCTTCTGTGTCGCACTTTCTCATCCGAAAACAACGAAACAGTAACCTTAGTTCATCCTAGTATAGCCCCTTTTTCCGTAAAAAATCAAATCGCCATGTACAAAATTGCTGCAGTTATCTGATTACCTAACTGAAGAGTTAAATTGCTAATTACTTGAATTTAAACACGTTACGGATCCAAGTTTAAATATTATGCTCATCATTTTTGACTTGACAACACCGCATCTATTTTCGTAATAACACGCTCGGAAATAAATACTGTAATAAGCCATAGATTTTTCATGAAACCATTTATTCTACCGTTACTAGTTTCGGACATGAGTCCATCATCACATGGCTCTGTTGATTCCGGATGCTATGTCCATTACTGTCTCCATAGACAGCTGTCATTTACATATTATAGGAAGGATTTGTGATTATTTGTATCACTCCATGCTGGTCAGTGAACTACTAGAGAGTCATTTCATGATTTACGTGGTTCCCTTGATTTTAAGGGACCAAACGTGATGGGTCATCGGTCCCAGTTGATAATTTTCTCAGTATTAACCTTCAAAATACCAACATGTATCTCATAATGCTGATTATTAAGAGGAAGAAGAGGTGGGCTATTGAGCGACCAATTCATCTAATGCTAAAAGCGTACAAAATTGTTCATTGTGTTTGATTTACCATAACATAGCTATTTAAAAAGTACATCACTTGCGAATATTGCCCACTACCTGAAATATTTTTAGAGTACTGTTAGCCACAACAGACTTTCTATATGTGTGCTACAATGAAAAGGGTCGTGGCATCTTGCAAACACAATAAAATCAAACTTTAAAATACATCTTTTATACTTGTTTTTAAATTTTACTCACAATACACTTTTCAAACACAATAATGTTGACAATTACATCCATTGTGAACGTCACGTCTACTAATGGTATCACTGAAAAATGTGACACATTATTTACATTGGTATAAAACTTTACTAGACATAGTAAATATGGTTTTCAGAAGTTTTCAATACATTACGACATTTTCATAAGATGGGAACGTACTACCCCCCCCCCCCCCCCCTTTTAGAAGCCTCCCGTCTAGCTTGATATTGTAAGGGTTACACGATTAGAAGCCCACGTTCATCACATTAAATTAATTAATATTTTCAGACATCAAGAATACATTTTGTAAGGATACGACATTTTATTTATATTTAATATTTTTTAGTACAATTACTAATTTACTAATTTTTGTACCGAGTAACAACAGTTGTCATTCAGAAATTCTTTTAATCTCTTTACAAATATTGGTTAGCAATCTGTCAGACTATTGATGCCATTTCGGAAGTCATTAAAGACATTTGTGGCAGTGTAATTCATTAATTTCTGCGCTAAAGTTAAATTTAACCTTGAATAGTCAAGATGAACCATTCTCCTAGTGTTACTGCTATCTGCTATGCAAACTGCTGTTACTTTCGGACTGGGTTGTGTTATCAATAACAAATATCATAACTGCATATATATCGAAGCCTATCTAACACCATGCAACAGACATTAATTTAAGGATCTATGGATGTTCACAGTAGCTTCAGACTATATGTTTATTATATAGTGTGGAAACGTAATAATTATCTATGGATGTTCGCAGTAGCTTCAGACTGTATGTGTGTATATAGAGGAGAGTGTTGTATATTGGAAGATATTTAGTTTCTTTTTTCATTTTTTTACTTTCGCTATTGAAGTTAGAATATGCAATATTTTGTCAGTTCCTATAAACTGATTTGGAAATCAACAGCATTGCATGATTAAGGTAGATTCAAGGAGAGAAAATTAAATTCCCATCTATGGCAACCATTCCGAAGTACAATAAATTATTGTACCTTAGAACAACAAAGTATCATACCTTACACCAGCAATTTTATTTACTATTTTAAGTACGAACGTTCATCTTACAACAGGTTTAGTTCTGGAACATCACAGAAACCTCTCTTTGAAACTTTTATAGAGTAGTTAACTCTTCCCCAGTTCCTGCTGCCTTTGCATCATCCCATTGATGAGAATCATTTAACTGATTTTCTTTGGTGTACTGAAGTTCATGAACCTTCTTTTTTGTTAGTTTCAGAGGTGTCTACGGGCGGGGGGGGGGCATGACGCAATCTGCGTCATTGAAATTTCTGGGGTGGGGGAGTGGGTAAAAAATTAGTACTTTTGGCCATCCTGGGTGATTATATACGATATAAATTTATATTCCGAATCCAGTTCCAAATATCTCGGGTGTTTGTGTGGAATTGGGGGGGGGGGGGGGTTGGTCGCAGTTGGTTGGGGGTGAGTCATTCGCCAAGGGGGGTTAGTCCATGAAGTAGTAGAGCTGCCTGCTTAACATAATTAAGCAATTCCTTGTCCATGAGTCCTGGGAGAACTTGTTTCACAGCAATACTAGCACAGCATTACATAGTTCATGCTGTTAGAAGCTTTTTGTATCTGGAAATGCCTATGTAATGATCTAAGTTTTACCTTAAAAACACCACATGCTTCTCGCATCGACATGTCCCCATTGCTGCGATGGCTCTCTCAATATACTCATGTCATACGTTTCTTCTCTTCCTAGATATCTTGTGTATTTTATAATAATGATAAAATGTCACAAATATTTTGAAACAAATTTTATTCTAATTTTATGGCATGCTCTTGTACCTTGGATCTTTTTCTAGGTATATGAATAAACCGTGTTCCAAGGTACAGGAACGTGCATTTTATTTTAAATCATTGTTTTTTATTCATTAGGACACATTAGTTTGAATTCTGACACATATTTTAAATAAAGTAATACTTTTCGGCCAATTATAGACAGAAGGAGAACCAAAGGAATTCTTCGCACAACTGTAAAGCAACAAAAGCCAGCAAATTAAAATTTATTTTTACTGAAGCTAAATTTCAAACAGCTGAAACACTGATGCTGATCAAAAGAAAGCAGCCATTTGCAATCCAGATAAAAGATCATAGGAGCTTAATCATACAGTGCTGAAACTTAACAGTAGCTGCCATCACAATGTCAAATATTGAGAGGGTTCCAAGGTACAGTCTGAAGCTATCGTGAACATCCATAGATCCTTAAATTAACCTCTGCAGCTTTATATTAGGTGGGCTCTGACAATTATGGTTTCACACTTTTGTGCAATGAAACTGCACTAATTGTGATATATGTGCGCATTTCTCAATGATGAATAACCGAAATTTATGGTGCCATACGAAATCATTTATTGAAACTAGGCGTAGTAAGTTAATTTACTTAGATGTCTAATATGAACAGTTGCTATAACCCGAATCTGTACTAGTATGTTTCAGCATACCATCAATCTGTTTCTTAATGTTTAATTTGTCATTAATGCACACACCTAAAATGTAAATGTCTTTGCTTATCTTTGAAAAAAGAAACACCAGCTATGTTTATGTTGTCAAGTCACTATACTATCATTTGATCGTCCTGTATCAGTAGTTGGAAACAGCAGATATGGAATATGCGCCGACTCATTGGAACATCTATGTTCAACGAGTTGCATTATTTGAATGTATGGGAAATTATCTGAACGTATGAGAAATTATCCCTTTATTTGACATACACAGGAATCACCCAAAGGAAACATAAAGTTACTTACATTATATGTGTAGGGGCATGTGAACAATTCTACTCGACTTTTTTCACACTGTAATTTCTTGCCTGTGAGTAAAATATTCTAACAAAGAGCATGGGTGCTACAATATAAATACTACGTAGTTGTTTGTATAGATGTAGAAATTGTTTTATTCTGGACTATTTCATATTTACTGTCTAAGACAAGTACTTGTCGTTACAAAGTAGAGAACAGTCATACAAGTTTCACCTTTTTACAGTACCCATGAACACAAAACTAACATATTGATTTTGACCCATAATCTGGCAGGTGATCAAATCTCTCATGTATAATATAATTGACTAGTACGGGAGATGCTGCTTTCATCTTCTTCCCAACGGGTTGTCCATTGGTTAGTCTCCGTTTCACAATAAACATCAGTCCAATTTTCAGTGCCCCCAACTCTTGTCCATAATAAATCACCTTCAATACTTCCTCTTATCGTTCATAAGCAGTTTTTCATGTAAAAGAAAAAAAAAATATCACCAATAAATGAAAAGGAACTAGTACTACGGTAACTACGCTTGCAGTGTCTCTTGAAGATTCAAATCGAAACATTTGATCAAAGGCAACGAACCGTCGCTTTACTTGAGAGTTCAGATGTTGGTTTCAAGTACAATTGCCCATCCAAGGACGGAAATTGAAGTATTTTGCATCAAAGTGTGCACAATTTTGATGTTGCTTGAGAGCAAAATTGCGAAATAAAAAGTTAAAATAATGGTAGAAAAAATAATGGTAGAAAAAATTTGTATCTGATTTTATTAGAGATGCATTATACACTACTGCCATTAAAATTGCCACACAAGAAGAAATGCAGATGATAAACGCATATTCATTGGACAAATATATTATACTAGAACAGACATTTTCACACAATTTGGGTGCAGAGATCCTGAGAAATCAGTACCCAAAACAACCACCTCTGGCCGTAATAACGGCCTTGATAAGCCTGGGCATTCAGATAGGCATTCAGTCAACAGAGCTTGGATGGCGTGTACAGATACAGATGCCCATGCAGCTTCAACACGATACCACAGTTCATCAAAAGTAGTGCCTGGCGTATTGTGACGGGCCAGTTGCACGTCCACTGTTGACCAGACGTTTGCAATTGATGAGACATCTGGAGAATTTCCTGGTCAGGGCAGCAGTCGAACATTTTCCGCATCCAAAAAGGTCCGTACAGGACCTGCAACATGCGGTCGTCCATTATCCTGCTGAAATGTATGGTTTCACAGGAATCGGATGAAGGGCAGAGCCACGGGACATACCATATCTGAAATGTAACGGACACTGTTCAGAGTGCCGTCGATGCGAACAAGAGATGACCGAGGCGTGTAACCAATGGCACCCCATACCATCACGCCGGGTCACACGCCAGTATGGCGATGACGAATACATACATCCAGTGTGCGTTCACCAAGATGTCGCCAAACACAGATGCGACCATCATGATGCTGTATACGAGACCTGAATTAATCCGAAAAAAAGACGTTTTGCCATTCGTGCACGCAGATTCGTCGTTTCGTACACCATCGAAGGCGATCTTGTCTGTGATGCAGCGTCAAAGGTAACCACAGCCACGGTCTACGAGCTGATAGTCCATGTTGCTGCAAACGTCGCCGAACTGTTTGTGCAGATGGTTGTTGTCTTGCAAATGTCCCCATCTGTTGACTCAGGGATCTAGACGTGGCTGCACGATCCGTTACAGCCATGAGCTGCTAGTGATACGAGGCCGATGGGCTCCAGCACCGCGTTCCGTATTGCCCTCCTGAACCCACCGATTCCATATTCTGCTAACAGTCACTGGAACACGAGCAACGCGAGCAGCAATGTCTCGAAACGATAAACCGCTATCGCGATAGGCTACATTGCAACCTTTATCAAAGTCGGAAACGTGATGGTACGCATTTCTCCTCCTTACAAGATGCGTCACAACAACGTTCCACCAGGCAACGTCGGTCAACTGCTGTTTGTGCATAAGAGATCGGTTCGAAACTTTCCTCATGTCAGCACGTTGTAGGTGTCGCCACTGGTGCCAACCATGTGCGATTGCTCTGTAAAGCTAATCATCTGCATATCTTAGCATCTTCTTCCGGTCGGCTAAATTTCGCGTCTGTAGCATGTCATCTTCGTGGTGTAGCAATTTTAGTGTCCAGGAGTGTAGTATGATAAATAATGTATAGTATCTTTGTAACCGCATACTGAAGGAAATTGTTGTGAACGTCTGTGTAGACTACGCCTCGCGGTGTACCTGAAGTAAAACTTTGACTATCTGCGTGTGCTCGGCAGTGGCGCTGGCGGTGGCGGTTCCCAACCTGGGCCCGGCCATCTCGCTGGTGGGCGCGGTCTGCTTCTCGACGCTGGGCCTGCTCTACCCGGCCGTCATCGAGTCTGTGGCGCTGTGGCAGGAGCCTGGGGCATTGGGCTGGATGCGCTGGAAGCTGCTCAAGAACGCCCTGCTCGCCGCTCTGGCCCTCCTGGCGCTCGTCACCGGCACCATCTCCAGCGTCACCGAAATCATCGAGAACTACGGCCTCCAGTAGCGACACAGCTGGCTCGCCGTCTGGCTAGCACTGTCTCACACTGCCTGGTCAGACTATACGAGGCAATGCCTACAATGGGCCAGACTGAACGTACCATTGTACCACATGATTTCTACGAAGTTCGAACATGTTGGACTGATGACCTGCATCCAGTTGTCTTTATTAAATCCAGTATTTGTGACTAGTTTTGGATTTCTAGCAGTCCGTTATCAAAGTTGGCCACAATCGTATGTACCTTACTACACGAGTTACTTATGTAAACACGTAACTACAATTTTAATATTATTATTGCAATAAATCGTATAATGTGCTTTGGTGAAGGGTACTTCCTCTCCGATAGAACTCAGCACTTGGCTAACTACCACTGACTAAAGCGCATTATAAAATTTATTATAATTTTCATGTTAAAATTATACGTGTTTGTGTTACCGAGGTAAAGACATGACTAAGGCAAGGTTTGATAATGGACTAAAAGTTCGAAACTAGTCACTAAATACTGTTATGAATGAAGATAACTGAGACGGTGATTAAAATAAACAAAAGGACATGTTATCTACGTAATCTTTGTGATGTCTTCAAAGTTTAAAGTGTATCTATATCGTCTTGATATTTGTGACTCAGGCGATGTGTTACCATTCGAAGAATTTATGATCGTTGATAATGATCATTGACTTTAACTTCTGAACTTCATGAACTTTTGGTTTAATTTTTTTCTCTGTCTTTCTTCTCTTACAATGTTTTCCTGATCACAAGTGAATCTGTGCCCACAGTCAAGCGGCATAGTTATATTTTAATGAAATTATTCAGATACTTTTGCAAGTCACAACTTTTCGTGATAGATATGTATTGCCTGAAGCCTTAAATGTTCAAATGTTTGTAAATCTAGTGGACCAAATTGGTATGGTAATCACTCCATAGACTTACAAACTGCTTAAACTAATTTACTCTGCGTAAAACACACACACACGTACAAAGACGCGCGCGCGCATGCATTCGCATATTCCCCCCAAAGAGGACTTGAACTTCTAGCGGGAACGGTCGCCCAACATGATGCGTTAGACCACGCGGCCGTTCCGCGCCGCGACAGTAGCTCCCATTAAAAAATGTAGCAAGGCAGGGTTTCGAACTCAGGTCTCTGCATATTATGCAGTTATGAGAACCACAATAGCTAAGCACAGTGACGAGTCAAAATTCTAATCTCTGATTTAGTTTAAACATTTTTCCCCTTTAACGTAACAACTGTTCAGTCTGTGTGGAACTGCTATTCTGTGTGATTTTTACATCCTTGACAATGTTGTTCGCGTTTAAGGGGAACAACATGTAGACTGATACAAAGGTGGAAATTTGAGGAGGGATGCGTTCTAGGGTAAATCCTTGCATTGGTGCGAATTCATTGTGTCAGGATTGTGTGGTGGTTAGCGTAACTACCTAGTGAACAGCAGATTCGGGTTCGAACCCAGCCGTGGCACAAATTTTCATTTAGTGCTTCAGTCTATACACATTAATCCACTGAAATTCTTTTCAACATGTGGAGGAAGTAATTATGTCTGACTTGTTTGTGTGCTGTGGAACAGTTGGATGTATTGCGTGTCATTACACTGACTGTTGTGCATTTTCTGTATATTAAGAATTGCTGTTCTAAGGAATCATAAATGTATGATTAGCTTCATTAGTTTTTGAAAAAAGTTAATTATTTATGCTTTGTGTGTATATTAAAATATATTTATAAAATAAAAACGTATTTGAAAAATAAGTTATGATGGGTAAATAATAAAATACTGAAGAGGAAATTTTATAAAGACATTCAAAATCTGCCCCTACGCTCTCTACATCTACTCCTATTACACTGCAAATTACCTTTAAGTGTATGGCAGAGGGTTTGTCGAACCGCTGTTCTTCGCTTCACCATTCTACATTTTTATACGAGGTAAGTCCACAAAGTAAGCTCCGTTTGGTTATATAAAGCAAACGTGTACAGATAGAGAAAAAATATTTATTGTACAAAAATATACAATTATGAAACTACTTTTCTACATAGTTTCCGAAATTTTGTAGGCGTTTGTCATAGCGCGTCAGAAGTCTTTGTATGCCTTCTTCGTAGAAGGTTGCCGCCTGTGTATTCAACCATGTGGTAATATGTTCTTTCAGCTCGTCATCATCGCTGAAGTGTTGACCACCATGGACAGGTTTTAGGTATAAGAAGAAAGTCGCTAGGTGCGAGACTGTACGGAGGATGATCAAACACATCCCAGGAAATTCCCGTAAGAGTTGTTTGGTCACATTCGCCTTGTGAGGTCGGGCGGCAACGTGAAGGGAAGAAGAAGACTCCTTTCATCTCTTCTTACACCTAAAAGCTGTCCTTGGTGGTCAACACTTCAACGATGATGAGCTGAAAGGACATGTTTGCCACATGGATGAACACACAGGCGGCAACCTTCTATGAAGAAGGCACACAAAAACTTGTCCCACGCTATGATAAGTGCCTACAAAATTTCGGAAGTTATGTAGAAAAGTAGTTGAACAGTTGCAGATTTTTATAAAATAAATATTTTTTCTGTATCTGTTCATGTTTGGTTTATATAACCAAACGGAACTTACTTTGTGGACATACCTCGTATCATCTCTACAGCGCCCATCACAAATTATTTTACTGCCTACATAAAAAAAAAAATTATCTGTCATGTCTTTTACTTAAATCCTTCAGCATCACCTGGACTTGTTACACTCCATAATTACTCAGCTTGCCCTTTTCTCACATGACATATTGCGAGCCATGGATGAAGGGCAACAGGCGGATTGTGTTTTCCTCGACTTCAAAAAGGCGTTCGACGCGGTGCCACACTGCAGACTGCTAACGAAGATACGAGCTTATGGAATAGGTTCACAGATTTGTGACTGGCTGGAAGACTTCCTAAGTAATAGAACGCAGTACGTTGTTCTCGACGGCGAGTGTTCATCAGAGATGAGTGTATCGTCAGGCGTGCCCCAGGGGAGTGTGATAGGACCGCTGTTATTTTCTATCTATATAAATGATCTGATGGACAGAGTAAGTCGTAATTTGCGGCTGTTTGCTGATGATGCTGTGGTGTATGGGAGGGTGTCGCCTGTAACTGACTGTAATAGCATACAGGATGACTTAGACAAAATTTCTAGTTGGTGCGAAGAATGGCAGCTAGCTCTCAATGTAGAAAAATGTAAGGTGATGTGCATGAGTAGAAAAAACAATCCTATAATGTTCGAATACAGCATTAATAGTGAGTTTCTTGATCCTGTCGCGTCGTTCAAATATCTAGGCGTAACATTGCAGAGCGATATGACATGGAACGAGCATGTAAGGACAGTTGTGGGTAAGGCGGACAGCCGACTTCGGTTTATTGGGAGAATTTTGGGAAGATGTACTTCACCTGTAAAGGAGACAGCGTATAAAACGCTTGTACGACCACGTCTTGAGTATTGATCAAGTATTTGGGACCCGCAGCAGATCGGTTTGAAGGAATACCTAGAGGCTGTTCAGAGGCGAGCAGCTAGATTTGTTACCGTTAGGTTCGACCAATGCGCGAGTGTCACGGAAATGCTCCGGCAACTCAATTGGGGATCGCTGGAAGAAAGACGACGTTATTTTCGTGAATTTCTGTTAAGTAAATTTAGAGAGCTGAATTTGAAGCTGAGTGTAGTACGATCTTGCTGCCGCCTACTTACATTTCGCGTAAAGATCACAAAGACAAGATAAGAGAAATTAGGGCTCGTACGGAGGCAGATAGGCATTCTTTTTCTCCTCGTTCAATTTGGGAGTGGAATAGGAAAAAAAAATACCAAGTAGTGGTACAGTGTACCCTCTGCCACGCACCTTACGGTGAATTGCGGAGTATGTATGTAGATGTAGATATACAATGTCTTTGGCACTGCTTATTCGACGCACGTGGGTGGCACTTATTGTCCTGTAGCGGGAGGTAACAAGAACTGAGGTGACAACTGGCGACTAATTATCGCTGTTAAGCGAATGGGGGCGGGGAGGGGGGAGTAATGACCTTGGCTGTGAACGCGATTAGCGCAAACCACCCGAAGGACGCCTGCAGGACAAAGCATAGTCCACCGCGACGCCAGCGTCGGTCTGGAGCAGGCGACACCACAGGCGGCCGCTGCAGCTGCCAACAGCCAATCAGCGGCTCCGAAGACTTTACAGGTACCTCACCATTGGCGTCTTTCTGTTGTACAGCTAGCAGAAGATAATCGAGATAAGGCGTTTCTTGCTTCTTCTTTGAAGGTCTGCCATTCGGAACATTATGTTGAAATTCAATTTTGACTAGAATGGCGATAAGTGCGAGTACGATTCGCGTACCGTGTTGTTCGTTCAAACTTCATTATGAATATAGACAGTCCATCAGTCCTAGGAATCTGACGGCCTTAGCCAGTTTCTCCATTGAAACTGTAACTACATCGATCCCAGGAATTGAAAGACTTTCTACAACTTTTTCAGTTGAATTTTCTTCTGTAATTTCACACTCATTATTAAAATTTTAAACATGGTTGCAGTTCAGCAACGGTGGAATACGATCCAAACTCAACAAAGTTTCAGCTGACCAGTTGCATAAAAATGGTTTACATGCATAAACCTTGACCTAGGTTTTGACAAAACTAATTTTACCGTCTTCAGAAGTATTACATTTAGCTCACATTAAAATAGTTGTTAAATAAAATGCGGCTGACTCCATGTCATAGAATAACAACTAAAATTTTAAAACACGTCTACAACATAAAATTGTGGAGCAGGGCCACACACAGGCCGAGTGAGCACTGCGTACCATTTTTTGTTGTAGACATGTTTTAAATCTTACTTCTGAAGAAGGCAAAATTACTTTTGCCGAAACCTAGGTCAAGGTTTATGCATGTAAACCATTTTTATGCAACTGGTCGGCTGAAACTATGTTGACTTTTGGACACTCACTATTGCTATTTTTTCTATATTTAATTACTTTTGGAGATTTACCTACCTGCTATACTAATCAGTAATAGGCTATTCTCCTCTGTTAAAATACGGTTGTTATTATTGTTCTGAATTATTATATCATTCTATAGCGTTTTCGGTCTTAATTTGACCAAAACTCAGTTATTTTTTCTGAATTTAAGACTTAAAAATAGTTACATTCCAAGATAAGGTCACGTGATTCAAATCTGTTACTGGTTGAAGCCCTGGCCATGTCGCGCATCATGAGGAATACGACGCAAATTTGTGTAACTAAGGGACCAAACTACGAAGGTTCCTAGACTGACAATCTATTTTAAAGACAAAACACACACAGATACATACACAAGAGAGGACTCTGTGACGTTGCCAGGTAGTAGTTCGCTGCCTCTTTAAATTCATAATATAGTACTGAGTAAATATGTATTCAAGTCTCTGTTATATTAACAATCTAAATATAATGTAATAGAGTTGTCAACAATACTTTAGTATTAAACGGAAACTAATGAAAGAATAACATTCCTAACATTAATTGAGATACATAATAATACCTACTTTAATATTACGAGAAAAAGTCTACTTAGCCTTAACAGAAATACTAATTAGCATTATTTATAACGTACAACAATACGCCTCTTGCATGAACTAATTAATATTTGCTAATTATACAAACTTCTCTGCTGTCAAATTATAGAAAATAACTTCAAATGTTTTGGAAAAGAAAATGATAATAGACTAATTACATTCGTACCTCTATTATTATGCAACACTGGTATCGGGAGGCTGAGTAATGCAATCAGATGGGAATAAATCGGAACATGCTTCGTTACTCGAACCTCCATCGGGAGCGGGCGCGCAATCCACGAGATCGAAAAGCTTGATCCAAAAGATGAAGTACACCAGGTTATTCACATGGATCTATATCGGTCATTTTACGATTCATTTGCTCGGCTGAAGTGCTCATCTTTTCACCAATTTTGGTTATCAGAGAATTTATTTTGCTATAGAAAGATTGCCTCAGGCACTGAACCGACGAGTCTATTTTGTTATTAGAACTACTGTCATTTAAAGCTTGATTTGACTCTTGCAAACCAATTAATCGAATTCATATCCTATTTCAAAGATTGATTACATCAATTTAGTGAACTAGTTTCATGATTAGGCTGATGTTCATTGAAGTAATTTCATTTTTCAAAGATTGACTCAACAATTGAGTTGATGATTGATTTTTTTTTATTTCTTTCTGCTGATGTCCAATAATTGATTCTGTCAGTAAAATATTGGTTCAACGATTGACTGATTTGATATTTCAGTTTTGTTGTCAATTTGTTGCATGAGTATATTGAAATCGATCAATTTCGGATTACACTCAAGATTCAGCAATTGTCCTGTTTTCATCTCCAGTTCTGTTGTGTAGTTCATATTTGAACACAATACTTTATTCACCGGGTAACCACAGTCGAAGTGATTCAGTTTCTTGACAAAGCACCGCTCCGACTATTAAAAATTCTTTATTGAGAACACACGACCGGTTTCACAAAATGAATTTGCATCATAAGGTGCTTATTTCTTGCATATAAGAAAGAAAATACAGAATCAGAAATTAACCTTTTCAACCGCGTAAAGCACATACCAATTACATTATATTAGTCGTTGTCTACTTACATTCAAGTCATAACCATATATTACATTGAGTTTGAACTAGCTGATTCCCATCATTTATCTCGAGGTGTAACCAACTTTCATTTAAAACCATTTATAAAATTCCTTTTGTTCAAAAAGTGGGGCTCCGTCAACTATGTATTAAAAACTGAACGAAATCCATCCCATACCTGAAAAAAAAAAAAAAAAAAAAAAATCAGTCAATAGCCTACATCTGACATAGCCACTCCCATAAATTTCGGCTGATTGGTACAATTAATTAACCTGTGTACCGAATGTCCTGAATTTTATGGGAAAGGGAATCGTCCCAAAGAATTAATCCGGTAAATGTAGTGGTCGTTACATCCAAACCGCTACTTCGGTGATACTTTTCGCAACAAAAGTCGACAAACATTTTGAAAATTTCAGAAAATGTTTGCAGTTAATAAAATGTGGGCAAACAATCGGAAATGATTAAATTCACAATAAAATTTTTTGAAATATAGTGGTGAGCAAAATAAATTTAGGAAATTTATTTGATCGCAAAATTAATTACTAATTAATTAGGTATTTGGACGTACAAAGAAGTAAAGCTATGTAGGTCAAGCATAGAAGCTAGAAGACTGTGATAATTATGTTTTATTATAATGACATAGTGCACCTATGCACTGTAAATTGTTATGTAACAACTGTTTGACATTACAAGGTTATGGCCTTGTAAAATATTTTATTTGACCTGATGATGCTGACATAGTTCAGCGAAACCGGTCGTCGTTAATAAAAATTGATGATAAGCGATCTTGGCTATTTTATATCTTTTTACACATAAAATACACTAAGGCTAAATTGGTAACCTTTATTATGTTGAACACTCGACAATAAGACACAAATAACTACACTGAAAACTTAATAATTAATATGAAATACGAGTCTAACCATACCGCTTTTTATTCACAGCCTGACATAGGCAAATTTGGTAAATGATTGTCATTCAAGCTCAATAAACCAGCTGTAATTATGTAATCAAACAGGTTGCTACAATAAATACCACCAGAAAAAAAATGACTAGAAAATATTAAATGAATAATTTTTGTTCGTTTGAAATATTTGTTTTACTGTTGAATAGATCAATGTCAGTGAAAGTTAATGAAAATATTTCATTGTCACTGAAAAGTTTTCTTAAGCGTTCAATTAATCATTTAGGAAAAACTTCAGAAGCTTGTTTACTGACACACTAGAAAATAATTTGGTCAGTAACAAATTGTTGATACGTTATGTAGTATAACTATTGGGTTTTTATAAAAACAATAATAAATGATTCATTATGAAATCGAGTTTTACTGCTATCAAAGGCTGACAGCAGATAAAATGAAATTATTATTCCTTTAGTAACAAAACAGAAAGTGTTTTTACAGTTCTTACTTTCATATTTCGGATTAGCCTCGGCACAATAATGGAAACGAAAGGAACCTGATTGGATAATGTCTAGGTGAAAAATTGGATGATACAATATGCGCTTTTGCAGGTTTGCTTTAGAAACACTTCTCCACTACTACGCTTGGTAGCCGTGCGTGCTAAATGAAACAGACTTGGTCGGATCTTACTTTGATGAGACGGCGTAGCCATGCTGTCGCATTTTGTTCGCATACAATAGTAACTGAAATAAGCTCTCTTTAGGGGCAATACTGCCTCCACAGCACTCCTCTTGCTACGTATGTCCTCTTGATTGATTTGCGCAGTGCCCACTTAAAATAATTAATATTGCCTCTTCATCCACGTTTCTTCTTGCGTCGTACCAACTTCAAACATTACAACTCTCCATGAGCTACCACTGAGCGTGCGGACTCAACAACAACTGAATATAGACGTCAGACTGACAGTGCGCCTTCGCTGTACCACACTCTAACATATACAGTCGCGACACTCACTGTTACCAACTGACAGTTGCAACGACACTAGCGCTCCTAGTGGTGGGCAAGCTGCCGTAGGAGTGATGTTTGTTTATTTGTGTGCGAAATTAAAAAAAAAAATAGTTGGTATAGTTTTTGTGTTACAAGCATTATTAAAATATTAAGAGATATATATGACACGGACATTAATGTAAATACAGCCGATATTAATTGATTCAGAACAACTTCGTCATGAACAAATACTTACGGATATGTGTTATTATGCTGCTTATTCCGCTGAAAATAAGTAGAATATAAACATAAGAGAAACATAAATTTCTATTTTGGTGTGTTTTTGAGTTTTTTGACGGGTATAAATTGGGTGTGTAGTCTAATGATTCGCACACTTTTAGGCTTCACTCGTCTTTCTGATACGCGCATATTTCGTTTGAGTGTCATAACTTTAGCTTAAGAAGACAATGCCTTGGATATGCCTCCCGTTTGTTGTTCAGTTGTAGGAACAATCGTGGAATTGGGTTCTTCTATGTTGAAAACAGCCTGATTGCTTTTTTACGTTTTCTTGCCAGGTCTGTGACTTTTTCCTTCAGCTACAGCTATAGTGGCTGCTTTGGTACGTTAAATGCGTTTCCTACGTTCCACTCTCACCGATTTTACTGGAATTGTAGTGAAGAAACCTTAACGTTCCCGAGTAGGAAAGCGATGACTTTTTGCCAAAGGCAGGTCCTCCGGTGTTCCTTAGCCATTTCTTATTTTTAATAGAAAATGATATGATTCAAGGAAAGCCTGTAGGTTACAAGATAATTGTAAATAAAGTGTCCTGCAATGTACCGTTTTGTACCTTATCAGGGATCTCCGTGAACCTAATAAAAACAAAGGTGGAGCTAGTCTGTAAAAATCAGTATAAACGATACTATTCGCACTCATCCCGTATCGTATTCAGAAACGTAGCTTGCCGGCCGCTTGGAGCGCTGCAGTCGTAGTATAGAACAAAATCTGCGGGAGTGTCGTGACTGTATATGTTACACTGTGGCTGTACCAAGGTCTGTGTCCCACTTCCATATATTTTTTATACAGTACAAAGTCCTTGACTAAGCTAGCGTGTCTACTACATTTACAGAATCATTTTCGAAATGTAAATTAATTACTGTTTCGTGTTCACATTTAAATACCTTAACTACATTGTCAAAAATTAATAAATGGATAATACAAATGTTCAAATGTTTGTTAGGCTTATGGGACTTAATTGCGGGGTCATCAGTCGCTAAACTTACAAACTACTTATAAAATAACTTATACTAAAGACAGCACAAACATCCATACCCGAGGGAGGATTCGAACCGACGTCGGGGAACGGCATCGCGCATAGGAGCATAGCACCTCAATGCGCTCGGCCACTCCGCCGCGGCGAAAAATGTACAGAATAGTTTTTTGGTGATGGAAAACATATTTACGATTTTTATGTATGAATGGAAAAGAAATTTGTGAAATCCGGCAGTGCAAACCATCCCAATGTTGATGCGATTATGGTATCATAATTTACGTTAAAACTGTGTTTAAAGTAAAATATGCCTACATTTAAAGGTAACTGTTACGTACGTGTGTCAACAGACACTATGCCTACATTTGAAGGTAACTGTTACTTACGTGTATCAATAGACACTCTACAGATTCAAACTATTATACACCATAGACGTGTGTAAATAAGGATTGCATCTCGGATTCAATCTTCATTTTTCTATGTAATTCAATTTGCTTTTAAATTAATACTGTTGTTACTGGTCACTGTAAAAATTACATATTAAGCGTACACCTATGTACTTACATTTCCAATTCAGATTAATTCGTGTGTTACGGTAAATAATCTTGCGCTCTAGTCACATTCCACCTATCATTAAGCATTTTTTCGTGCTGAATGGTCCCGAAAAAATTTGTTAGGTTAAAGTGGAACTTGGGAGACTAAAGAATGCTGAAAATAAGATGAGACCGATTTTGGCTTAAATACAACATTTTAAAAGAAAGAATACGGTTCTAGGTGCCAACAATAAATATTTTCCAGGGAAGATGACGCTCGGTTTTGAAGTGACTTCAGCTGCTCGAGCGACGTACACTGTAGTTAATTGGTAACGTAACCGTTAGCTTTGTAGTTAACAAAATATTTGATCCTATATTTTTTTACCTCTTCCTGTTGTCGCTGAAGAATGTGATATTGTGAAATACAATGTAATTATTGTCGAGATTACTAAAAATTTCCGGGCTATTATGCCGTGGCCTTATATATTTATTATTAAAACCCGAATTTTCGTCCCCAACTGCGGAGGTCATTTTCAAGGGGGATCGTGGCACTTTTGAATGTCTGATGCACTGCCTGGGTCACATGGTGGAGTGATACTAAATGAATTCTGGATTCCGGTGTTGAAGAAAAATGTAACAGTCTTCCACCATGGGACGACATTAACGGACGGAGGCAATAGGCAACGACGAATTGCGCGCGCATGTCAAAAACATCTGACGACACGACTCTGCGCGCTAGCCCTAGTAATCGGAGTTTGGATTCAGTCAGTAGCGAGCCAGGATGTGCCTCGGACATTCAAAAGTGCCACGATCCCCCTTGAAAATGTCCTCCGCAGTTGGGGACGAAACGTCGGGTATTAATAATAAATCCATAAGGCCATGGAATAATAGCCCGGAAAGTTTTAGTAATAATGACCTCTCCGGCCATGAAAGTATACATTTTACAATTATTGTCGAATTAAGTAATAATTTCAAATTTTATTCAAGATATCTGCATTCACCAGATGGACTAAAAAGTCGTTTTTGAGATAGTAATCGTTGATGTACATATATCTTTCATAAACTGAAGTACTGTATCACTGATGTAAATATTAAAATTTACAACCAATATGAAGTTTGTACTTTTGTCCACTTAATTAGAAAACGACTTTAAATACAAATAGTTGGCGTTTCGTATCGTGATCAGCTGAATCGCAGCTAATTTCAGCCCACTAATTTATACATAACAATACTTTCAGCATTTGCAGTTGCAGAGTATGATACTTAATAGTGAACTAATAGAATAATAATTATCGTATGAGTCTTTCCTTACACCAAAAACATCCACACAGAAATAAACGCACAAAGTGACCGCAATCTCATTTTACGCATTTCTCATTGCCTGTAATATACAATGTTTCTGGAGTGCGGTACTAAGAAATATTTGTAGACCATTTTCCGAAACGTGAATGCCCAGACAATATAGCACTGTTAGTGAGTTTTACAACAGCGTGGTGTGGGTTGACATCACAACATCACATGATTCAAATTTCACTTCCGTTTATGAAAAATTCTGCAGTTCATGAGGATAAAAAGCAATTTAAGAGTATAAGACGACATAATTAATCACTTAAGACGATTTCCAGAAAACAGTCAAATACCTTATTGAAAATGTCATGAATTCGTCTCGTCTAATCCATATTAAGATTTGACCCAAGTCATCAAGAAATAAAAAGAAACGGCCGGCCAAAGGGCTATTACTGTTACATAGGTGTTGAATTACTTTGTGACGTCGCGGTGATGTGGTCGAGCGATCTAAGGTGCCTTGCTGCGGAGCGCGCGGGTGCTCGCCGTCGGATGTTGAGTCCTCCCTCGGGCATGCGTGTGTGTGTTGTTCTTAGGTTGATGAAATGTTTGTAAATCTGTCGCACTCAACTGCGTGGTTATTGGTCTGTATCTTAGAAAATACTTAAACTAAGTTAAACTAACCTAAGGACAACACACACATCCATTTCCGAGGGAGGATTCGAACCTCCGACGCGGGAGGCCTCGCGATCCCTCACGTGGCGCTCCAGACCGCTCGGCTACTCCCGCGCGGCTTTAGGTTAGTTTAAGTAGTTCATAAAACTAGGGACTGCTTACCGCAGTAGTTAAGTCTCGTAGCTGTACAAACATTCTTCTTACTGTGTGACACGTGACCCCATCCGTAATAATGGAGGTAGGGTCGTGGTTCAGTTAGTGCTGTTACGTCACTCTGAAACATTAGAGACGCTGTATTCTACATCCACATTGGACGTTTTGCAAATCACATTTAAGTGCCTAACAGAGGATTCATCGAACCACCTACATACTATTTATCTCCCATTCAATTCTCGAATAGCGCGCGGGAAGAAAGACCACCTGAATCTCTCCGTTCGATCTCTGATTTCTCGTATTTTATTCTGATGGACATTTCGACCTACGTAAGCAGAGTTCGCTTCCGGAGGAGAATGTTGGTGATTGGAGTTTCGTAAGTAGCCGACGCCGCAGCGATAAGCGCCGTTGTTGTAATGATTCCCATCCAAGATCCTGTATCATTTCTGTAACGTTGTCTGCCCAGTATTGTGACAATACAAAACGAGCTGCCCTCCTTTGGACTTTTTCGATCTCCTCCGTCAAAACCACCTAATAAGGATTCCACACTGGGCAGCAATACTCCGAAAAAGGACGGACAAGCGTAGTGTATGCAGTCTCTTTAGTAGTTCTGTTGCACCTTTTAAGTGTTCTGCCAATAAAACGCAGTCTCTGGTTCGCCTTTCCCACGACATTATCTACGTGTTCTTTTCAGTTTAAGTAGCCTGGAATGTGAACGCCGCAGTCGGGGATCACCAGACAGAAAAAAAATCACCTTTCAACGCCGGCACAACACCTAATTTATTCATACCCCAGCCGATTAGCACGAAGTATTTATAAATTATGTATTGCAGTCATCCTAGTGAAACATTTTCGGTGGAACCTCAATCAAAATCCTTATGTCTTACATATTAGAGTGTGGAAAGGCACTGCGCCTGTATGAGACGATAAAATTTCAAATGAAAGCAATTATCTGCATATGTCACTTACTTTTTGTATCCTACTATGTGTTTCGTAAATTTACACACACACACAAAAGAAAAAAAATGAAATGTTTGTAGATCAAGCTACTCTGGTCTTCGATCCCTAGACTTAAAAACGACATAAATTGACTCGAGGGAGGACTCGAACCTCCGCTGGGAGGAACCACGCATACCGCAACATGACGCCCCAAAACGCACAGTCATTCCGCCGCTTAATTTTGCATCCAGCTACCATAATTGTTATAAAAACCACTGTTTCACCTGAAAATGTCAGTATAACCTCTGTAAAGACAGTCGTGGGATAAGAAATATTAAGAGACTAATGCAGAGAATTGGTTTTTTGTTAACTTATGAGATATTTCACAGTTTGCGAAGGCGATGTTACTTTGTGGAAAAATGTAAGGTGATGCGCATGAGTAGAAAAAAAAAAAAAACAACAATCCCATAATGTTCGAATACAGCATTAGTAGTGAGCTTCTTGATGCTGTCGCGTCGTTCAAATATCTAGGCGTAACACTGCAGAGTGATATGAAATGGAACGAGCATGTAAGGACAGTTGTGAGTAGGGCGGACAGCCGACTTCGGTTTATTGGGATGATTTTGGGAAGATGTACTTCACCTGTAAAGGAGACCGCGTATAAGACGCTTGTACGACCACGCCTTGAGTATTGCTCACGTGTTTGGGACCCGCAGTAGATGAGTTTAAAGGAAGACATAGAGGCGGTTCAGAGACGAGCAGCTAGATTTGTTACCGGTAGGTTCGACCAATGGGCGAGTGTCACGGAAATGCTCCGGCAACTCAATTGGGGATCGCTGGAAGAAAGACGACGTTCTTTTCGTGAATTTCTGTTGAGTAAATTTAGAGGGCCGGAATTTGAAGCTGAGTGTAGTACGATCTTGCTGCCGCCTACTTACATTTCGCGTAAATATCACAAAGACAAGATAAGAGAAATTAGGGCTCGTACGGAGGCATATAGGCATTCTTTTTTTCCTCGTTCAATTTGGGAGTGGAATAGGAAAGGAAATGCCTAGTAGTGGTACAGTGTACCCTCCGCCACGCACCTTACGGTGAAGTGCGAAGTATGCATGTAGATGTAGATGTCGTACTATGGCTTGTTTCGGATTAAATGGAACAGAAAAAAAGAAATCGCACACTTCTAATAGCTGTAATTTCTTAATTGTTAATTTGAATTTGATACGCAATCTACACTCACTACTCGCCTTATCTCTGTCCCCCTCTCTCTGTCCCTCTCCTGTTCCTATCTCTCTTTGTTCTCATTCTCGACCCTCCTCAATCTGTGCATCGCCTAATTCTTATCCATCAGCCGGCCGCAGTGGCTGAGCAGCCTGCGGCACGCCAGTCACAGTCTGCACGGCAACTACGGTCGGGGGTTCGAATCAAATGTTTGTATAGCTTATGGGACTTAACTACGGGGTCATCAGTCCCTAAACTTACAAACTACTTATGAACTACCTAACACTAAGGACGGCACAAATATCCATGCCCGAGGGGGGATTCGAGCCCCCGACCGTAGTGGCCGTGCAGACCGTGACTGACGCGCCGCAGTCCCCTCGGCCAACGAGGCCGGCGGGTTCGAATCCCCTTCGGGCATGTTTTGTGCCGTCTGTAGTATAAGGTAGTTCATAAGCAGTTTGTAAGTTTAGGGACTGATGACCCCACAGTTAAGTCCCTTAAGCTTAACATTTTTTTCTTATCCATCTCCTCGTCCCTCTTTTCCATCTCTTCCCTTTTTCTTTGACCATCAAACCGCTTCTGCGGTATACACCTTACGACGATACTAATTGATAGTACAGTCATAAATTTCATCACCTCTTTTGTAAGTTATCCTATAATTATTTATGATTTTTTTAACGGAATGAGCGGATTTTTTTAAATTTTTTTGCATTAGGACACGGAGTTGACAAATTTTATTGCTTCGATAAAACTTTTCATTGACAAAAGCAAATCGAGTGTGATCAACAACTCCTCACTGAATACTATATCCTTAGAAACTTCGTGCCACAACGCACATGTATATTAGATTTGCCAGGTTCTAGAGCGTTGTAGAATAAAGTTGCACAACGTACACTTTTATTAGATTTGCCCTAGAGTGTTCTAGAATAAAGTTGGTACAATAGCAATCCTGAATTTCATTTTCATAATTAAATTAGACGTTTTTCACAAATGAAATATACATCAGATTAATCAGCACAAACAGCAAGCAATTTTACATGTAATAATAAATCGGATGAAATTATATATCAGACACATATGCAAAGTATGACTAGTGCAGTATTGATTTGTTAACAAAATTGAAATTGTTAAATAATTAACTACCCTTATTGTTTCGTAATGAACTGATTGTGTCAAACTGTTTAGGATGCCTTACATAACTTCAGGAAATGATAGTAATCATATTGCCAAAAGACCACAAGTTATCCCACTACCGGCATTGTGCAGTGGATAGTCTGTCAACTGTGTTGAATTTGTTTCGACTGAAGGACTCCGCCTCAATCCAATTAAGTGCCTCTTTGTCACCAAAGAGATAAAAATCCTGAGGTACCTACTCAATGCAGATGGTGTCCGTCCTGGTCCAGATAAAGTAAGGGCAGTCACGGAATTTCCAACTTCTCAGCATATTCGAGGTGTGACAAGTTTTCTCGGTCTGTGCTCATGCTACCGACGTTTCATAAAAGGATTTTGTAACAAGGCACGACATTGTAAGAATTTCTGCAGGGAGTCGCCAAGTTTTACTGGGATGAGACAAAAGAAAGAGCTTTCCGGGCACTTAAGGAGGCTCTAACTTCCGCACCAGTTCTGACATACGACGAGAATGCGGAAACCGAACTTCACACTGACGCTAGCGGGTATGGGATTGGTGTAGTGTTTATGCAAATTCAGGAACTTGTTGAAAATGTAATAGCCTACGCCTACTCTCAAAGTCCGAGATGAACAACTCTACAACTGAGAAAGAATGTCCCGCAGTTATCTGGGCTACCTATAAGTTCCGGCCGTATTTATTCGGCAAACCATTCACCGTCGTGACAGATCACCATTCTCTGTGTTGGCTGACTAGCTTGTAGGATACATCAGGTCGACCAGCAAGATGGGTACTAACACTCCAAGAGTATGACACCACAGTGGTATTCAAGAACGGGCGAAAACACAATGATGCCGACTGCCTTGCGAGGAATCCATTAGTGCAACACAACAGCATGGATGAAATTTCAGCCCTCACTGAATTATGTGACCTTACAGGTGACAGAGGGAAGATCCAGCACTATTATAAACCACAGAGGCCTTGGAGAAACGAGAAACGACTAACGGAGAACAACAACGATTCACTGGACCCCAAATGGCTACTGGCCTTTCATGTCATCTCCAGCCAGCTATTCTCAAATATTTCCACGATGCCCCAATATCCGGTCATCTTGGATTCGTGAAGACCCTAGACAGAATCAGAGACAGGTATTACTGGAAAGGTCTCTATCGATCTGTCAGGCACTATATTAGTCACTCTAAAGAGTGTCAGTCAGCAACAGGCCGGCCGCGGTGGCCGAGGGGACTGAGGCGCTTCAGTCACGGTCTGCACGGTCACTACGGTCGGGGGTTTGAATCCCCCCTCGGGCATGGATATTTGTGCCGTCCTTAGTTGTAGGTAGTTCATAAGTAGTTTGTAAGTTTAGGGACTGATGACCCCGTAGTTAAGTCCCTTAAGCTTAACAAACATTTGATTTTTGAGTCAGCAACAAAAGCATATGTCGCAATTACCTCCAGGGCATCTCGCACCGATTCCACCTGCAGCAGCTCCATTCCCCCGAGTTCGGATCGATCTTTTAGGGAGGTATCCGAATTCGACAACCGGTAACCGATGGATAATAGTCTGCACTGACTACCTCACACGCTACGCTGTCACCAGACCTGTGCCGACTGGAGAAGCTCCAGAGATCGCAAAATTCCTCGTAGAAGACATTATTTTGAAGCATGGAGCAACACGTGTGATGATATCTGATCATGGAAAAGTATTCCAGTCAAAACAAGTAACAGAGGTTATGTCACGTTGCGACATTGTCCACAGAATGACAACTGCATACCATCCTCAGACAAATGGTCTTACAGAACATTTTAACAAGACCTTATCAGATATGCTGTCGATGTACGTCGATGATGAGCAGAAGGATTGAGATACAATACAACCAGTCATGACATTTGCTTATAATAACGCAATACAAGACGCATCATGTTTCACGCCGTTTTTCCTGCTCCATGGCCCTGAAGCTGAGTCGACAATGGATACGCTGTTTTCGTTTCAGCCGGGCGACACTCAGAATATGTGAATCAATGGATCACTAGGGTCGAAGAAGCAAGACAGGTAGCTGGACGCCCGGGTGAAGGACCGTCAGAGGTACAAAGACAAGCACCAACCTGTTTTGTACAGAGCAAAATATCTAGTATGGATTTTTACCCCTATACGGAAAGTTGGGATATCAGAAAAGTTACTGAAGCGATACTTTGGTCCGTATCGTGTCATACGCCGTCTGTCATACATAACATACGAAGTCGAGGTTAATCGGACGTCGTCGAAACGACAAAAACGAAGATACATTGTTCATGTCCTCCACATGAAGCCATACTATGATCCTGAAGAGCAAAGAGGCGAAAATAGTTCTTGTTCAAGGACTCTAAGGAGGACTCATCACAAAATCAAGATCCAGGACTTGCAGCTGGCTCCAAAGGGAACCTAACAGCGAGTCGCTGTTTTTTCAGGAGACGGTGCAATGCCGCAAGACCACAAGTTAGCCGACTGCCGGAATGGTGCAATCGATAGCGTCACCTATTGTAGTGCTGAAGGTCGCCGGTTCAATACCGTCCACCGGCAAAAGTTTATTTATTTATATTTATCGCTTCCAAAATGTTCTGAACGTTTCTTATGTTCACTTGTAATTTCCACAAGTTTTTTATGTTAATTTCTGGTACATTGTGTATAAATAGCTGAGCATTCTGCCTGAGTGGCATTCAGTGCTGAGCGTATGTTTCAGTTCGCAATAAACCTGCTTTCAGTATAAATGGTGTATTCAGTCGACAACCCTGCCTTCGTAGTCAGGCCTACTTCCATTTCAACGCGACAATATTATTGTAAAAATACGAATAATTGCAGAATTTTACCATCAACAGGGTCTTTACAGTTTCTAGATTTTTATAAACTGTAACTAAACAAAAGTAATTCGACAGAAAATGGTTAAACGGTAAAGTTTAAGGTGAGTTTTTCTATAACGTTAATTACATTACATTATGCAGTGTTGATTTTGGACAAAGTATTTCGAAAATGCTATTTCATTAATATTGCAAAAATTGTTGTAGTTAACTGCTATATTACCGTCTTTATTTAAGGAAAATTTCAAATGAAACCAAAGTATTGAACATTATTGAAAATTCTACATCGATAAAAAAGAGTATCGGGTGTATCTGAAACAGGCTGCCACAGGGTCTACTACAACAGTGTCGCCGTGTGTTCTGTAGCTGAGGCCCGCAATAATAACTACGAATTTGCATGCAGGCAGCAAACCAAGTCAGTTGCCACACCATATACGACACGTTTCGAGACAATTTCTGGGTCTTTATAATGAACTAGCGGTAAACCGACGTTGTCCGGGTGTTTATTTATCCTATATTTTCGTAGTCCTCATTCCCTTCTCCCCTCTCTCTGCATCTACCTCTTTCTCTCTCATCTCTCTGTTCGATTCTACCTTTCCTTCTCTTGGTAAAGTTTTTTACAATGTACCCTCATTCATGTACCATACAAACATTTATGTACTGAGTGATCTTCCTCTTGGTTTAAAGGTTATGGGTGCAAAAATTCATAAAGATTGGACCAAAACTATACATTTTGTAAAATTCCGTAAGTACCCTCCACCATGCACTGAACGAAATTTTATACAGACAGTGACATTCCTCTTGTTTTTAAGGTAGTCTGCAAAATTTCATCAATATCGGAACAAAACTTATTCAATGCCATAGAAACGCGGGGTAACATTGAAAAACACACTTTGTTGTTCTCAAATATTCCAGTTCTATTTCATACAACCCTTGTTCTGAGAATAACAAAAACAACAAAAAAGTATCTGTAAAATCGGTCGAGTTATTCTCTAGTTACGGAGCGACCAAGGTATTTACAGATTCATTCTTATGTTGCGTAATCCCCCCCCCCCCATGCAGCGTATGAAACTTAAGGTAGACGATGACCTTCCTGTTGTTTTGAAGGTCAATAGTGTGAAATTTAGTGAAGAGCGGAATGAAACAGTATATTTCGTGAGTCTGTATGAGAAGTATGCTCCGTCATGCACCATCACACAATAGTTTCTTAGCTGACGTTTTCTACCTATAAACTACATTCCTTCCAAATTTGACCATCATAGGGGAAGAAGTTTCGAGATTTCATGTTCACTGAGTGAGTGTCATTTCGCTATTATATAGACAGAGATTAAGAAAACAGGTTGCTTAATTTTGGAATCAAGAGAATTAAGGGAGACTTTCAGACGAAAATAAATAGTAACATTCAAATCTGTAATTCTAACTTTATATGATACAACGTCATGCCTGATATGATAGTTTTACGGCATCTACAGCAAAACTTGCTTTTCGTTTCATCATTTTGTGTGTGTGTGGGGGGAGGGGGGCGTTAAAAAGGCAATGGAATAAATGGTTTATGAACACATAGAGGACATACATTCAATTTTATAACTATAATGTAAGTGCGAGAAAAATTCACTTAGTCACTGCGTAGGAGAAAGGAACGAATTTCTCGTGGCCCCGTTAGGCTGGGGGCCCTGGGCCTGTGCCCCTTGTGCCCCTATGGTAAAGACGGTAGCGCTACCACGCAAGTGCCTAAAACAGCTATTGGTGTCCTTCAGCGATTTCGAGAACGCTGTTCGTCTTTCCCGTTATATCGTCGCACTCACGTTTTCGCAGTCAGCTGAGGCGAGGGTTTCTATTGAATAGAAGGTGCGGGCAGCCGCCGTTCTCACGTCCCGGCAATGTGGGCCGTAGTTAGCTCCCGTAACTACAGCACTGCACACATCTCACACGTAATTCCTCAGGAAATGTCTCCCTACAATGAAAGAAGCAGTGACAGTGCGCTTCTTAAAATGCACGAGGACGACGAACTGCTATATACAGTTACATCACCTCACTATACTCTGCAAAGATGGTTTAGATCGTGACTGAATCTACATCTACATTCATACTCCGTGGTGGAGGTACTTTGCGTACCGTTTTCACGTCTTCCTGTTCCATTCCAGTATAATAATTAAATAATATAAATAATAATTAAATAATAATAATATCGCATATGATATTCTATTTTATTTTATTTTGATGACCTGTTTCGATGTACATGAATCATCATCAGATCATGTCCTTCGTGAGGAGCTGGAGAACCAATGCTCAATAAAATAAAATATCATGTATGATCTTGACTGATTTAATTATTATTTCATTCAAAATTTGTAGATCGCTGTTATTTCCGTAGGAACAATGTCCCATTAAATGTTGATAGCCAGTATCCCTCTGCGTGGACCCTAATCTCTTTGCACTTATCCTCGTAGTGACTTCGCGAAATATACCTCTGATAAAGCAATATATTGGTTGACTCTCCAAGAAACGTTTTGTCTTGGTACTTTGAGAAAAAACAGTGTATAACACTGGAGTTTCCTAATTATCTTTGTGATGCTTTCACGCTTACAAAATTAGCCCGGAACGAAGCGTGATGCTCTCCGTTGGATCTTCTCCACCTGGTACGGATCCCACACTGATGAGCAATACTCAAGCGAGGGCCGGACGAGAGTTTTGTAACCCACTTCCCTTGTTGACTTAGCACACTTCCTGAGGACTTTTACAGTGAATTTCTGGCATCTGCTTTTACTACGACTAATTATATGGTCGTTCTATTTCAGATCGACCAGATATTTTATGGATGTAACTGCTTCAGGTATGTGTCCTGGTATTGCATAGTTATATAATAAAGGATCTTTCTTTCTATGTAAACGCAACACTTTACATTTGCTTAGGCTGAGGCTCAACTGCTATTCCCTGCACCATGTGTCAACATACTGCAGATCGTTCATCATTTCGCTTATATACAGGGTGGTCCATTGATAGTGACCGGGCCAAATATCTCACTAAATCAAACGAAAAAACTACAAAGAACAAAACTTTTCTGGCTTGAAGGAGGAAAACAGATGGTGCTATGATTGGCCCGCTAGATGGCGCTGCATTTTTTAAATAGGTACCCCCATTTTTATTACATATTCGTCTAGTACTTCAATATATATAATGTTTCATTTGGAACACTTTTGTCGCTTTGTAATAGATGGCTCTGTAATATTCACAAACATATTGCTCACAATTTTAGACGAGAGGTAGGTTTTACAAAGAACGTAGGTACGTTTGAACTTTATTTCTATTGTTCCAATATGATACATGTACTTTTGTCAAATTATCATACATTATGAGAATGCATGCTGTTACTTCGTGATTACCTGTAATTACCTCATGACTTCAATAAATGCTCAAAGTGATGTTCTTCAACTTCAATGCATTTGGAAATACGCGTAACGAAATTCCTCTCAACAGCGAGTAGTTCGCATTCAGTAACGTTCTCAGATGCATTGACAATGCGCTGACGCATATTTTCAGGCGTTGTCGGTGAATCACGATAGCAAATATCCATTAATTTTCCCCACAGAAAGAAATCCGAGGATGTAAGATGCAGTGAATGTGCGGGCCATGGTATGGTGCTTCTACGATCTCTCATTAAATATTCGATTTAAGACTGCTTAAATTGCACGCGAGCCATGTGCCGGACGTCCATCCTGTTGAAAGTACATCGCCATTCTGTCATGCAGTGAAACGTAGTAAAATCTGTAGAACATTACCTAAGAAATCAGCATATATTTCACCAGTTAGATTGCCATCGATAAAATAGTGGCCAATTATCCTTCCTGCAATTTTTTGCAATGTGATCCTGCCAGCCACACCTAAAACATCGTACCCCTGTTGGGAAAACATTACGACATTCCTTAGCTCGTGTTGCTCGGAAGGCGTTGCTACGGAGTGGCTTCATCCAAGGATCTAGGGAATTCTGCTCTCCGTCACATTTCAGCTGACAGCCCCAGCAGAGAAATATCTAGCGCCCTACTTTCTGGTTCCTGTAAATTAACCTTATATAACTCTAATTACCACTAACTAGTACATATTGACATTAACCCTCATAACCCCATCAACTTAATTTTCCAGCGACTCATTCCGACGCTGACACAACGTTCAATTTCTCCCTATAAAATCTACCATTATTCTGCCTTTGGAACCTCTTTTACAATTCCTTTCAATTCCTTTATTTATCTCTAATTACCACTAACTAGTACATATTGACATTAACCCTCATAATCCTATCAACTTAATTTTCCAGCGACTCATTCCGACGCTGATACAACGTTCAATTTCTCCCTATAAAATCTACCATTATTCTACATTTGGAACCTCTTTAACAATTCCTTTCAAAATGCGTCAAAAGTTAATGCATTTCTTAATTTCTCATCGTACGGAACATGCGCCTTAGCCTCCCCTAACAGGCGCAGTTTCGTCATCTGCAAAAGCTGCTCATCAAATGACAATCCTAATTTAGATGCTGCCAACAAATCGTCAAAAAGAATGGCCATGACATCTTCCACTAGTTTGCCATAAAATGGAGTTACCAAAGTGGCCGTGCAAGAATCGAGGGTGGGTGGGGGGGGGGGGCAGAATTGCGCCTTCTTGCCTTCTGTTGCATCAATCTATTATTACCTGGTTAACTAAACTTTGAATTTCTTCTAATGTTGTAGTGTCCTGCACTGTTGGACCCTCCTTATAGATCCGCCTATACCACTGATACAACCAAAACAAATTACTAAAGGTTACCGTTTCAATTGTTTAAACCTACTAATCCATTCCCACTTTCTCACCCAGTTGACCTCTTTCTTGACACCAAATGTCCAGGGTTAAGTATGTATTTCATGGTTTTGAGACCAAATGTCGCATTGATCTAATGTGTGTACAGCATCTGACGCCCAGTGACTAGTGTTTTAACGAAGACTTCGTCTATGTCAGGATAGCAATACATGGTTTACTTCCTTGTGGGCTGTGAGCTCAGTAGTCAACTCGGGAGATGGGGTGGCAATGAAACAGTGGACCAGTATAACAAAACATTTATTGACACTTCGTGCTTAAAATACAGTGGGAGCGAGTGGAGTGTGCATGTGCGTCGTAAAGCGCAGGGTTCGGCCCGGGAGCTGAACCCAGGTCCTTCTTCACCCACTGTTCCCACTTCGTCCTCCAGACGGTCACAGGAGCCCTTTAGGTATGGCCGCGCCCTTCTATCCACACCACGCCCCTGGGTGAGTAGCCCGTCTCTTGCTGCAGCCTTACCGCGCCATGCATTGGTTCAATGCTCCGCTGCGCTGCTGCCGAGGCCGGGACCCCGCTGCCCGCTGCCCCAGTCTGTGCTGCTGGTATTCCACAGGCTGCATCTCCCATCAGGGGAGACCGTGTTGACCGTGATGATCAGCTGCTGGTCGCACTGCGTCGCAGTGCTTCCAGCCTGCAACTGACTCAGTTTTGCGATTGTCGATGAGTAGCACAATCCGAGACGCAAGTGACTGCCCAGTCGTGGCATACTGTCGAACTTGTCTTTTCCGCCTTTATTTATATGACGAGGCTCACCCCGTCAGACTGTCTTTCACAAGTGTGGCATAACTGATCGTTGATACACGTGACCGGTTTCCTACTTCTGATCATGTAAGCCCCAGTCATTGGTTCCTTTAAGCAATAAAGTTGTTTGGCTGTTACGCAGTGTCCTCGCCGACCCACTTGTGTTACTTGAAGCTCTCTGAGCTGCTCCACTGTACTTACTAAAATCATAAACGTGCTTAATTGTCTCCATAGTAGATGGAATTGGGACGCAGCTGATTAGATTGTACAGACAGATGAAAACATCAGCAGCTGTATGCAAATTCTTTATTAAATTTTTTGTGACCGGTTTCGATGTTTCACTACACCATCTTCAGGGCCCCATTGTGTAAATGTATTAAAAGCACATTTGAACTGGGTACGACTGTCAGTTCATCAGTCGTAGTTGAGAGTGTAACATGAATAGAACAAGAAATTTACGGCTCCCGGTTTTAATAGCTACTCAGTACAAAAGTGCTTTTAATAACATTTACACAACGAGGGCCTGAAGATGGTGTACTGGTGCACTGAAACCGGTCGCACAAAATTTAATAAGGAATTTGTATTCAGCTGCCGATATTTTCATCATATAAACGAGCTTATCCATCTACTTTAAGTCACACGCCTGCTTTCAATACAGCACCGCTTCCATGTTCAACTTCTCCATCAAAGTTCACTCGCCATTTTCAAACTTTTATTATATTAAATGTCTGTATTCTCCCTACCTCCTACAGTTCATTTCTGCCTCTGTCTAACTACCTCATGGTGATAGGTGAAACGGTTTTTAGTACCTTCCGCCATGAATCGTGCAAAATCTTATGTAAACAGTGATATTTCAGTCGTCTTTGAAGCTTGACTGTACAACATTTGACCAGCCGGATAAACAGTGTGACAGCATATAGAATACAAATCTAATGTGAAGTGGCGGTGGCCCCCTTACAAAATAACCAGTTTCGAGTCTTTAAATTTTTTCAGTTGTGTCACTTAATTTTCCTGTGTATTTTTAAAAGAAAAAACGACAAATATTATTCAAGAAGGAGAAGCAATTTCTAAGTATTGCAGAGAATAAAAGACACCCACCCACCCACCCACCCACCCACCCACCCACCCACACACACACACACACACACACACACACACACACACACACACACACACACACGTACTCCACTATTCTGCAATACCATGAATAGTAAGGTGGTAGAAACAGACCAGTGTTTCGACTTCCCAGAAAAATTAAAGAAATTATTGAAATAAAACTAGATATGTGTCTTTAGTGAGTATCGGAGGACCTGAATTGATCAAATGTTCAAATGTGTGTGTGTGTGTGTGTATCTTAAAGTTGTATGTTACGTAAAATTAGAAAAAAAATGTGTATTATGTAGTAAATTGTATTATCAAAAAAATTCCTAAACCGAATATGATACCAATTTCGTGACCTGCTGCAAGTCTTCCGATTGCACACCACTTCGGACCCTAGCTCATCACTGGTATCAAACTGCGAAAATGGGAATCCCAAAAACGTGGCGAATCCTCAGATCGCTGAGAGGTGACGGTGAAAAAGACCGTGATTCCAGTAAGTTTCTAACCCTTGATCTCTCGCACTACAACGTAGCACTTTACCGCTATCTCTGGCTCCACGTTGAAAAACAGCCCAAAATTTTGCTACTTCCCAAACCTAAATGAATACACTTAATTTGCAATAGAAATAATATTGAGGATATTAATCGATATAAAAACTGTACTATCTTTTAAGATGGATCAAATTTCACACGCTGTGTAATAGATATACTATCCGAAAATTAACTGATGAAATTTTTCACTGTGTGAGATTTTTTAAATATCGTTTAATATCCTCTATATTATTTTTATTACAAATTCAGTGTTTTCGTTTAGGTTCGAAGTAGCATATATGTAGGAAGAAAGAAGAAGAAAAGCAACCATTAACTATCAAAATACTGATGAGGCTTGACAGGCAGGATATATCCACCCCAATTTGCTGCAGACATTGGTCCCAGAGTACATAGGCCATTATAATCCTTATTAAGGGATTCAATGTGCATATATAATGTGTTAGTCGACTATGTGACAGGGCTTCGGTTTGCTGTTTCAGAGAGCCATGCTGGGTGAGCGGGACCCGGCGATGGAGTACTCGGTGGCCCGCAAGCAGGGCCCATTCCCGCTGCTCGAGCTGCCCAGGAGCGCCTCTGCCCAGTCGGGCAGGTCGGCGGAATCGGTCAGCACCGCCTCCACGTGAGTAGCAACTATCAGTGCAGCCTTCAGGTCGCTAAAGCCTTCAGGTCGCTAAAGCCTTCAGGTCGCCTTAGCCCAACATTTGTAGACGCCTTCATCCTAAAAGGAACATTCTTCCAACCCTACCATAATATTAGAGTGCTCCTTCTCCAACTTAGCTACCGTCCTCATCCCATGGGGTTTTGATTTGCCATCTCTATCAGCACCATGTCAGGCTACAGCCCCTGTTCAAAGAACCCAATAAGCACCTCAACTGCAGCAAATTTCTCCCTTCTCTCACCATACCTGTGTAACTCCACTTTCCATCTCCCATAAGAGTTTTTGTCGCATATCGATCAATCCTTAATCCCTTCTGATCTTCTGAAGACCTCTGGCAGTGGCGTCAACTCCTTGTCCCTCTTCCTAAAACACCTGCCATAAAAAAACACCACACTCTTGTCAGTGTTATGGCATCCGATAGCCTCCAGTGTGTCCTCATGGCAGTGACCATGCCCACATCCTCCACACCATGTCACTGCTGCCTACCTCCTGCCCTGCTGCCCCCCCCCCCCTAAACAAGTCTACTACCATCCTATCATCACACGATAGACAATTGGGGCGCCAGCCATCCGCTCCAACCTGATGAAGACATTGATCATACCTCTGCCTCCCTTCGCCACACTTTGACTGACATCATCCACTCCCCTATCCTCACTTAATCCATCTACCTCCACTGCCCCTCTCTTCCCTTACAGGCATTTCTTTTCATCCGTGAACACCAATGACTCTACCCTGGCTTTCTTTATAACCAAGACTGGAATATACTCCACCAGCAAATACGACTCATCTTCCCACCACAAAGAAATACTGGTCCTGGCACCAGACATGCACCTTAATGTCATGCTTCCCATCCACTCCACCAAGTACCGTTATGGATTCCGTCTCCTGGCTGCTAGTCATCTAGCGCTGCACTATCCCCTTTACTATAAATGTTCCCTCCTTTACAATGCCAGTAAGGCCAGTTATTATGTATTCTACACCTTTTCCATTCTGCACTATTTCCATTTTTACTACAGCCTTAGGCATTGTCCATGAAATAAGCGATACCTCAGTCATGCCATCCGCTCCAGAATGACACTTTGACCAAATGCATCACATCTCCAAGTCACGATTGCCTCACCTACCACAATCTCTATGCCTGTCCTCATTCCATACCGTCTTCGTTACTCTCTAGTATGTACTGGCTTCTTTGTGGTGAACGTCATGCATTCTCATGTTCCCCTAGCCCAAAAAACCCCTTCAGCTACTTCATCCTAAATCCCTATTGCCCTTACCCCATTGTTCAGAAAAGTCTTAGAATCCAAGGTTTCCATCGCTTCCTTCAGCACGAACTCCTTCCCCTTACTCAATGAGGCTTTCCACCTTCGTTCTCTGCAGATTATCAGCTTCTTCGTCTCATACACCTCCCACCAGGTGAATTCATATCGGTCAGTCATTTTCTTTGTCACAAAGCGTTGTTATCTCCAGACCTATACCCTTCCCATCGAAAGTGTCCAACTCATCACATCCTTTCTTTCCAACTGCCCTTCCTACCTCTCCGACTCATATGCGCAATGTCCCTCTGCTATGGTGCTCCAGGGCTCCGTCCTTTCTCCTCTATCAGCTGTTCACATGTATAAACCCACCACCTCTCATCCATCTCCTCCAGTATGCTATAACAGTGCATTCCTTGCCCTTCACCACACCCTCCTATGTTCCCAATACCTCCTACAAACCCAACTCAACAAATTTCCCCCTGTTGCAACCAGTCGCTCTTAAATGTTATTCCCAGCAAAACATAATCATGCAGCTCCATGATTCATCTCACCATCCATCATCCTTACCCCCACCCTGAAATAGTCCTGGCCCTTGATTGGTTTCTTACCTTAACCCCCCCCCCCCCCCTCCTAAAGTCAATCCAACTAAAAGTTCAAAACTGCTTGCACTCCTGAAATTCCCGTCTGGATGGACTTGAGGACACCAACCTTCCAATATAACTACCAATCTCTTGTCTGTTCCATTCTTTGTTGTTCCAATGTCACCTGGAGCTCCAGTCCTCCCAAATCCTATAACTCCCTACAAATTCTTGAATGCCATATCCTGCCTCACCTTCTGTATCCACTTTAAGTCCCCCATGCGCATCCTGTATGACCTCATTCTCATTCCTCAACTTCTTCTACTCCTTGAGCACTTCCTACCATGACATCCATAAAACTGTTCCCCAAAACACTCTGTAATCCCCCTTCCTTGACGACCTTACATCGCTGCCGAGCCTCCATCACTGTATCCCCTGCAATCAACCACAACCTCAATATCCTCTTCCAGGGCAACTTTCACTTTCTGGCCCTCCTGGATGACATACACTATCACGAAATCTGTCCCTTGTGACCTTGGCCCTCCCCCTCCTGCAGCGCTCTCTCCCTGCCTCCCCAGTCCCTCTCTCCTTTCTCTCTGTAGTTCTTGCCTGATCCCACTACTGCAGACGGCAGCGCCCTTTCCCGCTCCACACTACACTCCCCATCACCCGGCCTACCAGCCTCCTAGGTCCTCAATGATCTAGTGTCTCGATACTGCGACCGTCGTCTAATATCGAGTAAGTGTTACAGAACGTGTTTCAACCGTGTGCAATCTGCTCAGTGTCCTCTCAGTCTGCTCAGTGTTTGTTCAGCAAAGTTTCATCTTGCTCCCTGGCTCTATTTTTAAATCTTTTCAGTGTTTTTATATTATTCTGCTTTGTTTGTTTTAAGTGTCATCAAAATTTTTATTTATCTATGTAATTTACATTTTTATGACCTGCGGTCTAAAAGCAGGTCGTACATTTCAGAATACAACATGCTATAGGCATATTCTTTCACATGAGTATTACGATAATCTATTAAGATTTGTCATCCACAACAGTCTCCGTTTTCAACTTTTAAATTAATAGTTTAATCTCCTTTAATGTTTTTTTGGTTTGGGTTGGGTTGTTTGTTTGGGATAGGGGGACTAAAATACTGATGTTATCAGTCCCCCGGTGGGGAGGGGAAGGAGTGAGGATAGGAAAGGATGGGAGTTTAGTCTCCGTTTTCAACTTTTAAATTAATATTTTAATCTCCTTTTATGTTTTTGGGTTGGGTTGGGTTGTTTGTTTGGGATAGGGGGACTAAACTACTGAGGTTGTCAGTCCCCCGGGAAGGAGTGAGGATAGGAAAGGATGGGAGGGGGAAAGGAAATGCAGCCCGGGAAGTAAAGAAGGAAGAAATGTTTCAAATGTTTGTATAGTTTATGGGACTTATCTACGGGGTCATCAGTCCCTAAACTTACTAACTACTTATGGACTAGGACGGCACGAATATCCATGCCCGAGGGGGGATTCGAACCCCCGACCGTAGTGGCCGTGCAGACCGTGACTGGAGCGCCTCAGTCTCCTCGGCCACCGCGGCCGGCAAAGAAGGAAGGAAGACTGCATTAGCTCGGGGCCCCGTGCTCGCCACGCACGTACTGACGAAAGAACCGTGAGCCCCCTGGGGGGTTTATTTTTTTCCTCCTGTGTCTATATAATTTTTCCGCTCAGGTGAAAAGTTATACAGTAAGTATGTATTACAGTTTGGTACATGTTTTAAATCGGATAATATCCATTATAGGAATACATAAAACAACTGGAGAGGAAGACTATAAAGCACAATACATCTGCAGATTTCTCATTTAGAAAATCGTCTTACTCTCCCTAAGTTTTGACACGGCTCATCCTCAATCAGTTTGTTAGACAACAAATCAACGCATAGTTAGTAACATTTGGAATTTACAGCGTGTACACCATGAAGAATAACAAAATCATGATTCATTTGTGCATGGCTTCTTTCATTCTTATTATTTTTTTGATGGAATGCGAGAGATTTTAAGGATATAGATACGAACTTTTACATCTACACCGGCAAATATAACTTCTGACTTAAAAGTTTGAAACACGTATTGTGAAATTTGTGGACTGATGAAACATGTAAAATTGGAATTTGTGTAACTTTGACTGAGTTTTGATTTAGTTTTCAGAATGTTACACATCAGATACAAGAAGTGGTCTGGTCTGTCCTTCCAATAAACTATAAATCAGAAACATAATTTCTATGTTCGATTGATCCGCACAACTCCTCGCAGCCACTGCACACAATAGTTGCCACTACTGAACTCTAACAACACTACCGTTGAACTGACAAATACACACAACATATTGAGAAGTTTGCTATGTCACAGTTAAGAGATAACAAAACTCAGTCACACTTACACAAATTCCAATGATACATATTTCATTAGTTCACAAACTTCATACTACATGTTTCAAGTTTGTGTATCAAGTAGTGCCAATGGGCTGTTCACAATAGTTTAGTTATGTAAATTGGTATACTAAATTAGTGTCTCCTGGTTGGCTGCTCAGCATTAAGCAACGTAGTTAGGCCATGTTATTATCTTTTCTGCCAAAGTTTGTTGCCACATTTGCAGAAATAAGTATACTAGTGCCGCATCTTGGTTGTGGTCGAGCGCATTGAGACGCTATGCTTCGATACACAAGGCCGTTCCCCGTCGGAGGTTCGACTCCTCCATCGGGCATGAATGTTTGTGTTGTCTTTAATATAATTGAGTTTATAAGTAGTTTGTAAGTTTAGGGGCTGATGTCACCGCAAGTACGTCCCATAAGCTTAACAAACATTTGAACGTTTGATCTTGGTTGTGCAATTAATGTAGCTACTACATACAGTCGCTTTTATTCGCTCTCTGATGTAATGCCAGTGTTTTTCTACCTTCTTGGATGTGTTATTTATGTGTTTCATCTGTGATTACATTTTCAATTTTTTACGGCGCGAGTAGAAACGAAGAAGGCCAAGTAAATCTGCACACATGAACAGAAACTATTCTAGGGTACATAGTGTAATTATATCTATAAACTATTTTTCGTTTTCTTGTGCTGTTGTCTTGGATAGCCATGACAGACCTTTGATCCAGTATGGCTGCCGTGTGTGTAGACTTTTTGCCGTCCTGCCTTAGCAGTCCGTTGCTCAGGGTACACCACCTTGGAGGTTGTCTACACTACGCACCCCCTAAAAAAACGAAAATGAGAAGTGTGTGGACAAAATTAAATAGAATATGAACTGGTCAAGCCAGGTGAAATGCTATGATGCATAAGTGGGGACTCTGAGATTCTCCAGCTTGTGATTGTGGTGCCCAAGAACAAACGGTCTAACATATCGTCAGAGTCTGTCCTCTGAGGAAATATCTTGCGCCATTCAGTGACTTTATAAATGCTACCCTTTCTGCAACTAATCACTTGATATTGATTTATGATCATCTGTATATATGTTTTTACTTAATTTGTCATCGTATCTCTTAAACTTGCCACTGTGTTAAATTAGTAAGACCCAAAATTCCCATGTATTAAAGTAGTGTATTTATCACATTAGTAAATTTTAGTATTTGAATATATATATTAAACTTGTATCTAATGTAAAACTAAATAACTATCTCATATGCAATGCTCAATACTGCTGTTGTTGCCATACGACAAATAAAAAATAAAAAATAAACTATTTTTCGTTCTTATAAGCACATAGAATGGTGTTTGGTGACAATTTAGATTCTTATTATGTTTGTTCCACTAATTTTAAAGAAGGAAGAAAACTATTTTCCATTTAAACAGGCATCGGAAAATAGAAATTTAATGATTAGTACGCAGGGTTGCCAGATGGTCGTGATTCGTCTGGATTCTCCAGACGTTTCACATGACGCCCTCACTAGAGATAAAATACAGAATTTACCGATAAACAGCTTTTCCTAATATTTTACAAAACAAAACAAAACAATCATTTAAAATTGCCACGGAGCTTCATTGAGGCACGGAAAAACATCTTTCTAAACACACGTCCATGTCAAGTGAAAATTGGCCATAATTTTCTTCAGTGCAAACAAAACCAACTAAAAATTTAAAAGTTTTACCACTTGGCTACTGAGTAGAGTGGATTTAATAAATACAGAGTTAATAATTAAGCTCAATTTAGAAGAAAATTATTTGAATTACAATTCTCTTCTGAATACTGCTATAGCACCCAGTACGATAAATGTAAAGCTTATGGGACTTAACTGCGGGGTCATCAATCCCTAAACTTACAAACTACTTATGAACTACCTTATACTAAGGACAATACAAACACCCATGCCCGAGGGAGAATTCGAACCTCCGAAGCGGGAGGCCGCGCAATCTGCAACGTGGCGCTCCAGACCGCTCGGCTACTCCCGCGAGGCCAGTACCATCAAGTGGCAACATAGAAATTAAATGTAAATTAATTACGTATCTGTTATAATTATGTCCTCTGGATGGTCTGATATTTTCCAAAAAAATTAACATTTTTATTTGTAATAATTATTTCTCCCGACAATCTGAAATCCTCTCCAATTACTGTCGTGTGTAACAGTGAACGGAAGACATTCCCGAAAGCTTTCATCTACACGAAAAGCAGATATTTCGCAGTAAGCACGTCTGATAATGAAACATGCCTGCATTTTTTTTTCGATTAGTTCAATTTCAGAATTGAAAGATAAAAGAAAGAAAAAAAAAAAACCTTATGCCGAAATGGGACTTTTTCATGATCGATCTAGATATCCATTAGTTTCCACTTGTACATTGTAAATGCATTTACATAGATGGGAAGTTGACAACTAAGGAACGTCAAGACTAGTCATGAAATGAAACTTGGCTTAGCTCTTTTTCAGTAACCAATAACATTTTTAGATCGCCCTATCGGCTTCTACTGCAGTATGAAGTGTGTACAGAGCATCAGAACACTCACACACAAATAATTTCCGTGTCACTAACCACCAATCATAATGAGCCCCACATCTCTCTAACATGGACTATTAGTTCAGTAAAGGTATTGTATTATGACTGTTTACTTCAGTGTGACTCATAACATGGAATCGGCATAAATGCCGAACATTCTATAATTATGATGTTTTGACGAGTACAACTGAGAGCACACCGTAGTTATTTTTGAAAAAAAAAAAAAAAAGCAATGCATTTATCGATGTGATATCTCAAAATCAACGACATTCTTGTGAAAGAACCACCTGCGATCTTCTTCTGTGGGGGGAGACCATGTTACTGAGCTGATGGAATTGTTGCTTTGTGTTTCAGGCTTCCGGTTGCTGACAAATTGGACAAGAAGAAGCAGAATGAGGAGTACGACCCGTTCGCTCACAGAGAGGTGGAGAGGCCAGTGTCGTAAGTAATAACACGGAGCTGTGTGGTTTTGTGGTTAACCACGGATTTTACAATTTCACACAACACTACTTTTCAAGGAAAACTGTTGGCCGTCCAAAATTATGCACCAAGAAGGATCGGAGATATGTTGTTGTTGTTGTGGTCTTCAGTTCGGAGACTGGTTTGATGCAGCTCTCCACAGTACCCTATCATGAGGAAGCCTCTTCAACTCCACATAAGAACGGCAAACTACATCTGTCTGAATCTGCTTACTGTATCCATCTCTTGGTCTTCCTCTGAGGTTTTCACCCCCACACACTTCCCTCCAACGCTAAATTCACAATACCTTGATATCTAAGAATGTGTCCTAGCAATCGATCCCTTTTTTTAGTCAAGGTATGCCAGAAATTCCTTTTCTCCCCAATTCTGTTCAGTACCTCCTCATTAGTTACGCGATCCACCCATCTAATCTTCAGCATTCTTCTGTAGCACCACATTTCAAAAACCTCTATTCTCTTCCTGTCCGCACTGTTTATCGCCCATGTTTTAATCCCATACAACATACAAGGCAACACTCCACACAAATGCCTTCAGAAAGGACTTCCTTATGCTTAAATCAATATTCGATGTTAACAAATTTCTCTTTTCCAAGAACGCTTTTCTACCCATTGCCATTCTGCATTTTATATCCTCTGTACTGCGACCATCATTTGTTATTTAATGCCCAAGTAACAAAACTCATCTACCTCCTTTATTGTTTCGTTACCTAATCTAATTCCTTCAGTTTCGCCTGATTTTCTTAGTCTACACTTCATTACCCTAGTTTTGCTCTTGTTAATGTTCATCTTATATGCACCTTTCAGCACACTGTCCATTCCGTTCAACTGCTCTTCCAGGTCTTTTTGCTGTCTCTGACAGAATTACTATGTCGTCAGCAAAACGCAATGTTTTTATTTCTTCTCCCTGAACTTTAATTCCTTCTCCAAATTGCTCTTTCCTTTCCTTTACTGCTTGTTCAATGTACAAATTGATAAAACCGCTAAATTTAGGAAGCTCGTCCACAAAGTAAGTTTTGTTTCTATTTCTATCAGCGACAGCGCTACGATCGCAGTTCCGAGCGTGCATACTATGACTCAAGGAGAAGACATGTAAGCCATTTTGAGATCACTGCTGCCGATTGTGCTTTGTAGTGCTTCTTTATAATGTCAGCTGTAACTGAAAATGCCGCCGCGTGTGACATCAGATCTGATTTCGTCGGCAAATCTGCTAGGTTTACGGACAAAATGCTACGAGTGATTCAATGGTTAGAAGATTTGTCAAACTGTTCAATAAAGGACGTGATCAAGTACACGATGAAGAAGAAAGTGGACTCCCGTCTGTAGTTGCTGATGAACTGGTTCACTCAATTGAAGAGAATATTAAACACAACCGTAAGTTTACACTTAGTGCCCTTGCTATGGAAGTTTCACAAATCTCACGATCACTGACGAGCTGAAGGAACATGTTACCACATGTAAACCTTCTGCGAAGGAGGCAAACAAAGCCTTGCGCCTACAAAATTTCGGAAGCTACGTAGAAAAGTATTTCAACAGTAGTGGATTTTTGTGCAACAAATATATTTTCTGTACCTGTACACGTTTGTTTTATACAACCAGTCGGAACTTTGTGGACATACCTCGTATTTGTGAGATAACTTGCTGTATAAAGATTACACTACTGAGAATACAGTCTCATATGATGAGAGGATGAGATCAGTACCGACTGTTACCACTATTACTGGCTATAGCTGCACGCCCAAGCATTGAATCAGATATACACAGTAAAAAGTATTTAAACCGGAAAACTCTGGGAGGTTGTAGGAGACATCGAAACAAATATTTTCCCTAATGTCATTTTTTCCTGTGAGGCGTATTTAAACAGTTGGAGACGGAATTAAGCTCTTCAGTTGTTGGAGGCCATACTACGCTCTTGAGTTGTAGGCAACTGCTGTCCATCAGTGTGGTAGTGCATAATATCTGTTTAATAATGCAGCAGTACACGTGGAGTGAGTAGGCTGATATAGTTGGTGGGTACTACGTAGTGCACCGCAAGGGACCAGCAGCACAGCGGGTTTATCAATAACAACATCCTAATCGCCGTATGCCGCATCATACGATCTTTGCTGCTATGTGCCAACGTCTGCGGGAGAGCGGGTCATTTAGCAGATTACTTGGAAACGGACGCCGTGGCAAAGTAAGAACGCTACAATTTAAGGAAGCTGTCTTGCAGCTTGAGCTTGAGCCAACTCGACAAAATAATTAAGTATACAACCGCGATCTCACATCCATTATGGATATAATTAAGTCATTGACAGAGTTGCTGGAAGACATTCCGCTCCCTACATACAACGCATGTGGTTCCTACATGACGGGGCGCCGGCACATTTCATTCGTCGTGTGCGTCGATTCCTGGCCCGACAGGTCCCAGAAACGTGGATTGGCAGAGGGGATCCTGCACCATGGCCTGCTCGATCCCCAGCAGGGGAGAGATGCGCAACCTTGTTTACGCAACTCCTGTTGCATCAGAAGAGGATCTGGTTGTCTGGATAGTAGCAGCAGCAGGAACAATTCAGGATAATTCTGAGGTTTTTGCCCGTGTTAGACAGCACATGGAACGGGATCTTTCAATCAGCTCTCGTGTAATTGGACGTAACATGGGGACGAATCAGACGGATGTAAGAACAGTCCTTGCCGGCCGCGGTGGCCGAGGGGACTGAGGCGCTCCAGTCACGGTCTGCACGGGCGCTACGGCCGGGGTTTCGAATCCCCCCTCGGGCATGGATATTTCTGCAGTCCTTAATATTAGTTAGTTCGTAAGTTTAACGACTGATGACCCCGTAGTCCCAAACGCAAAAAAAAGGAAAAAAAAGGTCCTTCGAGAGCAATTATTACGTCAATTTCACTTACAGTGTGTCCACAACCTGGAATCAGTTGATTATCCACCCAGAGCACAATTTCGCAGTGGTAAATGGAACAGTGTGAAATGCATCCTACATTTCCACCCCCTGTTTTTTTACCGATGAAGCAACGTTCGGGCGTGATGGAGTCTTCAACATGCACAATTCGCATGTTTGGACTGAGGATCACCCTCTTGCCACAGTTACTAGCGTACATCAAGTGCTTTTCTTCGTTAATGTGTGGGTCGGTGTTGTTGGGGTCTTTTTAATTGGGCCTTATCTGCTACCCAGGTCATTAAGTGGCAGGCACTATTACAAATTCTCGCCAGAACATTGCCAGAGTTATTTTTGTCAAGTAGGCTCAACCACAGAGATCGTGTAAAAACACTAAAGTATGACGCATATCAAGGGTCAAGCACTCATCAATTATACAAGAATCTACATCTACATCTACATGGGATACTCTGCAAATCACATTTAAGTGCCTGGCAGAGGGTTCATCGAACCACAATTATACTATTTATCTCCCATTCCATTCTCGAATAGCGCGCGGGAAGAAAGACCACCTGAATCTCTCTGTTCGAGCTCTGATTTCTCGTATTTTATTCTGATGATCATTTCTACCTATGTAAGTGGGAGTCAACAATATATTTTCGCATTCGGAGGAGAATATTGGTGATTGGAGTTTCGCAAGTAGCCCACGCCGCAGCGATAAGCGCCGTTGTTGTAGTGATTCCCATCCCAGATTCTGTATCATTTCCGTAACGCTGTCTCCCCTATATCGTGACAATACGAAACGAGCTGCCCTTCTTTGGACTTTTTCGATGTCCTCCGTCAAACGCACCTGATAAGGATCCCACACTGGGCTGCAATACTCCAAAAATGGACGGACAAGCGCAGTGTATGCAGTTTCTTTAGTAGTTCTGTTGCATCTTTTAAGGGTCCTGCCAATAAAACGTAGTCTCTGGTTCGCCTTTTCCACGATATTATCTACGTGTTCTTTCCAGGTTAGGTCTGAAGTAATAGTAATTCCTAGGTATTTTGTGGAGTTTACGGCCTTCACGTTTGATTGATTTATGTTGTAAACAAAGGGTAACGGATTTCTTTTCGTACTCATGTGGACGACTTCACACTTCTCATTATTTAGAGCCAATTGCCAATTTTTACACCATACTGATATCTTATTCAAATCGTTCTGCAGTTGGTTTTGATCTTCAGATGATTTTACTAGACGGTAAATGACGGCGTCATCTGCAAACAACCTAAGAGAGCTACTTAGATTTTCCCCTAAATCGTTTATGTAAATAAGGAATAGCAGAGGACCAATAACACTACCCTGTGGAACCCCCGATATCACCTCTGTTTTAGTTGATGTCTTACCATCGATTACTACGAACTGTGTCCTCTCTGACAAGAAATCCCCTATCCAATCGCAAATTTGGGGCGATATACCATAACCACGCAATTTGATTAAAAGTCGTTTGTGAGGTACGGTGTCAAAAGCTTTCTGAAAATCAAGAAATACGGAATCGATTTGCGAACCTTTGTCGATAGCACCCATCACTTCGTGTGAATAAAGAGCTAGTTGTGTTTCGCATGAACGATATTTTCTAAATCCGTGTTGACCCTGGGTCAATAGATCGTTCTGTTCGAGATAATTCATAATATTTGAATACAGGATATGTTCCAAAACCCTGCTGCAAATTGACGTTAATGAAATAGGCCTGTAGTTTAGTGGGTTACTCCTACTGCCTTTCGTGAATATAGGTGTGACCTGTGCAACTTTCCAACTTTTGGTATAGATCCTTCTATGAGAGAGCGGTTGTATATGACTGTTAAGTAAGGAGCTATCGCTTCAGCATAATCAGATAGAAATCTAATGGGTATACAATCCGGACCAGAAGACTTGTTCTTGTTAAGTGATTTTACTTGCTGCACTACTCCCATGATATCTACTTCTACGTTACTCATTACGGCATCTGTTCGTAAATCGAAATCTGGAATATTGGTTTCGTCTTCTTTGATGAATGAGTTTCTAAAAGCTAAGTTTAGTAACTCTGCTTTAGTAGCGCTGTCATCGGCAGGATCGCCATTACTATCACGTAGTGAAGGTATTGCTTGTGATTTGCCCCGAGTATATTTAACATATGACCAAAATCTCTTTGGGTTTTCACTCAAATTACGAGAAAGAGTTTCGTTGTAATAAATATTGTAGGCATCTCGCATTGAAATCCTCGCTAAATTTCGAGCTTCTGAGTACGATCGCAAATCCTGGGGATTTCGTGTTCGTTTAAATTTAGTATGCCTTTTCCTTTGCTTTTGCAACAGTGTCCTAAACTGTTTTGTGTACCAAGGGGGATCGCCTCCTTCTTTTATTAATTCATTTGGTATAAAACTGTCAATTACTGTCGATACCACTTCTTAGAATTTGAGCCACATCTGGTCTACACCTAAGTTTAGTGTTAGAAACGAGTGGAAACTGTCTTTCAAGAAGCAATGTATTTTGTTTCCATCTGCTTTCCTGAACAAATATACTTTGCGTTTATTTTTGGTAACTTTGGGACTTTCGATATTCAATTTCGCTACGACAGCTCTGTGTTCACTAATACCTGTATCCGTTTTGATACTCGTTATGAGCTCAGGATTATTTGTTGCTAAGAGATCAAGTGTGTTTTCACATCCATTTACAATTCTAGTTGGCTCATGAACGAATTGTTTGAAGTAATTCTCAGAGAATGCGTTGAGTACAATTTCGGACGATGTTTTATGCCTACCTCCTGATTTGAAAATATAATTTCGCCAACAGATCGAGGGTAAATTAAAATCACCACCTACTATTACTGTGTGAGTCGGGTACGTTTTTGTAATTAGACTCAGGTTTTCTTTGAACCTTTCTGCTATTGTATCGTCAGAGTCGGGAGGCCGGTAAAAGGAACCGATTATTAACTTCTTACGATTTTCGGGTACAACCTCTACCCATAATAGCTCGCAGGAACTATCAACTTCAACTTCGCTACATGAAATACTACTTTTGATGGCGACAAACACGCCCCCACCTATTTTGTTTAATCTATCCTTTCTGAACACCGATAGATCTTTTGAAAATACTTCTCCTGAACTTATTTCCGGCTTGAGCCAACTTTCGCTGCGTATAATGATGTGTGTTTCGGTGCTTTCTATTAACGCTTGCAGTTCTGGTACTTTCCCGACACAGCTACGACAATTTACAACTGTTATACCGATAGTTTCCGGATCTACATTTCTCCTGTCATCCACCTGCACCCTTTGAGATTGCCCATTTTCTATTTCCCCGAAGCTCTTTATCCTAAAAAACCTCCCAGTCCACGCCACACAGCCCCCGCTACCCGTGTAGCCGCTTCCTGCGTGTAGTGGACTCCTGACCTATTCAGCGGAACCCGGAAACCCACCACCCGATGGCGCAAGTCAAGGAATCTGCAGCCTACACGGTCGCAGAACCGACTGAGCCTCTGATTCAGACCCTCCGCTCGGCTCTGTACCAAAGGTCCACAGTCGGTCCTGTCAACTATGCTGCAGATGGTGAGCTCTGCTTTCAACTTGCAAGCAAGACTGGCAGTCTTTACCACTTCAGTTAGCCGCTTCGAAACCTGAGAGGATCTCTTCAGATCCGAAACGACACACATCATTGGTACCGACGTGAACCACCACCTGCAGTTGGCTGCACCCCGTACCCTTCATGGCTTCCGGGAGGACCCGTTCCACATCTGGAATGACTCCACCCGGTATGCACACGGAGTGCACGTTGGTCTTCTTCCCCTCCTTGGCAGCCATCTCTCTAAGGGGCTCCATCACCCGCCTAACGTTGGAGCTCCCAACTACAAGTAAACCCACCCTCTCTGGAAGCCCGGATCTTGCAGGCTGGGTGGTGACAGGGTGAGAGACACCATCCGACTCAGGAACATCGTCCTGAGCAGACAGAGACTCAAACCTGTTCGCAAGACGAACCGGGGAGGCCTCACGATCGGTCCCCCGGAATGTCTTGCGCCTCCTGCCACGCACTGGAGCAACCTCCCACGCAACCACAGGTGGGATGTCTGCCTCACTGCTAGCAGTTTCAGGGAATGTCGCTGCCGCAGGCCGATCTTAAAATCTGAGACAATAAAGATTCTTGTATAGTTTATCTGATGATGAGGGCTTCACCCTTGAGACGCGTCATACTTAAGTGTTTTTACACGATATCTTCGGTTGAGCCAACTCGACAAAATAATTAAGTATACAACCGCGATCTCACATCCATTATGGATATAATTAAGTCATTGACAGAGTTGCTGGAAGACATTCCGCTCCCTACATACAACGCATGTGGTTCCAACATGACGGGGCGCCGGCACATTTCATTCGTCGTGTGCGTCGATTCCTGGCCCGACAGGTCCCAGAAACGTGGATTGGCAGAGGGGATCCTGCACCATGGCCTGCTCGATCCCCAGCAGGGGAGAGATGCGCAACCTTGTTTACGCAACTCCTGTTGCATCAGAAGAGGATCTGGTTGTCTGGATAGTAGCAGCAGCAGGAACAATTCAGGATAATTCTGAGGTTTTTGCCCGTGTTAGACAGCACATGATCCGACGGTGTAACCTTTGTTTACGTGTCATTGTAGGTATTTTTGTAAATCTACTGTAATTGAAATTGGGTTGTGTTAATGTGTTGTTTCTTGGTAATAAAATAATGGAAAAGTGTATGTTGGTTCAATTAATTTGCCGCCAGAGAAACCTTCCACTACCGGTTTAAATACTCCTCATAGGAAATAATCACATGAGGGAAAATATTTGTTTTGATATCCCCTACAACCTCCCAGAGATTTTCGGTTTAAATACTGTACAGTACTTTACTGTACAGTACTTTCTGCAAATTGAAGTCTTTTCCACTGTGCGCACGGCCATTCCCATGCGATGACAATAAAGAGATCAACCAAAGAAGAAGGGCAAGGTAGCAATGCAGCCCCATAGGCGAAGAAGTGTTGAACATCGAGTGTGACATGTGTTTAACGTGTTGCAATGCGGACGTCGGTAAGCTCTGAAGGCAAGGGAGGACAATGCGTCCCATTCAAATTCAACTGTTTGTAAAGCTTATGGGACTTAAACTTACAAACTACTTATGAACTACTTACGAACTAGGACGGCACAAATATTCATGCCCGAGGGGGGATTCGAACCCCCGACCGTAGTGGCCGTGCAGACCGTGACTGAAACACCTGAGTCCCCTCGGCTACCGTGGCCGGCGCGTCCCATTCCTTCAGAGAGACGTAACGCGTGCTGGTCAGTCACTGTATCTTAAACGCGTACTGGAGGTGTGTGAGAAAGGAATCCACTACCACTCCAAATCCTAATAAGGTCAGTTGGGGCATCTGGACCACGATTTTACAACATGAGTGCGTATTTCTCAACTTAATACTACTCTAGGAGTATTAATACGCTAAATTACCATGTAAAACATATCGGTATTTTCTTATAATACAACATTCTACCTACAAATGTCTTATAAGAAAATGTAATCTGCAATATATTTAAAACTGAGAAGTGGAAAAGAAAAAAAATGCCCAATGGGGTAACTGGGCCATAGGGGTCTTACTTCCATACTAATTAATGTTGTCTTAATTAAGGTAATTAGGGCTGTTAGGTAACATGGAAACTCCATGAGAAAATTAAAACAAGTCATTCCAGTGACACTTCAGTCGAGCTGTTTACAATGCAAGTGAAGCTTTACAGAATGTCTGGGTGTGGAATTAATTCAATTTTTTTTAAATTCAACTTTTATTATGAAACAAGAGTTACAGATACACAAGTAAAGTAGGTGTCACCACCGGCACCAACCTTGTGTGAATGCTCTGCAAAGCTAATCATTTGCATATCACAGACTCTTTCTTCCCGTCGGTTAAATTTCCCGTCTATAGCACGTCATCTTCGTGGTGTTGCAATTTTAATGGCCAGAAGTGTAGTTCGTAAATATCTTATACCAACACACATTTGTCTATAAATCACATAAATAACATTAAGAATATTCTGAAACACGTTGTGCAATGTACATGTATTCTCAAACGTATACGTAAGACAAATAGTTTGCTTGTGTTATGACTACTTTTGGCAGACAGCGCAAAGGCCTTTTATCTAGGTGGCGTTGTTTAAACCGAGCATCAGTCAGGGGTTAGTCCAAATCAGCGGAAAATGGGGAAAGGATCACGCTTTGTCCTCAAAACTAATGAGGGCTGTTAATAGTGTCTGGAGGATACAAATGTTCAAATGTTTGTTAACCTTATGGGACTTAACTACGGGGTCATCAACTACCTTATACTTAAGTCATCACTACATCAATGTCCGAGGGAGGATTCGGACCTCCGATGGGGAACGGCCTCGCGCATCGGAGCATAACGCCTTAATGCGCTCGGCCGTTCCCCGTCGGGGGTCGAAGCCCCCTCGGGTATGGATGTTTTGTGCCGTCTTTAGTATAAGCTAGTTTATAAGTAGTTTGTAAGTTTAAGGACTGATGACCCCGCGGTTAAGTCCCATAAGCTAGACAAACATTTGAATTTGAAGTATCTCAAGATGTATACGGTTTTGGTACGGATTGCGATCGGTCAATGAGGAAGCGGGTAAGGAACAGAACTGGTGGGGATTGTGTTTTTGGGAGAGAACATGTGAGCCAATGATGCGTGGAAAAACATGTCTAGTGTTGGCAGAAGAAGGACCCTACTGGATGATAGGAGTGATTCGATCGAGAAGAGTGTTAAGATTAGAGCAGCGAACGGACACGTCTCGGGAAGCTTAAATTTGGCGAGAAGAAGTGAACGCTGATATGTGTTTAAGTTTTTACACAAGAACAAGAGTAGAAATACTGTTTCGAAAACTTGAACTATTTTGAATTGTTGAGAATTTCATTTTTAGTGCTCGCGAAATATACACAGTTTCTCTGTTTCTTAAAGTTATGATTTCTTAGTTGGAGGAAAGTGCTACCAATTTATTATTGCAAGCAATGCAAATGATTGACCATTTTATTCAATTTATGATTAATATTTCATTTGCCCACTTCCAATAAGGAACCAATTTGATTGAATAAACTTTATTCAACTAAATCTCTGACTTTGTGTACATCATTTACAAACTTTAGAACAAAACTATTTTTATTAGCGAACCAGATATTTTATATAATATTTCTTATTTGTTTCGCAAACTGCAGCCTACACATAAAATGTTTTTAGCTACAGTTTCATGTTGTAAAAGATAATATTTGCAATTAAGGTAGTTTCTGGGGCATGGAAGGAGAAATGTACGGTTCGACCCTAAGATAAAATCGAACCAAACTTCAAAATCAGAACCGTACATTTCCAATACTTAGGTTGTTACAGCGTACAGTCACACTTCCTTTGATCTTAGCGCCGGCCGCGGTGGCCGAGGTGACTGAGGCGCTCCAGTCACGGTCGGCACGGCCACTACGGTCGGGGATTCGAATCCCCCCTCGCCGTCCTAGTTCGTAAGTAGTTCATAAGTAGGTTGTAAGTTAAGGGACTGATGACCCCGTAGTTAAGTCCCATAAGCTTAACAAACATTTGAACATTTTTTGATCTTAGCTGTGATAAATTGCGATGAAAAGGAACACTGTAAAGTCTTACCGTTAACTCTCTGGTGATTCCTGGGTTTGAATTTTGGATGGGCAGGGGTGTAATTACAGTACCTGATGTCATACGATGTGTTTCAGAGTGAATAGAAGACTGAAATATTCTGGTGCAGTAGCTGTAATTATTCTTGTATCTAAAGGTCGCCGTAGGCACATTTTAACACGAACTATCCCACTATATGTGATGTGTATTAAAACGAATAAAACCTCATCTTTCTGGAGAAAATACAGTAATTACATACTGATAAAGTTTAAATTCCACATAGTTCTCTTCAGAAAGTCAGTGGTATCTCAAGCAAGATATGTGGACTCTGAGTTTGCGGTGAAGTCAGTGCGTAATACCGTAGCACCGTGTTGTACACTCTTCGATGCTGCGATGAATTCTGCGTCATAGCCCGTACGAGTCGACTGCTTAACTATTATGTCAGTCGTTATTGGTGCCATGATCGATGGAGCCACGGCTAACTTCAATCCCTCAATTATTTTATACGTCATAGTTCAACACGACACAATAGTGAAAATGGCAAACTACGTGAGGTTCGTTTGAATGTTCGATAACGCAATGTAAGTAACAATTGGCTGTGCGACCCCGTCGTACATTCCGAAACACATGTGGGAAGGATAGTGATCCAATATAGGGACCATACTGACAAACTCTCGTTCTCTAGACTATTCAAATTCTTACCTACCTTCATTCCTATAGACACTGTTTTCATGCACTTCTGTGTGATGTCGGTGTTTACTTTTGACAAACTCATAACAAGGACATTTCATGGCCGCGTGGTCGAAGGCGTCATGCTACGAAATGGGTGACCATTCCCGCCGGATGTTCGAGTCCTCTTTCGGGCATCCTTATTGTAAGTTGAAGTAGTTTCAAAGTCTAGGGCATGATGAACACAGCAGTTTGGCCCAACAGCTTTACATACGTTTGAAGGAAATCCCTTAATCCTTCATAGGAAGTAGTATGAAAGTCCAAAATTGAACAATAAAATTCTTTTCTATCATATCCATGACAAGCGGTTAGTTGTATGACATGTTTATTTTCTTGTTTTTCTGAATGCAAGGCGTCCTATGGTGTGGTAATCCCGCTTTCCAGAGAAAATTTGTGATACTCGATTTAATACAATGTTTTCTGGTCATAATTCTTACCACAGATATTGTTTTGCAAATATTATGAAATAATTGAGGATTAGTACCATATTACCTATAATTTATTTCTTAAATATAGCGATAAAAGTTAAGAAACTGTAAACAACAACAGTCCAGCGATCACAGGCCCTGCAGACCACGCGCTGCTTCCACACACTGCCTCCATTCCCTCCTTTTTTGTGCCCGGTTCCGCCAGGTGTCTTCAATCCCCAGGGCTGCCAGATCGTCCTTCCAGCGCTGCCTTGGTCGTCCAATGGGGCATTTGGTGTTTGATTTAGCTTCAAGTGCCATCTTCGCCTGTCTTCCTTCTGGCATACGGGCTACATGGCCTACCCACTGTATTCTCTTGCTCTTTATCTTCATATTTGGCTGTCGCATCGGAAAGAATTCCCTCATTCGTCCTCCTCCATTCTCCGTTATCTAAAATTGGTCTCCATACCTTCCTCATTACTTTTCTTACAAATATTAATAGTTTTCCTTGTCCCGTTTAGTCATGCTCCGTGTTTCTGATCCGTACATTACCGCTGGGCAAATTACCGTGTTATAGATTTTTATCTTAGTATTCTCAGATTTTTTCTAATGTTATAATGTTTGTAATTCTATGGGATCAAAATACATTGGCCATCAGTCCATAGACTTACAACCCACTTAAACTATGTTAAACTAACCTAAGGACAACACACACACATCCATACCCGAGGAAGGATTCTATACTCCGACGCGGAAGGCAACGCGATCCGTAAAGTGGCGCTCCAAACCGCTCGGCTGCTTCCGCGCGGCAGTGTTCACAGAAACTGATTTAGAGCCGAATGTTTCCTTCAGGGAATGCATGCATTTCATTCTCACTGCTATTCCTTCCTTGATGTCTATTTCTATTTTGTTGTCTGTGGAAAAACAAGATCCCAAGTATTTGAATTGGAGTACTCTCTTGAATCTCATGCCATTTGTATCCAGACATTCTTCTTGCTCTTGTCTTCTTTCTAATTGCATGAACTCTGTTTTATCTTGGTTTACTTTGAGCCCAACCTGTGCATAGCTGTCCATTTGTTGGTACATTCCTCTCAACTCGTGCTTTGATCCACTTAGCAGGACTATGTCATCTGCATATGCGAGACAATTGAAGTCTCCGTCCATCTGTACTCCAGCACACTCATGTTGCAGACACTCTCTTATTATTTTCTCTAAGATGACATTGGACAAAACACATGAAAGCGCGTCGCCTTCTCCGAGACCTGTTTCAATCTCGAATGTTTTTGATGTGACTCCTCGGAAACGTACTGCTCAAAAATCAATTGTTTTTTAAGCTTAAAGGACTTAACTGTGGGATCATCAGTCCCTAAACTTACAAACTACTTATGAACTACTTTATACTAAAGACGACACAAACATCCATGTCCGAGGGGGGATTCGAACCCCCGACGGGGAACTGCCTCGCGCACTGCAGCATAGCGCCTCAATGCGCTCGGCCGCTCCGCCGCGGCAACGCACTGCTACCTTTGACCCTTCCATACAGGTTTGCACCATTCTCACTACCTACTCAGGTATTCTGATATCATGCATTGAAATGTGCAGGTTATTGCTGTGGATGCTGTCATAAGCACGTTGAAAATCCAGAAACAGACTGTAGATATGTTTGTCATATTCCCAGTGTTTTTGGAACAGTTGTCTTAGAGTGAAAATGTGGTCTATTGTTGATCGTTTTGGTCGAAAACCAGCTTGGTATTCCTGTATGTTGTTCTCTATGAATGGTTGCAATTTTCTGAGGATGTTGTTAGATAGTACCTTACATGCTACATTCAACAGGCTGATTCCTCTATAGTTGCCACATTCCATTTTGCTTCCTTTCTTGTATATTGGGCATATTCTAGCCAATTTCCATTCTTCTGGCAGCGTCTCCTTCTCCCATATCAACTGGATCAATGTCTGTAAGTGCAAGCTCTCACCTCCCTCCTTGGTATGTTATTGTCCTCTCCTGGGGATTTGTTGTTTCTGAGTCTTTTGATTTCGATCTTCACATCTTCTTCACTCACTACCCATTCTTTGTCATCTTTTCTTTCCTCCGCAATGTCTGCAGACAACCACTCATAAGGGTCTGGGTGATTCAACAGTTCTGAAAAGGATTCTTTCCATCTTTCTACGATTCTTTCTTTGTCATTTATCAAATTGCCATTCTTATCTTTAATGAAAAAGTTGGGTTTTGTAATCCACGTTTCTGATTTTTCTTATGCGTTGGAAGAAATGCCTCGAATTCTTGTTTTGGCTCTCTGCTTCCACTTGTTCCAGCAAATTGGTTAGATATAGAATGGTTAGATATATTCCCTTCTCTGATCTTCGGATTCGCTACGTCTCTCTTCTGACGTTGCAAAAAATCTTCTTTTCTGCTCATTTTCTCCATCAGTCAGCCACTTTTCCCTCATCTTCCTTCTCTTTTTTGTAGATTTCGTTAAACCATATTCTTTTCTTCGTTATCTTCTTTCTGCCCATGTATCCCCCGATACACTTAGTACCGTGGACTTCATTTCTTTCCACTTTTCCTCTACGTTCTCTCTTGCTTCTAGGGTCTCTAGAACCTCAAAACGGTTTTCCATTACCATAGCATACTGTTCTTCAATGGCACTTTCACGAAGTTTCTTAACATTCAATGCAGGTTCTAGTGTCCCCTTCTTATGCATGTAGGTGAGCATCAGTTTAAGCTTGCACACAACGAGAAAGTGGTCTGATGCACAGTCGTCTCCTCTATACGACCTGACTTCCATGACTGGTTATAGCGTTGTTCCACCAAAATGTGATCTATCTGGTTGGTAGTTCTTCCATCCGGTGAGCAACAGGTTCCCTTATGTATTCTCTTGTGTTCGAAGTAAGTTGAAATTTCTCTCAAATTGCCGGCCGCGGTGGCCGAGGAGACTGTGGCGCTCCAGTCACGGTCAGCACGGCCACTACGGTCGGGGGTTCGAATCCCCCCTCGGGCATGGATATTTGTGCCGTCCTAGTTCGTAAGTAGTTCATAAGTAGTTTGTAAGTTTAGGGACTGATGACCCCGTAGTTAAGTCCCATAAGCTTTACAAACATTCGAACATTTGAACCATTCTCGTTGGTCTCATCATGCAAAATAAGCCTTCCGATAGTTTGTATATAGAAGTGTTCTTTTCCTGCTTTTCCATTAAAATCTCCCAGCACTATCTTGATATTTGTAGATGGTGTGCTATCAATTTTTTGTTCTAATTGGTCATAGAACTCTTCCTTTTCCTCATCAGTTTTATCCTCAGTAGGGGCATGAAAATTAATGACTGTAATGTCTAACATTTGATTTGCAAGTACTATGTAGGATATTCTCCTATTAACAGCTTTGAATTCTTTGACCGAATTTGCTGCTTTGTCATGTATTATAAAGCCAGTGCCGAATTCGTGTTTATCCACACATCCGCCGTAGAATAGTACGTATCCGTCATCTTTGTGAGTTCCTCACCCAGCCATGCTGTCTCTTGTAAGTGCCACCAGGTCCAGTTGATATCGTCTAATTTCTGAGACACAGTCTGGATGGTTCGTGGCCTGTATCGGCTCTGGACATTCCAAGATCCAAAATTAAAATTTCTAAATCGTAAATCCTTTTTGCCTTGCAGTTTTCGTATTCCATTGTATCCATTCATGTTCGAGGCAAGTTTGTGTTTCGTAAGATCTTTTTACAGAATTGGGTTGTCAGCTCAACGCCCAATGCAACTGTAATGCAACTAAATTGGAATAAATGAACCGTCATTGTACAGTATTTATTGGCGAATGAAGTATCATGTGAAATAACATAACTTAAATAAGAAGTAATATCACCAATAAACAATGGGAATACAAGGAATAAATTTTAGATGGTGTTTCAATTAGTACCTTTATGACATACTTTCGAAATCCCTTGTAACCTTACTTTGGGTAACCTGAGTATGATTATAACGCTCCAACGTCTAAGCCGATGTTTTGCCAACGAAATGGCACCCACCACTTGAGAAAACACTCCTTAATGAATTTAAGAAATTGTAATTACAATGAACAATTTCGCTAGAAAGCCCGAGAAATCTTCAAAACTGAACTACTTTCAGGTATTCTTTCCGCCTTGGCCAAGGAATCAGAAAATTTTTGTAATAAATACTTCAGAATATAACACAAGTAAATGATATACTCGTATACCACAATATACACAGAAATGGGCGTAGAATTATTCCCTTGCCTTGGAATTTAGTAATCTCAAGTGTTTCTGACTTGCACAACAAGTTCTTGTTGACCGTGTACTGTTCTAAACAATACCACATCCAGAAACTCAACGGTAAGAACGATTACCACTTTCCCTATTTAATACATTAACAGAAGCCGGTGAGGCTGGAATTCAAAAAGTGGAAACTATTTGTGCCACAGAGCGTTAAAGAAAGTGGTTTCTTTAATGAAGGTCTACGTAAACAGATCTTTGTGTATATCGAAGCGAATGGCAATTATACTCACCAGTACTCCATAACGACAGCTTTACACAGAAATTTTCCACCTAGCACAATATGTGTGTACATACGTTTTTGCTGTTGTGTTCAGTAGAAAAATTATTTCATGCAGCTCTCCATGCTATCCTGTCTTGCACAAGCCTCTTCATCTCTGAATAACGACGGCAACCTACATTCTTCTGAAGCTTAATACTTTATTCGTCTCTTTTGCCCACAACATATTTACCTTTTGTTGTGCATTCTTCATTCCTGAAGTCAAATTCGCAGAGTCGGCAGTAGCTGCTTCGTTACTGTGTGGCTAGTTGATTACCGCTGGTTACGGATCACTTAACCGTGAGACGGTTTTAGCCAGTCAGCTCTTAGCGTCAATTACGCGAGAGTATCAGCACCGTCAGGAGGCGACGTGTGACGTAAATCACTTATCTAACAGCAACCAAGCATTACGAGCAGGTTCTTCAAATGATTTAAATTTGTTAATAATGATACACATATGATCAGACAAAACAGACCACCTTGAAAGTCTAAGAGGTAGGAAGTTCAGAGTAATAGCACATGGTTTGCATTGGGTTAAGCAGTGCATCCGTCGATTTACCTCATCCTTCACATTTTCGATTGGTGACAAGTCTTGTTATATGGCGGGCCAAAGCGAAAAGCTGAGACCCTGTAACACCGCGAAGGCGCATTTTCATACATTGTCTTGATGAAAAATGGAGCTTGTGGTGTCCTGATGAAAGGGTTTCGCTACAGGACGCAGGAGTCATTCCCGAAGGTCAAACTGACCACATTATCCTCGACATGCACGGACTTCGATTGTAGTTGTACCCAACAACACCCTACACAATTAGGCCTTGAGTGGGCACTGCATATCTTGTACGAGGGTCACTCTAAAAGAAATGCACACTATTTTAAAAACAAATTCAGTTTTCATTCTGCATGTTTGAAAGTTTTACAGTTTGTAGATACATCCTTCCCGCTTCTTTTCAAACTTAGTTCAACCTGTTCCCGTGAGTGGCGCCGTCACAGCAAGTCTTTAAGATAGCTGCTACACTTGACGTTCGCCAGAAGCAATGTGCTGTCATTGAATTACTCTGCTGTGAAATCGAGACAGTGGGAAACATCCACAAGAGATTGAAAAGGGTAGGGAGATGCTGCTGTCGATCGCAGTACGGTTAGTCGGTGGGCAAGCAGATTACGTGATGAAAAAGGGCACAGCAATATTGAGGATTGTTCTCGCAGCGGGTATACAGGCGCTGGTACCAGGATGGCGTAAGGCAGCTGAGAGGGATGGGGATTATGTGGAGAAATGAAAGTATTGTTCGTAAAGGATGTATCTACACACTGTAAAACTTTCAAACATGTAGAATAAAAACTGTATTAAAAATAGTGTGCATTTCTTTTGTAGTGATCCTCTTAGTATTGAAATTATTGAGATGCCGCCCGCTCCGTCTGCGGATGACCAAATTGCGTCTCAAACGAGGATGGCCTGTATTCGTGAGTAAACATTATCTGATACCATTCCTTTATCTAGCAAGGTTGTTCTGCGATTTTACGAGAATTCACGTGTGACCAAACTACGCTGTATTGACCAAACACAAAATACCCGCTTTGGAATATGTACGTGTCTGTAAAAGAAATATCGCTCGATGTAGGCTAAGGGACGAACTGTGCATGTCTGCACTCATTCTCAGTAACTACTATAGCTGCAAATATTACCGTGTATTTGTGACCCCACACAATCAAAAGTAACAAATTAGAAATAAACGTTTTACAATTATCAAAACAGACGCGTTAACTGCCTTATGAGAATGGTAGCAAAATCCCAACGAAGTAATCGTTGACATCGCTCATATACTAAGTCCGTGTTCGCGATCACACAGCACCAACGATTGAATTAGGGATAAAATGACCACCTATAGGAATTCAACCATTCAATCCAATACAAATCCCCCTCCTTAATAACGCAATTCTTCTTGCTTCTGGAGTTGCAATCACATGAGCACATCATAGAATTATAGAATCCAGTCACTAACAAGAAATACAAGGATTATTCTTTACAGTAATATTAGGGTTTTATTTTACAATACTACAAATATATGAATATTGAGAAGCATCTTTTACTATGTCAGATTCAGTATGTGGATCAACATTCTTTGTAGTAACAGGATTCCACGGATTGCATGTAATTATTGGTTCAACATTTCTAATAACTTGTCTAATACGACAAATAATAAATCAATTCTCATCAAATCATCACTTTGGAATTGAAGCCGTAGCATGACACTTTGTTGAGGTAGAATGATATTAATTTACTGATGACGTAGATAATTAACCCAAAATTGTTCAGATCGTGGTCCGACTAATAACATATCAACACTCGTAAATTCTCGTGAAGAATAACATAAACGTTTCAGTTACAATTTCAAAATCGAATCTGAAAAAAATTAAAGTTGTCGGGTGGGGGGAGGGGCTGGAGGCGGCCACCGACCCCCTTTCCCACCGGATACGACACTGAGGCTGCCCCAAGATTTTCAAAAGTCGGTGCCTATGGTTAGAGATCCGTACCAGACCTGCCTTAAGGAGGATCTAGAACCGTCAGAGGCGGGCTGCTAGGTTACGGTAGGTTCTGTCAGTGAGCGAGTGTTACATTGTTGCTTGGGAAGTCAAATGAATGTCACTGTAGGGAAGGCGACGCTCATTCTTGAGGAAATTTAGAGTGCCGGACTTTGACGCTGACTGCGGAAAGATTCTACCGCATAACCGTACATTTCTTGAAAAGACGAGAAAGAGAAGTTCGGGCTTTTACAGGGGCTTATAGGCATTCGTTTGTATTTGGAACGAAAAAAGAAGTGGCTAGCAGTGGTACAATGTAACCTCCGCCAGGCAACTTAGGGTCGATTGCGCAGTACGCATGTAGAAGCAAAATTGATACTACCAGGAGCAGTGTCGATATTGATTCTGCGTTTTTCATTGATTTCTGATGGGCACTCTTCGCTACTGAGCACTGACGATGCGCCTTGTTGACAGGGACTTGGGCGCGCTGATGCACCTACTGAAGAGCAGCCTAGGCTCGGGCATCCTGGCGATGCCGATGGCCTTCCAGAGCGCGGGGCTGGCCGTGGGCCTTGTGGGCACCGCCCTGGTGGGCTACATCTGCACCCACTGCGTCCACATACTGGTGAGTAGCGACCCGAAGCCACGCCCGTCCAGCGGCTTCTCACAGTGGCCTAAAAACACGCCGAAGCGGGTTAGATGCCTAAGGATGGCAACGGAATCAACATGTACCGCACTCGCCAGCTGTAATACGGCGCTGAGGCAGCTGCGTGCAGTGAGATGACAAAGCCATGGGATCTCTCCTAATAGGTCGAATGACTTTTTTTGCCCTACTAGTACAGCAACTCGACAGGAACTCTGCCTGCCATTAGTTCTACAACTGGTTGCAACACACCTGCATGAATATTGAGAAATTATCACACTGTATCATATTTAGTAAATGTTGTCAGTGCAGGATTTCGTTCACGAACTGACAATACAATTAATGAGCGCTAGGTACATGCCCGTGCTTCGCAACGGATGTTATAGAAGGGTCTCTGAATACCATTCATGATTCAGGACCTCAGCCGGTATCCTTGTTGGATCGTTTTCTCAATAAACTTAATTGTCCTACCAAAATACCGTACAATCCTTAGCTTCCTAGCCGCTCTTGTGTATTGTGAAAGACTTTACAGTTTCCGAAGCATGGTTATTCGGAAACAAAACGGATTCAAAATCGCCGCGGTGGAGTAACCAACCGGTCTAAGGCGCCTCGCTTCGGTGGTTCGAGTCGTCCCTGGGGCATGTGTGTGTATGTATGTGTGTGTGTGTGTGTGTGTGTGTGTGTGTGTGTGTGTGTGTTCTCCTTAAGTTAGTTTACCTTAGTTTAAGTATTTTGTAAGCTAAGGACTGATGACCACGCAGTTTGGTCCGATAGATTTACAAACATTTGACCATTTTTGGATTCAAAATCTAATAAGTTGGCACCAAAATCTCAAAAGAAAATAGATAAATTCGATTGTCTTTGCAAAGAATACTTATTTAAATGAAACCTATCGATCAAAGCGAAGGTGACATGCCTAAACTACATGGCTCCTTACAATGGTAGTGCAATTTTACCTCGCCGCGACATAGAAAGTGATCAGTACTTCAGTGACGAATCTAAAATCCTCTAAACGTTAATTTGGGCATCATCCGCTGATATACTATGCGCAAGGAAGCTCGAGAAAGCCATTTCGGGAACAGGTTTTGTTTCAAGTAGTTGATTGGTGAATTTATTTCTTTTATTGTTATTTCAGTTCCCCATAAAGGGGAGGGGCTGGCATGAGGGTAACATCGTTCTCCAGCCAATGGTTTCAAATGGAGACAAAAATTATTTTGTAAAACACATTGGTGAATGTCATTTACGGCTTTTACATTAAGATAGACGACAACAAGTGAAATTTTAGAAAACGCGTTTGAATAAAATTATGATTTTAATACTTGTTTGATGATTTTAAAATACAGATATAATTGAATCATTAATGACGCCATGGTCAGATGATAAGGCTGGTTGTATATTCGGTAATGATGGTTTCGATTAATGTGGTATTTATAAGTATTGCTCTGGGTCTATGTAGAACTTCAGGTATTGAAAAAAAGTGGCAAGGAGCTGCAAAAAGATGGACGAGATGGAGCGATATAATTAATGTTGGAAGGAAGGATACGTCACAGGACGTAAGGGAGTGGGAGGTGGTTGAAATTATATAGGTTTGACGATGGATAAGGCATAAAGTTGGGTGGAAGGTGGCGCAGCCGGATACTTGGACAGGTAATTAGTGAGTGGGAAAATAGGATATGAGACAGGGTTTTGCGACTGGTGTATAGTATTTAAAGTTGTACTAGAAAGAGAAAGTGTGTGTGAAGTGGATAGGTTGGTTCTGGATGCGAGTTGGAAAACTTATGCGTTTGCAGAAGGCAAGTCAAACTGCATGTCTTTCCAGGATTTCTAGGAGAGCGGGGGGCCAGGCCATGATGGCTTATCTTAGGATGGGACAGATGGGAGTCTTATAGTTCACAAACTGTACCTTGTGTTGGTCACTTTCTGGGCTTGTGCTGGATTGTAATCATGTGTGCATGCCATGTTTGGTTTCTTAGATATTTTTCTGGATTAGCTGTAAATGGAAATCCGGAAGCTGTAAACACTGATTTGAGTGCTCAAATATGAAGTACTTTCGTTTCGTTGCGTCCATTTGGCTTTTACATTGCACCACTCGAGAACAAGATTCAGCTGGCACTGGATGGATGTACGGACCAATACAGTGGTGAGTGGCTTGGTAGGCGGAGTCGTCAGAATATTAGAGGTAGATCGGCGGCTGGAGGTTTGGAAATGTCTGCATTATACAGAAGAGGGATGAAAGGACAGAATCCTTAGGTACAACAGCATTGGGGTAAAATATGCTTTGTTGACGCACGTGCAGCGTGTGTATTTAACAGCGCATTTCCGCTACCTGCCTGCTGACGGCGCTGTCTGGTATGCAGGTGGAGAGCTCGCAGCGCCTCTGCCGGCGGCTGAGGGTACCCTCGCTGGACTACCCGGGCACGGCGGCGGCCGCCTTCACCTCAGGGCCGGAGCGGCTGCGCCCCCTCGCTCCTGTGGCCAGGTACGTCCACACAGCTGCTCACCGACACCTCTGTCATCCACACTGCCGTCTTGGAAATGGAACAGTCGGATGTAATATCTTACAGGGTGCTGTTGGGTACACTTCTGAGTGATACCCCCCAGGGGCTCACGGTTCTTTCGTGAGTACGTGCGTGGCGAACACGGGGCCTCGAGATGATGCAGTCTTCCTTCCTTCTTCACTTCCCAGACTGCATTTCCTTTCCCCATCCCCTACTTTCCTATCCACACTCCTTCCCCTCCTCACTGGGGGACTGATAGCCACAGTAGTTTAGTCCTACTATCCCAACCAAACAACCTAACCCCCTCACCCTTCTGAGCGATATTGTATTTCATTCTGTCCAACTGACGCTTTGGATCGTCAACATCTGGACCTGAGTGGAGGGCGCTGGCCACAATGCTCCAAACGCTCTCAGTTGGCGAGAGATACCGTGAGTATTCCCGACAAGGTAGGGTTTGGCAAGCAGCGTGTGGGTGAACGTTATCTTGCAGAAAAGTAAACTCGCAGTGGCTCGCTATGAAGGGTAACAAAATGGGGCGTGGAAGAGAGATGGTGCTATATGGCCGTTAGAGTAACAACTACCGTGGTCATTCTTTGAAATGAAACACCATCCCAGATTTTGTCTTATGTATTTTTAATTCAAATTTCCATGGATGTCAGATTGTTGCTTGGCGTAGATTCGTTGAATTGAGGAAACCAATAGTTATTTGTTTTGTAACTAATTTTGGCAGAATACCAATGCTATCTTCAGGCTGCTCTGTGAAACCAGATGCTAGTATCATCCTTTAGCCTTATATATATGCTTCCAAGTATACAGAATTTGCAGTGTGGACTTCAGCCACATTTTGTTTTTCCTCAGTTCTATTCAGCTTATTTAAACTTTCTGCCCTCGTCCAGTATCTAAACCAATTTCATCAGCTACACAAACTAAAGCCTTTGTGAGATCAGAAAGAATACAATACTGACGTTTTGTTAGTACTTAATTTTTTGAAATGTGTGGTGCTACTCTTGAATACATTACTTTTTGAGGAATTTTGGATAGAGCGATCAGAAGTGAGGTTGGGCGGTTGTTGTTGACGTCATGTCATGACTTTACGATAGCATAATTTAGACTAAAGAGGAGAAATTTCTTGCTTCATATATATATATATATATATATATATATATATATATATATATATATATATATATATATATATATATATCTTTTGGGAACAATCTCTTAGTACTTTGCTGGAAATACCATAATTACCATTTGAGCTATTACTTTTTAGTGACTTTGTTATTTTTATAATTTCAAAGGGGTGGTAAGTGGAATTTCAGTTGTATCAAACTGAATAGGTATAGCCTCTTCCTTTAACAGCCTTGACTCTTCCAATGAACTTCTGGTTCCTATTTTCTCCACACATTTAATAATAGTCATTAAAAGTATTCTCAACTTCGGGCTTCTTCATACTTTCATGATGATTATATACTCAGTCATAATTAAAAAAAGGAGAAATTTTATTTAGGGAAGGAAAGTGATGGATCTGTTTACTGGCAGAATTATTGCAATGTGTTCTTAAACTGGCCCTACACCCTACGTAAAATCGATAAGCGGGTCGAAGGCATCTATCGACTCAATTGTTGATCACTCTGCCGTGGAAATGGAACAAAGGGAAAAGTTAAGTTTTAAATCTGGCATTTAAGAAATCGCTTACCCAGGACAAAGGTGCAGGCATAACGTTGTTGCACCATTGCACAAACTCACGTATAGAGTAGGCCTACATAGTAATAGACATTCCTGATGTGAAGAACCAAGTGAAAGAGCTGAAACCAAATATAATTAGCAGGTCCGTATGGCGTCTCAGTTCGGTTGTACACAGAGTACTGTAATTCGTAGGCCACTTACTTGGCTTCCATTTATTGTAAATCTCTTGGAAACGATTGGAAAACAGTGCAGGTGATTCCTGTCTATAAGAATATTGAAAGCCACTAAGTTAGAGGACAATGTCCTGAAAGTCCGGAACACGTAGACTTGATATTCCTCTAGTTCCAAAAAACGTTTGACACAGTGCTCGCCCATTGAAATTTTACAACGGTAGAAGGTCACAGAATAGAATCTCAGTTGTGTGAGTGGCTGAAAGAAATTTTACTGAATATAACGTCGAAAGACACAGTATAACCTGTTTTAATCTCTATCAAAATTTTATGAATTAACTTTTGTACATGTAACCATATGTTTCTTGTTTATTTTTACTATTTATCAGTTACACAGGCGTCACTTTCTTATTTTAACTTTTCAAATGCTTTTCATGATGGGACATAGGTTCAAAAGTCTAAGTTGTGGCTACCTTTTAATAAATTTGGAATTTTTACAACTGTAGGATATTTGTCTTAGGTGCTTCTCCACAGCAGCAATTTTTATGAAATGCATTGTAATTACATAAGCTCCAGAGCTACATTTATTATTATTTTTTTTATTGATTGCGCTACCGGCTTAGAGCTTTGCTTATTTTCAAGCGATACCAATAAACAAGCTCTTATCAATGAATAAATATATATCAATTATTTTAATTGTAATATTAGGCCTTACTGTGATTTTTACCTACGCAACAAGATGGTAAATATTATTTGGTAACTACGTGGTGTCGTATATATGTTTTGTTTATTGAAATATCGATTTGTCTTTCGGAGAGAGAGTTAAATTACTGACAATGTTATTGTATGACTTTAAACTTTATCTTAGCTCCAAATCGATTTATATCTTATGAAAAATTTAGACTGCCTGAAAATTTAAAAGCATACAATACCTTTATTAACAATTTAATCCTCATCACTGACAGACAAATCGATATTATAATAAACAAAATACATATATAAGAGCACGTAGTTAAAAATATATTTACCATCTAATTGCATTAGCAAATCTATATTTCATATGGATTTATGCAATGATAACTTCTTGTTCGTAGACATCGACTGAAAATGTGCAAAGCACGAAACCGGTAACTCAATCAATAAAAATATAATATACGCAGCTCAGGTGGATATTTAATTACAATGCATTACATTTTACAACTATTGCATCCTGTTATTCATTATTACAAAGATTTGTTGAGTCCATTCCACGACGATTTTCTGCACTTCCCCGGGGTAAAGAAGGTACAACTGGATAATGTCCTAAAGCTCATCTCATTGAATTGTTTATTGACGTGGTCTTCAGGCCGAGACTGGTTTGATGCAGTTCTCAACGCTACCCTACCCTGTGCATCCTCTTCACCTCCGAATATGAATGGATACTCACATTTGAAACTGCATACAATATTCGGTTTTCGGTCTTCGTCTACGGTTACCCCCCTCTCCCAACTTCAGCATTCTTCTTTAGCAACACATTTCAAAGTTTCAATCTTTTTATTATTTGAAGTATCTACTGATCAGTCTTGAATCCATGGTGGAATTTGTGCTCCACGACTGTATTTGGCTTGTGGAAATTTTTCAGCAATCAGTTGTAAAAGTATTTATTTGTTTGCAGATCTAGATTTCGACGACTGTGTGGTCATTATCAGTGCTTAAAAACAATTAAAATACTTAAAACATTTCGTACGAACGCAACCTCCAACATGGAGGTCGAGATGTTTTAAGTATTCTAATTGTTTTTAAGCACTTATAATGACCACACAGTCGTCGAAATCTAGATCTGCAAATAAATAAATATTTTTACGACTGACTTCTGAAACTTTTCCACATAGCTACTGATCGTCCACCTCTCAATTCCCCGAGACTTCACAACTTACAAATGCCTTCAGGAAACATGCGGTGTCAACAATTTTTTCTTTTTCAGAAATGCTTTTATTTCCACTGTCTTCTGCATTATACATCTTCTAAACTCCATCCAAGATAAGTTATTTTACTGCCCAACTAACAAATCTCATCATCTACCTTTATTGTCTCGTTTCCTAATCTAATTCTCTCAGTATTGTCTGATTTAATGCTACTAAATTCGATTATTCTTGCTTTGCTATTTTTATTGTCCACCTTACACCCTTCTTTCAATTACTCTTCCAGGTCCTTTGCTGTATTCGACAGAACGACAGTATCATCGGCAAACCGCAGAATTTTTAAGTATCCTCCTGAACTATAACTCCAATTCAAATTTCTGCTTGCTTTCTTTCACAGTTAGCTAATAGCACAGCACAGGTTTAGAGCTACACACTCCCTTACCAAACGGCATGTATGCTTCAGTATGTAACAATTTGTGGTAGCTGTCAGTGCACAGTTAGTTATTGAGAGTGGCTGGTTGCTGTTGCAGGTGGTTCGTGTGTGCAGGGCTTGTGGCCACGTACTACAGCGTCATCACCATCTACATCATCTTCATTGCCGCCACGCTCAAGCAGGTATGTACCTGCGTACCTGCTCCACACAGCTAACCTAATGGGAACACGACATCATATACGTTGATGAGCGAGGTAATGCGTACTTTGTGGATTTACTAATGCCACAGAAGACCGAAAGAGCATACAGAAGATTACGATACCCAGTTCCAAACATACATACATTTTCATTTTTGTGATGTAAACACTTATAATGACTTTAAAAATAACTTCAGAACATAACAAGCAGTTGTTGCATGTCTGATATCATTTATCTACTTTAAATTTACTAAAATAGGATAATACGCATCTTTTCAGATATGCGAAATTACACGAAAAAAAATTAAGCCTAATATTTCATTAACTTTGGAACACTGTATTATTTCCATCATCTCTTAATATTTAATTCATATGTATATTTGTTAATTCTCACTTTTTCCTAATTTTAAATAATCACCACAGGACTCAGTGCCAACACTTTTACGTATTTTGATTTAAAGTACTTTATTTGAGCAAGTCACTAGCAATATTAGTGCTCAGCCACATCGCTAGATTTAAGATATTAATAATATTTAGTCTCAAATTTCCAAGATGTTACCCCTTATTTCTGAACTTCTATAAAACTGTGTTAACGAGGAGTTAGGAATCATTATTCGTTTTTATGTGCAATAAGATGCACATAAGCTGTATTTAGCTAATCAGCTGTTGTAGACGGTGTATTGTTTGTGAGGGAAGATGGCCTCCATTTAATATCGTCTACAATATCGAACTGTTAGATTGAAGTGTTTAAAGATCAATAAATACGAATTATTAACAATTACAAACACACTGGCAGAAGCCTGGGTCCTTTATATAATTAAATTCATATCTTTACAGACAACAATACCATGCATCTGATACATGAAGATCTAAGATAAGTGACTACCGAACATGTATTTATACCTTCTACTGCTCGCTTTATTCAAATGTTACATTCTTAGTAGTTCACGAAAAAAGAAAGCGTGGAAACATAAACTATTAAAATATTATTAGAGCAGACAAAACATTACAATCGACATATTGCAGTCCACCGCGAAGTATGTGCTGAGAAGTTCATAGTGTACCAGTGTGCAGAGTGCTTTACCTGTTTTCGACAAAGTTCTCTAGGCGAGCTAGATGAGATCGTGGGGAACATATTCTGTTCCAGATAAAAAATTCGCCGCTACTTCATAGAGTCAGATCGTAGTGTTGCTACAAGCAAGTCACTGTTTTTTTCTCTCGAAGTTGTAGGCTTTGTAAAATATTTTTCTGCACCAAGAGACACCGATTTTAATGTTTATATTTTTAAGAAACACTTTCAGTATGCAAACTCATCTGTCAGCAGACACTGTTAATTTGGTTATATTTCATCATCCCAAAGCTGTCTGATTCAATGAACGATGCCTGTCTTCGAACGGATGCGATGACGAACATTTTGTTTCTAGCAAAAGCTGTTGTCGATGAAGTGATATCTCACTCCCAGCCATTTGTCGCAAAAACTTTTAAACATCACTTGTTTTTCCCCTTGAAACTGTGCAGTTATTTACTGTTCACAGGTATCAGGAGAACGGATCCATTTCCTCGGCACTGACATCAATTTATGCCATATGACGTTTAAACGTCATATTTGTATTTTAATTTGCTTATGAGAGGGAAAGTAATCTTATATCAGTCAAAATGATGGAATGTTTTCATTGGCGATCGGTTTCTGCACACAAATGTACCATCGCATGTTCTCTGAAAAGACGTGATATTTATATAGTTACTGAAGAGTTTGATATTATTCTTGATGCATGTAGAAATGGTACGTCAAGATAAAATAAATTCAAATAAATGCATTAAAACTCGCCAATGTAGTATTCACATGTAAGCTGGCAGTAATAGAATCGTTCTGCAGTCACTTTGAAATTCCTGGCCTCTAAATTTCCTCAGAAGTATTCTTTTAAAAGAATGTCGCCTTTCCTCCAGCGTTTCCTGTCTGATCTCCCAAAGCTTCTCTGAAACACTCACGCATTTATCTAAGCTACCAGTAACAAACCTAGCAGCCCGCATCTGAATTGCTTCTTTATCGTCCTTGAAACAGGTTAGAATCCCACACGTTAACAGGATCGCACAAGCGTTTGGTACATGGTCTCCATCACAGATGAACCACATTTTTCCAAAATGTTCCCAACAAATACGGCTTCCCCACAACTTTACTAACATGCTCGTTCCATTTAATGACGCTTTGCAACGTTACGCCTAGATATTTTATCTACGCGACTGTGTCAAACAGCTCACTACTAATGTTGTATTCGCTTGTAATCGGATTGTTTTTCCTACTCATTTGCATGACCTACATCATTCTACGTTAGTAGTTAGTTGCTATTCCTCACACCAATAAGAAATTTTATCCAAGTCACCCTGCATCCTTTATTTTTATTTTTTTTATTTGTTTTTTCTGTTCCATAGGACCCACTTCAGGAGTAAGACTCCATGGTCATGGAACAAGTCAATACATTAATTGTTACACAATAATGGTAATAGAAAAATTTTAAGTAGTCCTTTGCACACGACAATCTTAAGACAAAGTGAAAAGAATCAATAAAGAAAAAGTAAATTAGCTTAATTGTTTAACTTTTCTAGGAGTTCCTCGACAGAATAAAAGGAGTGAGCCACGAGGTAACTCTTCAATTTAGATTTGAAAGCATGTGGATTAGTGCTAAGATTCTTAAGTTCTTGTGGCAGCTTATTGAAAATGGATGCCGCAGAATACTGCACCCCTTTCTGCACAAGTGTTAAGGTGGTGTGGTGCAAATGTAGATTAGACATCTGTCTAGTATTCACCGAGTGAAAGCTACTAACTCGTGGGAATAAGCTGATATTATTAACAACAAACGACATTAAAGAAAAAACGTATTGTGACGCCAGAGTCAAAATTCCCAGACTACTGAAAAGGGGTCGACATGACGTTCGGGAACTTACACCAGATATTGCTCGAACCGCCCGTTTTTGAGCCAGAATTATCCTTTTTGCATCAGGCGAGTTACCCCAAAAAACAATGCCGTACGTCATAAGTGAGTGAAAGTAAGCGAAATAGACTACTTTTCGTGTTGAAAAATCACTTATCTCAGATATTGTTCTAATGGTAAATATAGCAGAATTTAGTTTTGGAACAAGATCCTGAACATGGGCTTTCCATGACAGCTTACTGTCTATATGAACACCTAGAAATTTGAACTGTTCAGTCTCACTTATCACATGCCCATTATGTGTAATCATAATGTCAGATTTCGTCAAATTATGTGTTAGAAATTGTAGAAACAGAGTTTTACTGTGATTTAACATCAACTTGTTTTCTATTAGCCATGAACGTATCTCTTGAACTGCATTATTTGATACTGTGTCAATATTACGAGCAACATACTTCACTACCAAGCTGGTATCATCAGCAAACAAAAATATTTTACAATCACCTGTTATACTCGAAGGCATATCATTTATATAAATAAGAAACAGCAATGGTCCCAAAACAGACCCCTGGGGCACCCCATACTTAATTGTGCCCCATTGGGATTGCACGTCATAGCCATTTTCTACACTGCGGAGAATTACCTTCTGTTGTCTATTATTAAAGTAAGAGGTGAACCAGTTGTGGGCTACTCCCCGTATTCCATAATGTTCCAACTTCTGCAACAATATTTTGTGATCAACACAATCAAACGCTTTTGTTAAATCAAAGAAGACGCCTAATGTCCGTAGCCTCTTATTTAACCCATCAAGTGCCTCCCAGAGAAACGAAAATATAGCGTTTTCGGTCGTTAAACCACTTCTAAAACCAAACTGTACGTTTGACAGGAAATTATGTGAACTGAAATGATCAATTAATCTTGAATATACAGCCTTTTCAATAACTTTGGAAAAAACCGATGGCATAGAAATAGGTCTATAGTTGTCTACATTATCCCTTTCTCCTTTTTTATAAAGCGGTTTCACTACTGAGTACTTTAATCTGTTAGGAAACTGACCATTCTGAAAGGAAAAATTACAAATATGGCTTAGTACTGGGCTAACATATGGAGAACAGTACTTTAGAATTCTGCTAGATACCCCATCATATCCACAAGAGTCCTTAGTCTTTAGTGATTTAATTATTGACTCAATCTCACCTATGGAAGTATCATGAAGGATCATTTCAGGCAACAGCCTCGGAAACGCATTTTCTAAAAACGTTATATGATTACCTGTAGAAACTAGAGTTTTGTTTAGTTCCTCTACTATATTCAGAAAGTGATTATTGAATATTGCACATATATCTAACTTGTCAGTAACAGAAACATTCCTACTACGCACTGACATATCTTCTACCTGCTGCTCCTGACCAGACACTTCCTTCACGACTGACCAGATAGTTTTAATTTTATCCCGAGAGTTTGCTATTCTTTTTGCGTACCACATACTTTTTGCATTCTTAATGACATTTTTCAGAACCTTACAGTACTGTTTGTAATGAGCTACTGCATCTTCATTCTGACTGCTTCTAACATTTTGATACAACTCCCGCTTAATTCTACATGATACTCTTATCCCCTTTGTCATCCACCCTGGCTGTCTGATACTGAAAGTACCCTGTTTTGAGCGTTCTAGCGGAAAGCAACTTTCAAACAGCATAATAAATGTGTTCAGAAAAGCATTATATTTATCATCTGCATTATCAGCACTATAAACATCCTGCCATTCTTGTTCCTTAATTAGGCTTAAAAAAGGTCTCAATTGCAACTGGATTAACTTTTCTGAGTAGTTGATATTTATGTTTAACATTTGTTTGAGAACAAATACTTTTTAGAATTAAAAGTTGGGCATCGTGGTCTGATAGGCCATTTACTATTCTGCTGACAGAGTGCCCCTCTAATAATGAAGAATGAACAAAAATATTGTCAATGGTAGAACTGCTATTTCCTTGCACTCTCGTTGGAAAAAATACTGTTTGCATCATGTTATAGGAATTAAATAGATCTAACAGTTGACTTTTCCTTGAGCTATCACCTACACAATTAATGTTGAAATCTCCACACACAATTAAATTTTTATACTTCCTATACAGTGAACCCAGAACCAATTCCAGCTTGGGCAGAAACATTTTAAAATCTGAGTCAGGGGATCTATAAATAACAACTATTACTAGTTTAGTTCCATTAACATTAACAACTCCTGCACAACATTCAAATATCTGTTCGGTGCAGTGTTTAGAAAAATCGATTGACTCCGATGAAAAATCGTTTTTTACATACATGGCCACTCCCCCACACTGCAAAGAACTCCTAGAGTAGAAGGCTGCTAACCTGTATTCTGGCAAAGGAAGTCTCTTAATTGTCACACCACTTAAAAAGTGCTCTGAAATTCCAATAATTTCAGAATCAGTATCAATAAGCATTTCATTAACTTTATCTCTGATACCCTGTATATTATTACTTATATTCTTAGACTTTGTCAAAGGTGGTTCATTTCTTAGAGGGACTTCCTTTAAGCAGGAATATCTATCAGCTGTCTTCAGTCTAAAAAAGGTGCAGCCCTAATACCAACTACTACAGGAATTTTTCCATGAGTGAAACCCCCACCCCCTACTACACTGTCACCTATGAGCTTTGCCAACCTCCCCTTCCCATACCTATTGAGGTGCAGACCGTGCCTAGTAAAATCCGACCTTTGGATAGTTTCAACTGGCACCACTGCAATGTGATCCATGCCCTCCGGCATCAGCGCCTTCTCAAGCCCCATGTTAAGACGGCTGACAGCCGTATTAAGACAAGGCCTATCATGACGCTGAAACAGCTGCACGAAATGCACATTCGTGCCACCAGTTTCAGTTGCTATCCTTTCCAGATCACCACCTATATCATATTCCCCGTCCCTATCAAGACTGTTCCCGGCCCCACCCACTATAACTACCTGATACTCTTTTGAAAAATTCCTACATAAGTCCCCTATGTTGCAAGTGACCTGATCTAACCCTGCACTAGGCTTCACTATGCTGGTGACCTGGTACTCACTCCCAAGTACTTCCTGCAACTGTTGGCCAACACCTCTGCCATGAGAACTACCTAGCAGCAGAACCTTCTTCTTCCTAAGAGACCTCTCTACTGATTTCGGCTTACCAAAAGCTGAGGTCTGCTGCGTACTTCCTACACCTACAGCTACAGGAGGTTCATCTCCACTCAACTCTGACAGTTGGTCAAACCTATTTGCAACTTGCAATGTAAAGCTATCTGAGTACCTTCACCTAGCTACCTTCTTGCCAACTGCCAGTTCCCATTCCCCAGCCCCCCTTCCCCTCCTCAACCTACCTAGTTCCTCTTCAGCGTTTTTCAACTGCACCTGAAGGGCGCAGATCAAACGCTCCTGCTCCTCTATCAACTTATTCCTGCTGCAAATCCTACAGTTCCAGGAGAGAACCTCACCACAATGCCCACTGTCTTCCCCACTGCACTCCCCCCATGAAAATACTTACTACAAATCCCACACTGCAGCCCACTACGCACGACCCTACGACAGAGCCCACACTTTTCACTCATGGTAAAATTTTTCAATAATTTGTTAAGAAAAACTAGACGTCTACGTTATGAAGTTAAGTTTCTACAAAATAAGTAGGAAGTACCTCTTAACTACAGCAATCAACAAACCTCAGTCTCTACAAATCAAGTAACAACAACTAATAGTATCAGAAAAGAGCAAATAACACTACCACAGAAACTTTACACTGTTGCTTGTATAAACAAGTTCAAATTCAAGCGTCACTAATAAAACAACTAAACACTGTGAGAGTACAAGAGTTATCAAATACCGTAACTTAAAGTTTCCCAACCTGAACTACGTTAAAAACAGCAAGTCACCTGTTGAAAAGTACTAAAGTTAGTAAACAACTAGCGCGATAACACCTCCTGAAATCTAAAACTTTAATAATTTAACTACAATACACAAACACTTATTAGAACTTAGCTTTCGGAGACCGCTACGGCTGGAACCACTCGCCACCAGATGTAAATCCTACTACTGTTATTCAATGATGATATCTTCCTGTAAACTCCAGCATATCATCAGTCGCAGATTGCCACTCACTCTGTCGGTCATATTATTTATGTAGATAGAAGCAGCACGTTGTCCTAGACATCCAGTGTTCATCAGAGACAAGGGTATCTTCAGGGGTGCCCCAGTAAAGTGTGAAACGATCGCTGTTATTTTCTAAATAAATAAACGATCTAATGTAACAGGTTAGTATAATTCGCCAGGGGTTGATGTACGGGAACATGTCGTAGTTGAGTGACTGTAAGGGGATGGCAAATTCTTAGTTGATGTGAGGAATAATAACTATTTCTAAATATAGAAAAAGTTAGGGGATGCATGTGAGTAGGGAAAAACAATACCATAATCTTCCAATACCAGTTACGAGTTTGCTGCTTCATACAGTTATTCCAATTAAATATCTAGCTTTTATACTGCAGAGACATGGAATGGAACGAGAATGTAAGGACAGTTGTGGAAAAAGCAGATGGGTGGACTTCGGTTTATTGTGAGAATTTTGGGAAAATCTTGTATATGCTTGACACTGTTCATGGCAAGAGGGCGATCTAAAAGTGTTTTAGGTTACTGAAACATCAGTTTTTCCAAGTTAGTTTTTCATGACCGGTTTCGACATTCTTCATTGCCATTATCTGATGTTTTGTGCATGCATTACAGTATTTTGCAGTTACCAGAACACTGTCAAATCTCTGGGGGAAAAAGTGTCCAGTCATTTGCCTATAGTGCAACCCAGTTTCGAATAGCACTCAAGTGTTGGGATTCTCACCGGTTCAGACACGGAAGCAATTCAGACTCTGGCTACTAGATTCCACACTGGTGCTTTCGATCACAACGCAAGTAGCTGGGGAACTCAAATGGAAATACCTGGAGGGAAAATGAAGTTTGAGAAACACTAGTGGGAAAATTCAGAGGTTTGCAATTTAAGCCCCTGCAGTTTGATTGTATTGACGCCAAATTATTACCTTTCATGTAAGTAGAATAAAGAGGGAAAATGAAGTTTGAGAAACACTAGTGGCCAAATTCAGAGGGTTGCATTTAAGCTCCTGCAGTTTGATTGTATTGACGCCAAATTATTACCTTTTATGTAAGTAGAACAAAGATATGAGACATTAGGTCTTGCACAGAAACGTATAAGTTCATTCCCTCGCTCTGTTTGGGACTAGGACTAGACATGAGTTGTGGTAACTTTCACCAAGCACCTTATGTACGCATGCCGAATATGAATGAAAATTTAAATGTAAATAGTGATAACTGCATGCATTAGAGTTACATGGGTTGCAACGATGGGTTGACAAGTCAGCCCATTCTAGTCAGCCGAGTTCTTTGTAAGTTTGAAGCGTTTTATGGCTACCGAAGTACCACCATATACTTCCTCAAATCGTCACACTTTTGAAGGTGCTCCATTTTTCTCTTGGCGTATTACATAATGACACAGTCGTAACATACAGGGTGTTGGTATGCTGTGTGATGCACAGTGGGAATTATTTCTATGTAAGCTCTCGTAGGAAAGCCTTTCCGGCGCAGGGTGGTTTCTTGCAAGGTTTTGGGTGTATAGGGGACACTCAGTCTACAAAAAGCAAAGGCCCCATGTATTGCGTTACTGTGCAGATCGGCGACTACCACTCGACGTCTGACGCGACGCGCTTCGACGTGCGCATCTACACGGCGATGCTGGGGCCGCTGGTGCTGGCCAAAGGACAGCTGCGGCACCTCAAGACGCTGGTGCCCTTCTCCATGCTGGCCAACCTGTGCATCGTGGTGGGCTTTGCGATCACCCTCTACTACCTGTTCGTCGACCTGCCGCCCCTGGAGGAGAGACGCCTCGTGCCTGCGTCCTTCACCGCCCTGCCCATTTTCCTCACCACCACCATCTACGCCATGGAGGGCGTAGGCGCGGTGAGTGCTCATGCTCATCACAGTTCTCGTCTGAAGTCCTGTAGCAGAGCCATTATAACCTGTAATGCGCTACAGGACAATAGTCATGAATTTCTGCGTATTGTCATTTCCTTGGGCATTGAATTCATAAATAAATAGCCAAGTTCTCGTGGTTTCACTCGCGCACACGTACAACATTACAATGCACCCATCTCCCCCCTCTTTTTCTCTCTTACTTAATCTCTGTCCATCTCATCCACCCTACTGTACCTGTCCATCTCTCAGCCCACCACCTCTCTTCCTGACGATCTCCACTAAATTCCTCATCTGTCCTCTCTCCCATTGTCTCCTCCCCCTGCCCCATTTTCAGTTTCTGTCCATTATATCCATCCTCCTGCCCCTCCCCCCCGCCCCAACCGCCAATCTCCTACTGCCACACTATACACCTCCTCCTATCTTCATTTCCTCCTCCCTCTCCTTCTCTTCATAACCAAACATTCATCTCCTGCCTAATTTCCATATTCATCTTCTCATGCCCCTATCATTATCCACCTTCCCTTACTGCCTCTCACTCCCACTCTGCCCCCTCTCCTCCTTCCTCAAGTGTCTCTTTCTGCTACCTACCTGTTTCCTGCCTCCATCTCCCTCTATCCATCCATTACTACGACGCCCTCTCTCCAACACATCATGTATCCATCCCAAAATTTCCCCATCCCAACGTGTAATTCCTGCATAACAATTAGATAATGTATGCTATTACCAATCTAACACAAAATACGTCACGAGCTGGGCAGCTCTTCTGGATGAAAACATTTTTTTCTGTTTCGAAACATGTATTCTACTCTGTACATCAGGTTACAAGCTACGAATATAATATTGCTACACAGAAAACGTTTTACGCAGATCACTCTAAATGGATGGCCTTGAACAAAAATACATTTTTGTCGGTATTTTCGTTGCCATTGGAGCTAATAGGTTATAAGACACACATAGATTATTCTTTTTGGACGACCAATCCAACCAAATATCGATCCTTGGGATTGTATATAGATCCTCGATATAAACATGCACATACATATATATTTTGTTACATGCATATAAAGTTATAATGGTACAATATTCCACTCAGCTATCCGTATTTAAGTAACTGCACATATTCATTTAACTAAGTTTGTATCTTGTATAAAATAATTTTCAAAGTTGCTCGACATTCAGTTAGATTTGTATTGCAATCTTTAGTACTTATCACAGTATCTTCGGTGCTCATGTTCTTCGCTATGTTTATTTTTGTCGTCATCAGGTGCCTGTGTAACGTACATGTGGTGCAGAAATATATGGTGTTGACTTAAAATTGGGGCAGTGACTAAACACAACTCACAAGATATAACAAAGCTAAGTGCATCTGTGACCACAATTAAGAATGTGATATGCTGGATACAAATAACAAGTACTCCAGATGAACATTACAAGTAAGATTCGTCATAAAGCAAGCCAAGAACAGAATCAATGTCTTTTTTTTTACACATTTATAACTACAAATTCTGTATATCCTAGGACAACAACAAAAATAAACCGGCCATTTACCGACAACTTTATTGATAAATCATTTACAAAGATAAAAGTTTCGGTTTCGTGGGAGTGGAGGGAGCCTAGGCCTCCCAAAATAATGAATATAAAGAAAATAGTACGTTATCTAAGATTTTTTACTGATTGACACGTGAAGTGATCGCCGTGATAATCATACTTCCTGTATTGGTGAGGGGAGTAGGGGGTTAGTGGTGCAAAGCTGTATTTTTATGATTTAATGTCAACGATAAATCTCAATAAATTAAATGGGGATTCAGTGCAAATTATCCTCTTAATATAAGCAGAAGAACTAATACAAAATTCATGGGGTGTCTACTTAAAATTAGTTAATTTATCTTTACATTCATCTCCCCTCCCCTCGAAAATATATGCTATATTCGCCTCTGCATCTCGTTCTTGAAAATGTCTATTGACTATTGGTCGTGTCTTATCGCTCACCAACAATACAGCAAACCACGATGACCTCGGTATTAGCTTCCACGTCACATGTGAGGGCAGTACAGAAGTAAGGTCCCACATGACCTGTTCTGTGAGGTCGTTGATTGCTGCAGTAACATAAGTGTAATGTGCGTGTTCTTTTTGCAGGTGATGCCCGTGGAGAATAACATGAAGAACCCGCGGCACTTCTCGGGCTGCCCCGGAGTGGTGAACACGGCTATGACAATGATGTGCACCCTGTACTGCGTGGTGGGTTTCTTCGGCTACTACAAGTACGGGGAGGACACCTTGGGCAGCATCACGCTCAACCTGCCGCTGCATGACGTGTGAGTCCATGTTATGGCGTGGTGATGGGATGGCCGTAGTATATACTGTTAATGAAAAAAGAGAAGCCTGGTAATCTGTGACGGAAACCAGGAGAAAATATTCAGGTGGAGGAGGTACATGATGTCAGTTCAGTAGTTACACAATCGGGTCGAATTTACGAAGCACATGATAGTATAACCACACTTAAACAGTATAGTATCCGTAAAGTCATGGTGAAGTGTTATCCGGTCACAGAAAGGCAACGAAACTAGATAGTGATTTGAAACCTTCACCAAATGAAACAAAAACTATCATAGTTTGAAGGCCAACTCAGTAAGTTCGACATGTCTTCCATTTGTCACGCTACACAGATCTAAACGATGATATAGTTCATTTAACACATTTTGAACAACATCAGGAGTAACAGAGTGAAGAGCGTCTCTGATAATTTCCTTTAAATGGTCAGTGCTGTTGGTATGAACATTGTACAAACGCTGTTGGAGGTAACGTCACAAGAAAAGGTGGAGAGGATTCAGATCCGGGGATTGTGGTGGCCATGCATTAAATCCACCACCTCCTAACCATTATTTGTTCCAATGTTTGTTAACCTAAGGGTCGAAACTACTAAGATTGGTCTCTAGACTTATAAACTACTTAAATTTTATTTAACTTAAGCTAAGGACTGCACACACACACCGATGCCCGAGGAAGGAATCAAACCTCCGGCGGGAGTGGGCCCAAAATACATGTAATGGGACATTATATCAGGCAGCCTTTCCCACGCGGCACCTATCCATTGATAGGGACATGTTGTGTCCACAAACTCCCTAAGGAAATATTTCTGGCGTACAGTGTTGGAGCGCCGTCTTCTTGAAAGATGACAACTTCACCTTCATCTTGCATAGAGTATTATAATGTGGATATTTATGTAAAGTGTAGAAGCAACTCAATAATGAAAGTTTTATATTGCCGTATGCATTTCTCCTTTATTTGGAAGGCATTGTCAGTGGCCTGTAAAATATATATATATATATATATATATATATATATATATATATATATATATATGATTATGTTTTATAATATTCAATTTTTTTCGTATTTAGTATTTTAGGTTATAAACCAGGGGAGGACAGGCAGCGCCAGCGCCGGTGTGACGACAGGCCTCGGCGCACACATCATGGCACGTAAGCAAGGTAGTTCCGAACCGGAGCGTTCGCTAGCCGATTGGCTGGCCGCTGCGGCACAGCCAACTGCATCATAGCGGGCAGCCACTGAGCTAGCGATCGCTCCGGCTCTGACCTACCTTGCTTACTTGGCATGACGTCTGCGCTGGGGCCTGTATGGCCTGTATTTCCTGTTGGCCGCGAGGCCACTCCGTCTGCTCACAAGAAAGGAGAGCTGACCGAGGCCAACAACAGAGACAGGCCATGGTGCGCCTGTCAAATTACGTAAGCTAGGTAGGCCTGAACCGGCGCGATCGCTAGCGGATTGGCCGGACGCTAGGGCACAGCCCACTGCGTCATAGCAGCGGGCCACTGAGCTAGCGATCGCGCCGGTTCAGGCCTACCTAGCTTACGTAATTTGACAGGCGCGCCGCGGCCTGTCTCTCTCGTTGGCCTCGGAGCTGACTGTGTGACGTCACACGCTCTGTACTGCTGCCGCAGAGAAATAGAATGCAGCGTGTGGAGTGTAGCAATTTAGGAAACGTAGGGGACAGATGTGGTGTGAATAATATAGTGAGGTCTACGATGTCCTAATTTTAAAACATATTGTTTTAATTAATTAATGCAGATTACAGACAATTGTATATCGTCTCTATAACATGAGAACATTATAATGTAAGTGTAATTTAACGTAAGGATAGCATTGTTATAAAGTAAAGACAATGGAACATAATACAGTTTTCGCTACAATTTAGAGCAAAGCTGTACAGTAGACATTATCCGACATTTTCCATTTAGTTTTTCTTTGATTAGTTTTTCAATGTTAGGATGTAATGTTTGAGATATTTTTAATCAAAAACTGCATGTTAGGTCGTAACCTGACAAGGTGTTTTTGTATTGGGATTTTGCTAATTTGATAATAGAAAAGAATTGTGCGGACACACAAATCGTACCAAACATACATAATATCTGAGAAGCAAGGGCATATAGCCTCGGAAATCTGTTTTGAGGAACATTCTTGTAAACATTCAGCCCTGGAGGGAAGTGTGTAGTGGTAAATATTGCAAAGGGAGACGAAAATGGAAACAGTAAGCTGGTTCAAAAGGACGTAGGTTGCCGTTCTTATTGAAAGTTGAAGAGAGAGAGTGACAGAACTGTGTAGCTTGGAGAGCTGCATCAGACCAGTATTTGGACTAAAGATCACAACAACAATGCTGACGGTGTCCGCAGTTCAGAGAGAATATCATCCACTCCAGGGGTTTGCACTCAAATTTTTCAGTGCCCTGTCAAATTCCTCTCTAAGTATCATATCTCCTATTTCATCTTCAACTACTTCATTGTCCATTTCTATAGTATTTTTCAATATTGCATCCACATTACTTGTATAGTCCCTCTATATATTCCTTCCACCTTTTCGTTTTGCCAATTTTTCTTAGAAATTAGGTGCTTTTAAATGTATTAAATCATTATCATAGCTATTGGCTTACATAATTTGCCTATGGTGCGTATTCTTATATAAAAAAACAACTAGGTGACCCGTGCAAACACTTTGCACCATTAGTGGCCAGTCATGTGAAATATAAATAAGTAAAATTAAATATTTATCAATTAAAAATCTTTTATTATAGAGAGTAGCAGTATACAGAATATTATATAAGCTTGTGTTTTCTTAAATTTATTTCATAACACTTATTTAAAATCAACTGTAATTATAAAATAGATTCTTTTGATATATAAGAAAGATAGAGGATCGGTGCGAAAAAATGGAAGTAAAGTTGAATGTTCACACGTAGCTTTCTTCAGAAACAATCGATGTAAGTTTTTAAATGAAAGAGCTTGATCCGCTGAGTGTTATTAGGTCAGAAAATTGCGTACCTTAATAAGAACCGAAGATATCGTACAATACATCGTTTAAAATATTCAATGCAAGCACAGAAGGATGCCACATTTGAATAAAAACAAAATATGGAGAGAAGTTAATTCTAATACTTGAAGACCAATCTGCGAATGAATACATTCCGTTTAAAGCGAAAATGAAGGAAATCGGTCGGATAGAACGGTCTGACCGCCTGACTTTAGTTTACAGTAAGGACATCCCCATAAGAAATACACAGAAGGAAATTGTGTTTGAGTATAGAAAAACGAGGGAGAGAGTTGCGTAAATTGAGATACTTAATAACAAATCTGTGGATGAATACCTTTCGTTTAAAACAAAATTGAAGGAAATCGGCCGGGTAGTTTGGTCTGGCCGACTGACTTTAGTTTTCGTAGATTCTTTTAATGTTTAAGATTGCTTGTTAATACCTTTTAGGTACTATGTGTTATATTATATACAATAATTGTTGCCGGAAATATTGCAAGACGTTACCGCACTAATTTCCGTAAATAATCTGAAAATGGCCACTGCCCTAAACGCGAAATGAAAAATAAATGTACCCGAAAACTTCCTGTGGTTTCAGTTTAAATGTTCAAATGTTGGTAGAGTTTATGGGACTTAACTACGGGGTCATCAGTCCCTAAACTTACAAACTTCTTACGAACTAGCTAATAGTAAGGACGACACAAATATCCATGCCCGAGCGGGGGGGGGGGGGAGTCGAACCCCCGACCGTAGTGGCCGTGCAGACCGTGACTGACGCGCCGCAGTCCCCTCGGCCACCGCGGCCGGCCCTGAGGCTTCAATGTTTTGACATTTTAGTTCTAATAGTCAACCTGATAATTGAGATGTATTTGTGACTAGTGGTAAAACTGAACAACTACACCTTCCCATCCACCATGAGATGGCTATCCGTAAGGAACACCCTCACCCCACAGTACTATTACTACATGCTCTGCAATATAGGCGTTTTTAACTCTAACTTCATTTATTTACTTGTTTGCACACAGTGTTTGGCGGGTGGTCAGAGTGGCGTTGCCTTATAGTTGAGCCGAAATGCTATGATCCCTGGTACTTGCGCCAATCGGCCTTTCCGAAATGCTATGATCCCTGGTACTTGCGCCAATCGGCTTTTCCGAAATGCTATGATCCCTGGTACTTGCGCCAATCGGCTTTTCCGAAATGCTATGATCCCTGGTAGTTGCGCCAATCGGCTTTTCCGAAATGCTATGATCCCTGGTACTTGCGCCAATCGGCTTTTCCGAAATGCTATGATCCCTGGTACTTGCGCCAATCGGCTTTTCCGAAATGCTATGATCCCTGGTACTTGCGCCAATCGGCTTTTCCGAAATGTTATGATCCCTGGTACTTGCGCCAATCGGCTTTGAGCGCTTGCTGCGCCCGGAGACCACTGGAGTAAGTCAAACGCGCCCTTTGCTCTGCGCATGCGCGCGTCTGGCTGCGCTGTGCACTTCTACCAGTTCTGTCGATACAACAGCGACCGTTAGCTATACTCGTCGGCAGCTAACTAACTATTTGGCAACATGGTTTCATCCCGTTTCTCCGATCGGAGCGGTCTCCCAGCCCAGTAGGCGGAGCCATGGATCATCGTATTTCGGTCCGACTATAGTGCCCTAGTCGCACCCTTAGAGTCACCGCTCTCGGCGCCACTGCCAGAGACTGCACACCTGACAGCCACACAGCCGCAGATGTGCAGCTACAGTCGTGTCTGCCATCACACTGGCAACGTACGTACCTTTAGATCTGATGTGTACAGCACTGGTAAACAAAAGTCGCCGCGCTGTTGCAGGCTGGCGCAGGTGGTGAAGCTATTGGTGGCGGCGTGCTGCTTCCTGTCGTACGGCCTGCAGTTCTACATCGTGGTCGACATCGCCTGGAAGCCGCTGGCCAAACGCATAGATCCCGTCTACCACGGCGTGGGCGAGAGGATCTTCAGGGCGGTGCTAGTACTCGGCACAGGTGAGTCCAGTGTTCGTCTCAGATGCAGTGATGACTTTTCAAACCAAATTAATAAAATGTACCATTTAGCATGCATGCAAATTGGATATAATTTTCTTAACAGCCTTTCATAGTGGAAAATCGTCTATATCAGCGATTGAGCCTTTGGGTCCATTCGGTCTCCTTCAAACTGATCAAGCCATCCCTTCGCTGTTTCTCCTAAACTTTTTGGCCTGTTAGTGTAACATGTTTTACTATCAAAGCCATCAGTACTACGTAGGACGAGGAAGGAACCTTGAGGTTTAACGTCCCATCCACAGTGTGGTCATTGGAGACGAGCTTACGCTTGAATTGTTTTGGGTAAGTGTACCCTTTGTAAGGAACCATCTAGGCATTTGCCTGTAATGATTTAGGAAAATCATAGAAAACCTCAATCTGGATGGACACAGTTTGAAATGAATCACCCATCCTCCTGAATGCGAGGATTGTGTTACCAATGCACCACCTCGCTCGGTGAGAATGCTAAAAATGTCCTGAAATATTTATGACAATCGTGTATTTTGCCCACAAAAAAGTTTTCTACGCTTACCTTTCACTGACTGGTCTCCGAAATTAACTTTGAAACACCTCTCCCAACGCAGTTTCTAGTTCTCTTGCTGGATCGCGCGAAACGACATATGAAAATATTATTTTATATCGTTTATCGTTGCAAATATTCGTCTTTTCATCCGGATTTTTAACTCTGGAAATATAAAAAACCTCCATTGGGCTAATAGATCTCAATTGCAGAATGCAAAAGCTCTGTACGGATTACCAGGCGTTGGTTTTTCTGCTCCAGAGTCGTAAGGCATGGGACGCGCTTGGCACCAATACGATGCACTGAACGTTCTGTGTAAGGATTTTAAGGATTTTATGACATGATCCAAATGTAATGTTACATCCTTCTGCAGCCTCTCGGAAAGTAGATCTTCGTTTCGCACGTAGAATTTCGTTGACGTTACTGGCATGAGCGTTATCGGTAGACGTCGAAGACGAGAGTAATCGTTAACTTCCGTCCGGTCATATTTAAACAGCAAGAAGCATTCACTATCGTCAAGCAGGGCTTAAGCACTGATCGTCGTGGGCTTCCTGGGCCGTTCGATGTGTCTCTGTAAAGGTTCTCTTGAGTTCCACTCAAAATTTAAAAAAAAAATCACTGGTTGCTCCTCTAACTCTGCCATCTGTAAATTCCCAAACTGTGTGACACTATATCCTAATCCACAGAGTACTCACCAATAATTATGAATATTCATCATTTTCTTGATTTTCAGCTCTTGTTATTAACTTGTTTGCAGTAAAAAAAAAGAAAAAAAATTTCTGGTACGCCTAATATGCAAAACTGATTTATTATACACCCAGACCAGTTTCAGCACCTGTGTGTCATCATCAGTGGGTTTTCCATTTATTTAATGCTGTGTAAAGAAATACATTAATTTTACTACTGTACTATGCGTAAATTTAGGACTAAAAGGTCGTCAGTATTATTTTTGTTTTTTCCTTATTTTACAATTTATGGTCATGTGGGACCCTTTCTACATAGTTATGTAATGGTAGCGTTGTCATCTGCAACCAAAATATTCTCTTTTAACCTCGTGAGTATTTTAAAAAACGTTACTTATAGTGCGATAACGTAAATTTCGTATGTGGGGATATTTTGATCGCCTACCTATCGTCTATTACTTACAGTTTCTTTTGGCGTGTACTTCCTCTTCCGCGTTTTTATACATAGCACACATATAATAAACGTATTCTGCGGACATTTTTCTATCACAATAACTTACCACTTTCGAAATTCGCCTGTGTATACATTGTTAATATGCGTATGTGTTGGTTGACTTGTTCTCCAGTTCAATGTCAGTGGATTTAAATAGTGTCTGTTTTGTCTCTGTGTCTGTGTGTTATGCGTGTGTGTGTGTGTGTGTGTGTGTGTGTGATCTTTCCTGTACAACTCATGTAATAGGTTAAATAATGTATTTTTTGCATAGTGTGGTGTATTCATTCATTTTCCTTCTGCTATTGATTTTTGTATGTAATAGTTTTATTCTATTGTTAGTTTGTGGTATATGTTGTGGCTTGATTTTAATATCTTTAAGTCTGTTTCTATTTTGGTTGGGCAATGACTGTAAGAAACTATTACATTTGTCATGTGACAAAGCGCTTTTAGCATAATATACTCTCATTGCTGTAGCACCTTTAGAGCGAAAAAAAAATTGGAAAAATTGGTACTTAGCACATTTGGAATGTTAGGTCTTCAATTGTATCGAACAGACTGAGGTGTACAGGGACTGTTCAAGCAGGTGAGTGCTCTGTAATGGTGTGGTGGGTGTGCAATTGGTTTGATATGAGACCCCTGGCATGTGTAGACTAGATATGAGTTTGACAGGTGACATGATTGAACGAATCCTGGCTGATCATCTGCATCCGTTCATGTCTGACATTTGGGAAATTCCAGCAAGACAATGCAGCATCCTGTACTTCTTGAACTGCTACAGAGCGGCTCCAGCAAAACTCTTCTGAGTTTAAACACTTCTGGCCACCAGACTCCTAGACATGAACATTACTGAGCATATCTGGGACGTCTTGCAACGTGCTGTTCGAAAGAGATCTCCACCTCCATGCACTCTCACGGATTTGTGGAGAGCCCTGCAGAATGTATGGTGTCAGTTAGTTCCCTACCGCACCAATTCAGACGTTAGTCGAGTTCATGTCACACCGTGTTTTGGCACTTCTGCGTCCTGGCGGGGCCCTACATGACATTATGAAGCTGTACCAATTTCTTTGGCTCCTCAGTCTATATTGTTTTAATGATTATTAATCGCTTTGTTACAATTGCAGTACACAATCTCATGTACTCCTAGAGCTCTATTACGTGCGTAATTCAGAGCTACCTCACGACTGTTTATCGTATCAAGTGTTCGAACATTATAAGAGGTAATCCGTATCATGCTGACTGCAATTGAGAGATTTATTTGACACCAGACGCGTTTCGCTTTTTATTTTAAAAGCATCTTCTGTGGTCTGTAAATTATACCAAGGTTTCCACAGTTCGTTTTCCATGCATAGATTAAAAACAGTTTTTAAAAAAACTTTGTGCATATTAGGCATATGTGTTTTAAACTTGATATTCGGTCTACAGACAGTGTTGTTGTCTCTTCTTTAGATCTCACTGCTGTTTCTCTGTCTCGTTGGCTGTAGTTGGTTTGGTTTTGTGTCGTTTCTTCCAAAACACACGAAAAGTGCCGTACACAGCCGAAAAACACACGCCATGAACAAACCAACTCCAGCCACCAAGACGGAGAAACAGTAGTGAGATGTAAAGAAGAGACAACAACACTGCCTGTAGACCGAATATCGAGTTAAAAACACATAGGCCTAACATGCACAAAGTTTTTTAAGAACTGTTTTAATCTGTGTATCTAAAACGAACTGCAGAAACCTTTGTATCATTTACAGATTACGGAATATGCTTTTAAAATAGAAAGCGAAACACGTCTGGTGTAAAATAAATCTCTCAATTGCAGTCAGCATACGACGGATTACCTCTTATAATCTATTTTAACAGCTGCTACGGAATATGGCCACACAACCAAAGTGTTCAAATGTTTCTAAACCTATTGGACCAAACTGCAATGGTCATCAGTCCCTAGAAGTACAAACTACTTAAGGAAAGACGAAATGTCCAATCTCGCCAATACTAAATTTGCTAACTTTATGTACCTTCTTTCCTGGAACTGTTATTTAAAGAACTTTGAAATTTTGGCTGCTACTTTTGGCATATATTGTTAACTCACTGAACTAGAACCAATGTTATATTTTTGTTGGTATAATATTTATGATTAGGTGGTCTGCAAATGTGCTATGGGGATTATGACTATTTAGTGCCCTGTGATGTTTTGACTATCCGGTTTTGAAATTCCTACAGATTTGTCCAATGTATACTGACTGACATGTATTGCATGTCAGTTGATATATGCCTGATCTGTTGAATTGTCTGTTGGTGTTGTCTGTGTTCTGAGTTTCTTCAGTACTGTGTCCTGCATCCTATTTGGAGTCCCAGTTTCTGTAATATGATGGCTATCCTGTGGACTGTCTTGTTGTTGTAGGTGAGTAAGTCCCATTTGTTTCCTTTTGTGTGTTGTGCTGTTGTGTCTTGTATATGGTCATTGTCAGTGTGTTGTGTTCTTCCGTATTGTGTGTGGTCCAGTTTGTGTGTGACCTGTTCATTATTTTTCTTCTTGCATATTTGTTGGTGTAGTCTGTTTATTATATGGGTATCATAACCATTCTCCAATGCCATTTGTTTTATTGTGTTCAGTTCCTGTGTGTAATTTTCTTTGCTGATGGGTGTTCTGTTTAGTCTGTTGAGCAAGAATCTGAAGCTTGCCTGTTTGTGTGGCACTGGGTGATTGCTCAACAGACAATGTGTAACAAATGTGGTTGAATCGGTACAGTACGTTTAAAAGCAGACGTCGCATGATGCAGTACTTTTCCACGCATTTCATTGTTTATTAAGTCATATCTCCTCAACTATTTGTCGTACAGTCAATTAATGGCGCCGATGACCATCGCGAAAGTGCAAGTAATGTGTTGACAAAAGTTTCATTACAATCGGTTGAACGGTACGGCCGCGCATAAAATACGAACATACAAACATTCATTTTTATATTTTAGATAATACAAACACACGGTAAATACGCTCCTTAAAGCTATAGTATGCAGTTTTCGGTAATTTTATTGTAACAAATCATATGTAATATGACGTTTTTTCAAAACTCCTTAATTTTCTGACCCCTTGAAAGAGCTTATATTCACACAACATAGGCAACTGAAAAGAAAGTCAAATACGAGAAAATGCGATTAATTTATTATGAAAATTCACAAATACCTCTCATTCTATTATCAAAAATGTCCAGCCAAGAAAGCAGGGTCATCTTCTTTTTCTTCTTCTCATAGAAGATTTCTTCTCTTTGCTGCACTTCAAATTACTTCATTAGCTTAGAAACAGAAACTACGATTTTTTACCATTTTTCTGAATCCCAACTCCTTTAAACTAACTTACACTAAGGATAACAGACCCATGCCAGAGAGAGGACTCGAACCTCCAGCGGGAACGGCTGCCCAGTCCATAGCACGATATGTTACATCACGTGGCCATTGCGCGCAGCTTATTGTATGATTTGACCTTGAAAGACGACCGTCTGTGGTCTTCTACATATTTTTTTATAAAACTGTAATTTATTTGATGTCGCTAGATTAGCATTTTGTTAAAATTAGAACCCCACTCTTTTCAAGGCAAGAGGAATAGCATTTCTATTTCATGTTTTAAAATATTAGTTTCTGAAACATTAGTTAATAGTGCTAGGATTTTGTTATTTTGACAATTTATTATTGTGGTTATGAATAATGCAATAAGTATGGCTTCTCCGCTACACCACTGTCCCTGTGAGAATGTATACTTGTTTTACTTTTAAGTTGATGTGCGGGGAGCTAATGGCTGGCTGAATGTGGGTGGAAATAGCTCGCTTCGCATGAATATCGCTGGCTCAGGGTCGATAGGTAGTCGTTACCAAACCATGATGCCTATGTGACCATAGAGGTTTCTACACCCTTTGGTTACAAGCCAGTAGACGAGCCTTCTCCGGGGTGAGTCACGATATATTCTCTCCCCTCCAGTTTCCGGTAGCTTTCCCACGGCTCCTGACCGCTTGATCGTTACTTTGTGCTGGGATCGCGGTGAGGTAAGGTTCGTTCTTCTCTTGTGCCTGTGGAGGTGGTAGCGATTCTTTTCCTAGCATGTTTAACTTGACTCTTGAACTTAGCTTTATATTTTGAAATATTCCCTCCGATCGTGCGCGGAAATGGGATCTAATGTTTCACTCCAGTAATTTCCAACAGATAAACACAGTGTATATGGTACTAGTTGCAGTTTGGTAATGGCCTGGTATATTCAAACCTTTTGTGATTATGTGGCGGTGTACAAACTCGGTGAAAATTCTCTCTAGCTTTGTGGGGCTCAATTTCTAACAGACAATGTGTTCATTTTTGTACAGGGCATGTAAAATTTTTCTTTTCATTTCCTTCTGTGAGTGATGTGTGTTCCACGTGGTCGATTCATAGAAGAAAGCCTTCAGCTTCCACCATTGTTTGTTCCATGCCCATTAGGCAAGTAACCATGCTTGTATCTATTTCGCAATCTTCTCTCCCCACCTATTTTTTTTATTTTGCTGTTTCTTCTCCAAACTTGTAGTATGCACTCAGTCTTTGTCAGTAACTCTCTCCGAGCCTTGTACAACCTCCTTCAGTAGCTTGCTTATTAAATTTTAAACATTTCTATTGGTTGCAGGTCATAGTTTTTGTCTTTATTTTTCCGACTCTTTAATTATTTCACTTTTCCGGGTTTTGAGACTGGACTTTTTTCGTCTCTGTGAACGCTCCCAATCGCATCTTGCTGAATTTCAGTAGCTTCCTTATGAAATTCTACGCAGTTCTAGGGGTTGCATGCCGTAATTAATTTTATTATTTTCGGAAACTGAATTTATACATTTTTATCGCTTTTCGGAACCAATTGTGTCCGAACTCCGACTTCAGGGGTTTGCAGCTAGTCACGTCAATTCACGCCACTTATCATAAAACCAATTCCTAGGCAGTTTACTCTCAGATTGCAACTTAAGTATCCGCCGTAATTTTGTGCTATGAATCCGATTTTTAACCATTTCACCTTCAGTGGAGTGCGATCATGTAAAGCATCCGTATGTCGCCGTTAGCGTGTGTGCCCGCGGTCTAATGTAAATGCAACTTAACCTTATTATTCTGACGAACCATCTCAAATCAGGCATGACAGACCAGAGCCATCTACCTAGTTTTATTGTATATTGTGTTGTGTGGTACCTACGTATTTGTTGAATTTCGCCTACGATAGCGACGCCTGCTTCTGCCTCGCTTCAGCACGCTGATTTTGGCGAGTTTTGCTGTTGCAATGCGTGTGTGTGAGCAACTGAGTGCTGTTTGTAAATCCTCCCCCAGTGGCGTTTGTAAATCCTCCCCCAATAGCGTTTGTAAATCCTCCCCCAGTGGCGTTAAGTTCTGTGTAATTTATATTAAATTTATTGCTGGGCATGGTCTGTGTAAGATATGTTAACTTAAGTACATTATTTCGGTGCGATGCATTTTTATTGTATTATGAAATTGGTTCCCCATTTTACTTGCGATCGACCTGAATAAACAAGTTAAGTTCAGCATAATTTTGGCTTGCCAATAAATTGTAGTTTTCGGCCACCTTCCCATTTTATTTAATATTGTTTTTCACAGTGCTGATAACAAGCTCAGATGCAAATTTTCTTAAGTGTAAATTCCGTTGCGCCATAAATGTTTTTCTTTAGCCACCTTTGCGAAATAACTTTAATTGTGCTGGCTTGTTTATTAATGCCTGTGTGTAATTTCGTGTAAGCTGCTACGTATATTGGCCACCGTATCGTTAACTTCCTGTTATTAGAGTAATTCTGAACCAAGTCAGTTCTCAATTTGGGCCAGGGAACAAGGTTTTTGCAGCAGGGAGTAGCCCGTACATCACACGGACGTTTTGATAATTTTACTGCCAAAATTAAGCTTCTTTATAACTGTAAATTCCTATCTGGATACATCCTACCAGAATGAAGCTTTTATTTCGTACAGTGGTTTACTTTTAACCTAAGGAAGCCAGTGATATTGTTTGTCTTTGATCATTAAATTATGAGTAATCAATGAAGATTGGTTGTTGACAGGCAGGTGTTTGTGATTGCAGTGGGCATCGCAGTGGCGGTGCCTAATCTGGGCCCTGTTATCTCACTGGTGGGCGCGGTGTGCTTCTCAACGCTGGGCCTGCTCTACCCGGCCGTCATCGAGTCTGTGGTGCTGTGGCAGGAGCCTGGAGCATTGGGCTGGATGCGCTGGAAGCTGCTCAAGAACGCCCTGCTCGCCGCTCTGTCCATCCTGGCGCTCGTCACTGGCAGCATCTCCAGTATCACCGACATTATCGAGAACTACGGCGTCCAGTAGGCCAGCCTGCTGTGCCGCAGCACCAGCTGACACCTGGGGCCACACCACACGAACCATTCTGGACACAGTTTCCAGCAGTGGCTGACAGAACTGGCGAAACAGCAGGGAGACAATCATCCATAGTGGAGATTGAGTTACACCTTCAGCCGTTCAGTTACGGAATTTTGTTGTTATCGATACCAATACTTTGTTGTGTTATCTTCAGACACCCTCACCACCATCATAAACTGAAGGTTATACCTATTGCCATCCTCTTCGATTTTAGGCACTTTTTTGTTGTAGTAAAAAAAAGTTTGCCAGCCTCTTGGTATGTTACCTAAAACGTTTCCTTTACATATATTCTTTAGGAGCTGGTTGTGTCTCATTAAGAGCCCTACCATTTTTGCTTTTCTCCTTCCTATATACTTTAACAGCGTTCTACTCTCATTCACTTCTGTTAGCACCTCATCATTTCTTTTCTTCCCCACCCACCTTGTTTTTGTCATTCTTCTCCAAATCCACATTTCCGTTTCTTACAGTCTCTTTTTCTCTGTCTCTCCTAGATTCCATGCTGCACATCCATATGTTAAGAAACTCCATACAAAAGTTTTGACAATCTTTATTCTAATTTCCAGGTTTATATGGTTGACTCTCAGTAAATACCTTTTATTTTGGACAGCTTGCTTTGCTGAGGCTATTATTCTCTTTATTTCTGTAACACATTTATTATCTTCAGTGACTGTGCTCGATAAATAACAGAGGCTGCCAGCCTGTTATAGAATGCCACCTCCTAGTTTAATATCAACTTCAGCATATTGTTTTGTCTTCCCTACTGCCACAGTTTTTCATTTCCTCTTGTTCATTTTTACATTAAATTCTCGCAATATTCTCTGAAAAGTTAATAACATGGACTCCATTTCTTTTACTGAATCAGAAAATACTACTGTATAATCTCCGAAACGGATACATTGTATACGTTTCCCATTAATTTCAATACATTTTTTTTTTAATTTTTCAATAATTTTTTCAATAAATACGTTAAACAAATATAGGGATAACAGGCACCCTTGTCTTACTCCCCTTCTTATTTTTGCTCTATTTTTTACACCACTCGCGGCTATTTTTTACCTTTGATACAGGTTCCAGATTGATCTTCTATCTAGCCAATCAAGATTTATTTCTCTCATTGTTTGGAATAACGCTTTCCAATCAACTTTGCTGAAAGCTTTTTGTAAATATATGAAGGTCAAGTATGTTTTCCTATTATCTTCAATTCCTGACCATAGTAAAAATAGATTTATTTTATTTGCGCTTCTCAGGTGACCTGAAGATGACAGAAAGAAGTTTCAATACCAGTAGCAAGAAAATTCCATAACTTAAAATCTGAATGTGCTCAATATAACATATCTCTCACCATCTTCCATACAGATGGACATAGAAAGAAATGTGAAGATGGTGATATTCTTCCAATCAAGAGGTCTAAACTATAGACTCTGGAGACCAATGTTCATAAGTACGAAACATAATAAGTGGAATGTTCAGAGAAACACAGAGTCCGCAGTTCATCAATAGGAATGAGACATGCTAAGCAGAAACATTCCTTGGCTGACAATCCATCTTTAATAAGACATTCCTACCTGCATATTAACATCTATACATTACTTCTCCAAGAGTATAAGGAAAATTGATACAATGTCAATAACGTTTTTGTAGTTAATTTAAAAATTATGTATTAAATATAATTTATAAGTTCAGAAACTAATTACCTTACATTTTGTAAACATTTTTCTTCCTTTTTTGTATACATGTCATTGATTACTCAATGTGTACTTTGATAAAACTTTATTTCTGACTGCTAAATGTTTTTGACATAAATTCATATATGGATGCTGACATGGATTTAATACATGTGTGGCAGTTATGTGATTATTTGTTCATGGGTGGACATTAAGTAATAAGACAAGATAATTAATTAGAAATATTTATTATACAATGTTTCTAATAAGTTATTCTACAGACTTACAAACTAAGAGAAAAATTTATTTGTGTATAAGATCCTTTTCTGTCCCTCCAATAAACTTCTAGTCTGATACACTATTTGCCTTTGACAGGATTTAGATTCCCAATGTTTGATTTCTAAATGAAATACAAATAACATGATTTGCTACCACCAAAATCTTACGAAATTTGCCAAATGTGTATATTTTGAGGAACATACTGTCAGATTATATCTCTTACAATAGTCGAACTTTACATTATCATAGAACAACATTTCTACAAAATAAGTCAAGGTAAAGCTATAAATATAGTTAACATTCTAATTACTATTAAATGAAAGACTTTTACTGGGAAAATATTTTGAGCACTTTACACAAGAATATATGCCTCACCATTACACTGCAACTTAGTGATTACTGACGTTTGGTGGCCAATTTGAAACCAACTAAAGTTCACAACACATGTGGTCACTCAAGGTGTAGTACAGTGTTCAGAACTGGTTTTCCATCTGAGTTCTTTATATTGAAACAGCTGCTTTCCTTGTTTCCAAATGTCTCTCTTATTTTCCTGTAGACGGTGTCTATTTTTCCCCTATTTAAACATTGTTCTGCTGACTTACATTTGTCTTCTAGTCACTCCTGCTTAACTATTTTACACTTCTTAGTCGTCTGTATTCCGTTTTGCCTCTTTCATTTACAGCATCTTTATATTTTCTCCTCTCATCAAGGATTTTTTGTAGGTCTTGCCTTTATTTTTTCCTTTGCTGCTTTCACTATTTCATCTCTCAGTGCTATCCATACCTCTTCTACTGTTTTATTTCCTTCTGTAGCTGTCAATTGTTGCCTCAAGGTCCCTCTCAAATTCTCAAGAACTTCATGTTCCTTAAATTTACCCGAGTCTGATCTCCTTATTTTCCTACCTTTCTGCAGGTTTTTTCTTTTTCTCGGTTTCAGCTTACAGTTCATGACCAATAAGATATGGTCAGAGTCTATAACTGCCCCTGGGTGTGTTTTACAGTTCGAAATCTATGTCTTATCATTATAAAATCTGTTACCTCCCTGCGTCTCCTGGTCTCTTCCACCTATACAACCTACTTCATGATTCTTAAAATAGGTGTTTTTTGTGATTAAATTATGTTCCGAGCAAAATTCTACCAAGCGGCTTCCTCCTTCATACCTTTTGCCCGGCCCATATTCACCTACTACTTTTCCTTTCCTTCCTTTTCCTAGTACCGAATTCCAGTCTCCTATCACAATAAAATTTTCCTCTCCCTTAATTGTCTGAATGATCTTCCTTACCTCCTCATAAATTTCTTCAATTTCCTCATCATCGGCGGAGCTAGTTGGCATATAAACCTGTACTATTGTGGTCGATGTTGGCTTCTAGTCTGTCTTGACTACAACAATGCGATCCCTGCGCTGCTCAAAGTACTTTACCCGCATTCCTATTTTCTTAATCATAATTAGACCTACTCCTGTAATACCCCAACTGGTTTTGTATTTATAACTGTACTCACCTGACCAGAAATCCTGTTCCTCTTTCCACCGAACTTCACTAATCCCCACTATATCTAACTTCAACCTATCCATTTCCCTTTTTAAATTATGTTACTTACCTACCTGATTAAGGGATCTAACATACCACGTTCCGATCCGTAGAATGCCAGTGTTGTTTTTCCTGATGACCACATCCTCCTAAGTAGTCCCCGCCCAGATATCCGTATGGGGGACTATTTTAACTCCACAATATTTTACCAGAGAGGATGCTATCATCATATATTCATACAGTAGAGCTGCATGTCCTTGGGAAAAGTAACGACTGTAGTTTCCCCTTGTTTTCAGCCATTCGCAGTAACTGTGTGGCAAAGCCACATTAGCTGATGTTACAAGGCCAGTTCAGGTGAATCATCCAGACTGTTGCCCCTATAACTACTGAAAAGGCTGCTGCCCCTCTTCAGGAACCACCTGTTTGTCTGGCCTCTCCACAGATACCCCTCTGCAGCGGTACGGCTATCTGTATCGCTGAGGTACGCCAGCCACCCAACCAAGGAAACGTCTGTGGTTCATGGGGGTGGTTAGGTTGGGCTGAGTGTTGGCTTACTACTGTAATCCAAGCGACTGGGAGGTCGTTGGCTAGAAGAAATTTGTGGATGAACTGTAGATTTGGTGGTATCAGCGAGCTGCCCGGTCCGGAGTTAGAGAAGACGAAAATCATCGGGAAACCGAAGGTATGATGATTCTTTAAGAATCGAAATACTCACAATCTACACTATGTGATAAAAACTAACCGAAGAGCACCAGAAACATATTAAGAGCATTATACTGCCACCTACTGTCAGGTACTCCATATCAGCGACCTCAGTAGTTATCAGACATCATGAGAGAGCAGAATGGGGCGCACCGCAGAACTCACGGACTTCGAACGTAGTTAGATGATTTAGTGTCACTTGTGTCTATACGCGAGATTTCCACGCTCATAAACATTCGTAGATCCACTGTTCCTGATGTGATAGTGAAGTGGAAACGTGAAGGAACGCGTACAGCACTAACGCTCGAACTACATCAGGATCCACTCCAAGTACTATGACAGGTGGGAGGTGAGAAAACTTGGATTTAATGGTTTAGCGGCTGCCCATAAGCCACATATCCCGCAGGTCAATGTCAAAAGACATATCGCTCGGTGTAAGGTGCGTAAACATTGGAGAATTGATCAGTGGAAAAACGTTGTGTGGAATGACTACTCACCCTAAACAATTTGGTGATCCGATGACAGAGTGTGGGTATGTCGATTGCCCGGAGAACGTCATGTGCCAGCGTATGTAGTGCCAACAGTTAACTTCAGTGGTTGTGGTGTTATGTTGTTGTGTTTTTCATGGAAGGGACTTGCAGCTCTTGTTGTTTCGCGTGGCACTATCACTGCAAAGACCTACATTCTTTAAGCACCTTCTTGCTGCTGTTGAAAAGCAATTCGGGGATGGCCATTGCATCTTTCAACACGATCGAGCACAATAACATTCCTGCAATTGATCGACCTGCACAGATCCAGACTTGAATCGTATAGAACACCTTTGGAATGTTTTGGAACGCCGACTTCGTGCCAGGCCCTACCGACCTACATGGATACCTCTCCTCAGTAGAGCACTACGTGAAAAGTAGGCTGACATTCTCCAAGAAACCTTCCAGCTTGCGAGTTGGAGTTTTCATCAACGCTAAGGGTGTGACAACACCATATAAAATTCCAGAATTACCGACGGAGGGCACCATGAACTTGTAAGTCATTTTAAGCTAGATGTCCGGATACTTTTGATATTATGTGGTATATGTATCCACATATTTAAGTGCACGTACAGCGCGCATACTGTCTGATCGAAAGTGTACGGAGCTGCCAATGTGCTTGGGATACTTCCAGTGTCGTTATGAATGTTTAGTGAACAATGGCAGGCAAACATCGCTCAGGAGGTGAAACCACGACACGTTGGATGATGCGGCCTGTAGCGAAATTCTAAATCTTCGCAAAGGCAGCCCATTGGATTCAGGACATATCTCTGGAGAGATTGTATATGAGAAAGCTTTTCTCTTAGATGTTACAGTTTGGCTGATAGACGTTACTGTACGAAGAAGAATTTAACTGTCCATTTAAGCGTTAAATGAGCACGACGAAAAGCACGTCCATTTCATAAGACCTCCCTTCACACTGCATCTCGTACTGCAGTGCAAGTGATGACAAGTAAGGTTTACGAGGCATTCGTCAAACCCAAACCGCCTAACAGGTTATCACAGAATATAGCGTTATTCCTCAGTCAAAAATCACTCGTTTCCAGTCATCCGCTATCCAGTGGCGAAGGTCTTTCGATCACTTGAAATGTTCGTTGAACCTCCGTTATACTCAAAGTAAATTTGTGAAAAATGTAAGAGCTGCCCTTTGTGAAGGAAAGAAAATTGGAGCACGGTCGGCGGTAGAGACTGACAAGTGATGCATAGACTGAAAACCAGAATCGTCGCTTTATCGGAGTCTTCCCTGCTGGCATTCTTCAATAAAATCTTCTCTCTCCACAACCCGCATCACATCAAATAAAATTCTCAATATTTCGATAGCAGACTCCACCATCGTCATCAGGAATCACCGAGTGGCAGAGGTGGCAAGGTATTTTGCCAAACCTCGCCCGCCCCCACGCCCTGGTGTATATCCTTGGTCTCAGTTAAAATTGTTGCTGTTCATTTTAATTTCAACTATTTTTACAACAGAATACTAGTAAGATGGTGGTTGGATCATAATTCTCTTTCCACTATGATTTTCCCCTTTTTGGGCCTTGACTTATCACTTATCAAGTTTTCTTTGTTTGATGTGTGTATTCTGAAGAACAGTACAACCAGTTTGCCTCATTGTAAATGCTTCCACACTCACAGCGGACACAAACCGCAGATAAAGGTCGAACATGCCATTACGTCGAAAGACTGGTCTCTTATCACATCAACACGCGTTCTACTTTGCTGGTCGTAGCTCCACAATGTAGAAGGAATGCTACCGGCTTGGTCTCGTCAGCTGATTCATGAGATGCCTTTCGTTAGTGGCACATAAAACATTTGGCAATTTCTTCTTCGCTGCAACAATTTTCCTTGAACATGCGCTTCGAATATTCAAATTCAGATTCTAGAGGATCGAGGTCAGAAATAACCTTCGTCCTGTCTACTAGCGTCTACTGCTTTCTTTTTTAGAGGATGAAGGAAAATGTTGCTGTGCAAATATCGATCAGTGTCCTTTGATTTCTGTAAACCGAACGACCAAGCCTTCCGCTCTACTAAAACGTCCAAGAACGGGAGCTTGCAATCCTTCTCCATATCGATGGTAAATTTCATGGTGGTATGGACACCATTCACTTGGTCGTCGATGAGTACCGCGTGTCTTTGCCATAATACCATATCACAAACGCATCGTCGACATAGCGGAGGAAGCAAGATGGACGCAAAGTCGTTGAGATCAATGCTCCATAAAGAAATTAGTGAGAGACAGTGACAGTACTATACGAAGCGCGTTATTTAAGTACCGTTTTGAAATTAAAAAAAAGATATTTCAATAATTTTATGCGCACTGGGTACCTACATCGGTTGTGTACGCACTGGCGCCATTACAGTCTGATTCTTCCTTGTTTACGTTGTGTACGGAGTGTTTGAGATGCCTCCGATAATTGTGAGCCCCGGCGACTGTGAAGTAAGGGCTGTTATAAGATTTCTTAGTGCTAAAGGCCTAAAAGCGAACGATATTCATCGTGAGATCTGTGCAATTTACGGAGAAGACATTATGAGTGATGGAATGGTAAGAAAGCGGATGAGAGCATTTAAATATGGCCGCGCAAATGAGCATGATGAACAACGGAGTGGGCGTCCTTCGTTCGTCAATGAAAGTTTGGCGCAGGGAGTGAACAATAAAGTGAGAGAAAACAGACGCTTTACGATTTTCTCCATGCGGAATGACTTTCCTAATGTCTCTCGTAGTGTTTTGTATAGCTTTGTGACAAAGCAAGACGATGACGAAGTCAAAACAGTTGTGATGCAGTGGATAACAAGTATGGCGTCAGACGTTTTAGGAGGGTATTCAAAAACTGGTACAACGTTATGTCAAGTGCCGCAATATAGACGGAAATTATGTAGAAAAGTAGATTAAAGTGCAGGCTTTCATGTAAAACTAAAATTATTGAGATATCTTAGCGTGTCTTTTTTTAATTTCAAAAAGGTACTTACTTAAAAAAAAACACGCTTCGTACTCATCATAATGTCGCTGCGGTACTGAAAGTATTTTGTCGTTAAGGTACGGCGAAACATCTTGACTATCCCAGGTGGAAACGGTTGGGCCAGCAGCTCTACGAACGATTCCTTGTATTGCGACCCTTGACGAAGAAAATAGTTTTACAGACTCTTCTAAAACGAAACACATAATCTCTGTTAAAATAATGATGAGATAAACGTATGTCGATGGAATCATTGACATAATCCCAGTAAAGGACAGTCGGGGAAATAATCTAGGTCTCTTTAAATGCCGTATAATGCCTCTTATTCAGACAGTCTTCAAAGATAGCAGATTTTCAGGCTTGGTCAACAAACCTAAGTCCGTTAACGTCGTACACATTAGTCGTCAACGGTACCAGCAGTCTAATATTTCCAAAGTGAAAGGGAATTTTATGTACTCTAGGCTTCTTCTAACCAAATCATCTTTATAGTTAAGTGGCATATTAGGCCTATGGAGAGCGCTCGAAAATTTGTATAAAACACACTTACTCCCGCCAAGATCGCTAGTTTATTTGCTGTTTTTTTTGGTACCGGTTTTGATGATCTATGTCACCATCATCAGATTTTTTTTTTTTTTTTTTAGAAAGTTCTCCTATTTTCACTTTGGGACTTAAATAAAATAAAGTGTTACTGTGAAAATGTATTATAAGAAAACGGACGTTTTGAAATGACTAATATCACCATTTTGATGATGAAAATTTTAATCATTCCACAATGTCCTTTTTCTTATATTACTGCTGATTTCAACACACTTTTACTACCTCCGGTTAAACTTTGCGACTGAAAGTTATTCTATCTCTGTCCACAATTCACCAGCATATTAAAATGAAATTATTCAGAGGCTTTTGCAACTATGAACCGCGATGGATATGTATTGACTGAAGCTTTGAATAAAAATTTGTACCAAGGCAGGGATTCGAACCTGGGTCTGCTCATTTCCATGCAGTATTGATAACCATAATAAAAAGCCTGGCACAGTGGCCAGTTCAAATTGTTCGAATGTTGACTACGGGGTCATCAGTCCCTAAACTTACAAACTACTTATGAACTAGCTTATACTAAAGATGGCACAAACATCCATGCCCGAACCTCCGACCGCAGCGGCCGTGCAGACCATGACTGGCACGCCGCAGACCGCTCGGCCGCTGCGGCTGGCAGTCCAAATTGTCATACCTGATCCAGATAAATGTTTCTACCTTTACCTTGAACAACTGCACGACTGTTCTATGTGGAAGTGCTATTCCGTTTCATTCGCACATCATTCACAATGTTGTTCGAGTTTAGGGAAAACAACTTGTAGACTGATACAAAGGTGGGAAATTCAGGAGCGAGGAGTTCCAGGGTAATTCCGTGCGTAATTGCGAAGTTACTGTGTCAGGATGGTAGAGTGGTTAGCGTAACTGCTTAGGGAGCAGGAGACCTGGGTTCGAACACTGTCGTTGTATAAATTTTCATTTAGCACTTCAGTTCACACATATTCCCAGCTACATTTATCCACTGAAATTCTGTTTGTCTGCTGTGGAACAGTTAGATCTCTTCCGTGTCATTAAACTGTCTGTTGCACATTTTCGGATATGAAGAAGTGCTGTTTCAAAGAACCATAATTGTATGACTATATGACTAGTTTCACTAGCTTTTTTTAGAAAATTGCATTAATTTGGCGATGTGTGTATATTACCATATATTTATAAAATAAATACGTATTTGAGAAATGAGTTAAGCTGGGTGAATAACAAAATACTAAAGAGGACATTTTATAGAGACTGGAAACGTGTGACCCTTAAATTACTACATCTACATAATTACACTGAAAATCACATTTAAGTGCATGGCAGTGTAATACTGCGCTTTTTCAATCGCATCCGGTGTTGGAGTGGATCTGACACATTTAAGTAACTTTATAAATAGCAGACTCAAAAAGGAAGCGGAATCTGACTTTAAAGTTTAGCGGCGGTAGTAATTTGGAATAAAAGGAACACCTGAGCACAATATTACACAATGAAACTAACAGATTCCGCGATGACCTTTCTTATCAACATTTTTGCTTCAAATTGTTTGGATCGTAGCAGATGAGACTGTAAAACTCTTGTTGTATTATGTAAAATGATGCTCGATTTACTTAGAGCGCATTATGCCAACTGAATGACCGTGAAAAAATAATAAGTTAACTTTCGTGACAAAAGGCTATTTAAATCGATCGGATTTCGTTTAATTCCATAGATTTACTAGCAGGCATTACTATGAAATCACATTCATGAAGGTTACATATAATGATTTCTAGAAGTTTCTAGTAAATTATAGATACAAATCCAACAATGGCTCCAAACATCGTCTTACATAATAAAAATCACTGCTGGAAAAATAAAGTCACTTCATGAATTATTAAAAGGTGGGCCATTTTAAATAAGTACGAGATTGTACTAACTATATTTTCATCATATTTAAAGAGAAAAGCGAACTGAAACGCTTACATTTGGTAGTAAGGAAGTCCCTTACGTACATCTGATCTTAGCGAAGGGTAAAACATGAAAGACGAAGTGCACAATTGCGTTCTGGGCAGCTCGTAAAAGATAGAGAACATCAAAAATATATGAAGAACGTAATTAGCTGCCAGAGAAAGTAATAGTCAGCGACAAGCGTCGCGGATGTATTTTTTACTAAATAACATTTTCAATGATTCATCGAACCTACCGTTCCATTCTCTAATAAGGACCGGGAAGAAGGAACACCTGAGTCTTTCTGTTTTAGATCTGATTTCTCTTACTCGATAAAGTTTCGAGATTGCAGCCAGATAACGTCGATATCCTGGAACGATATTAAGGATTGTCAATCGTTTATTCATCTTCAGGTGATAATCATCTCTCTATCTGGATAGATGCTAACAAAACATATTCGCAATAGAAGGAAGTTGGTAGAAGTAATATCGCAAACACATTTCGCCATAACGATTATCGGCTTTCTTTTAATGATTTCCACCCCGACTCGTGCATCATTTCCCTGACACTCTCTCCCATATATCGCGACAATACAAAACAAGCTACCTTTCTCTGAACTTCTCAAAATTTTCCGTTCGGTCCACCTGGTGGGGAATCCCAATGCGCAGTAATACTCAAAATTAGGAAGCCTAGTTGCAGTCTACGCAATTCCTTTAGTATAACTGTTGCATCTTCTAAGTGTTCTGCCAATGAAATGTAGCCTTTGGTTCGCCTTCCCTACGATATTTTCTGTGTTCTTTGCAATTACAGTTATTCGTAATTGTAGTTCTTAGATATTTAATTGAATTTATTGACTGATGTATCTTGTAAATTAAATTTAACGGATTTCTTTTAGTGTTAATAAGGATGATTCCACACATTTCATTATTTAGAATCAATTACCAATTTTCGTGCGATGCAGATAACTCATCTAAATATTTTTGCTGTTGGTTTTGAACTGCTAGTGAGTTTACTAACCGATGAAAGACAGCATCGTCCGCAAACAATCTGAGAGAGCTGCTCAGATTGTCTCCAAAATCGTTTTCAAAGATAAGAAACAGTAGGGGCCCTGTAACACTTCCTGGGGAATCCCAGATAGCACTTCCGTTTTAATAGATGACTTTCTGTCAATTACAACTTGCTGTGTCCTTTCTGACATGAAATCGTTCTCTCTTCGAGCATATTTAATATTTTCCACCTGTTGTGACCCATGTAATCCCTACTGAAATAGGGCTATCTCTATAAAACATACAAAGCATACATTTTCAAATACTGGCATATAGAAATGCACCGTTCCTTTGTAGTACCATACTTGAGAACCACTAATTTTCGAAGTCACAATATACAACTTTACCAGGGCTTGTGCGACGATGTGTAAGTTCTAGAGGAGCGAAAATTTTATATCTACCATCTACTGATGTAAAGCGGCTGTCTGCGTTAAGGATGATGCCCATACGTCACTATCAGTCACTCGGTCTCATGAACAAAAGCTATCCGCAATCCTTGCATGGAAATCCGATCGACGTTTCAGAACACGGCAACCAAAGCATATTATCTATTCTATGTGCTAATAAGAGCGCTCATGAGAAGACTTGTTTAAATTTTTTTCTGTTACTTTGTCACCTGCCTTCTTACATAACGTTCTGACAAGTCTTTGTCATGTTTGTGATAAAGCAAACAATGTCTCTAGGCACAGAAACGTTCTTAGTTTGACGTGGAAAGAGCGGTAAAAGTTCAACATACCTCGTCGGTATAAAAGGGCGGGCCTAAGGCAAAATTCAAAATGGCGGCGGGGAAAACCCACCCCATTGGGCGCGAACCCCAAAATTCAAGATGGTTTCGGTTTGGGGGCCTGCCCCCAACAGATCCAGACTTGTCCACAGATCTAGACATCCCTGGCTGCCACCCCCAACAGATATGGGCTTGTCTGCCCCCACAACCCCAGATGGTTGCATCCTCTACACTCGCCTGCCTCCCAAGCAATCCGCCACGGCCTTCTATTACTTTATTTGTACATCAAATCGTACTTAGTATTAAATAATTGCATGCAATTTTTTCGAAACTAGGTTTTTTAATTTTCTTATTTTACGAAAGCTATAGCTCCTTATACTGGCCCCCGCCCCAGCCACCTCCATAAGGTAAAACGTTAAAGCAGTCAACAATCCGAAGATTGGTTTGAACACCACAGTGCTTTACTAGGCATGGTCCTGTTTGGAGGTGGTATGCCGTTGCCTTCCTCCGACCTTCGAACTGACTTACCCAGCCAGTTATAGGGGGACCTACAGTTTAACTTGGGTTCCGAACCACGGTGCTACTCGGTATTTTTCACATGAGCGATACTGCCAGAGGTGAAAGAAGTGGAAAGTGACAGATAAAAATCCTAGGACCTGGCGGGGATGGAACCCGCAACCTTTGGATTTGTATTCCCCATCCCATACTCCCCCTTCCGCTCCCCTTCCCCACTGCTAATGGTCTGCTAATGATATTTTCATTAACATTAATAAATGGTTTAAAGCCAACTCATTGACATAAAACTTTGAAAAGACTCAATACATACACTTAAGAACATGTAAGAGACTGCCATTCGGTATATGCATATAGTATGGAGAATAGCAGATAGAAGGGGTTGGCAGTATAAAATTCCTACGATTACGGCTTGATAAATTCAGTCGGGAGGAGCACACCACAGAATTGCAGAAACGACTTAACAAAATCTGTATTTACAATACAAGTGGTATCAGACATAGGAGACAAAAATAGAAAGGCTTGCATACTTTGCTTACTTTCATTCCATAATGTCACACGGTGTAATATTTTGGGGTAACTCTTCAAGTCAAGCAAACGTTTTCAGAGTCCAAAAACGTGTAATACGTATTATTTGTGGTGTAAATTCACGGAAATCCTGCAGGAGCCTCTTCAAATAAGTGGGTATATTAACTAATGCCTCTCAGTATATTTATTCCTTAATAAATTTTGTCGTAAATAATATATCCCTTCTCCCAACAAACAGCTCAGTTCATACCTACAATACTAGGAACAAAAATGATCTACACAAAATGGGTCCTCTACTCAGAAACACATATTTTCAATAGTTTACCAACAACCATAAAAAATTTAGTTACAAATAAAGATCAGTTTAAGAGGAGCCTAAAGACTTTCTAGTGGCCAACTCCTACTCCACTAACGAATTCTTAAATAGAACCAAATGATGCATGTATCAGTATTATTATGTACCTGTATTAGTATTAGTATATTATCAACTTGTAGAAAAAAAATTAGATACTGTAGACAATTCTTTTCAAAATGTTCCAAATCTTCACAACATTTAACTGACATAGGTTACACTTGCAAATACCGAAGATCGAGCACTCCACAAGACGGATAACATCGTTTTTCTTTCTCTATGTTTAAACAAAACGAATGCATGGACGCATCTTCATCTACATAAATACTCCGGAAATCACATTGAAGTATATGGCAGAGGGTTCATCCAACGGCAATTAAGATCCAGAATGAAACTTTTCACTCTTCAGCGGAGTGTGCGCTGATATGAAATTTCCTAGCGGATTAATATTGTGTGCGGAACCGGGACTCGAACCTGGGACCTTTGCCTAGTGCGGGCAAGCGCTCTACCGACTGAGCTATATTTTGAATGTTTGACTTTTGCAGCAGCATGGACTATCACCTCGGAGGCCATGGCTGCGGTTACCCTTGACGCTGCATTACAGACAGGAACGCCTGCGATAGTGTCCGCAACGACAAACCTAGGTGCACGGATGGCAAAACGTCATGTTTTCGGATGAATCTTCTGTTTACAGAGTCATGATGGTCGCATCAGTGCTTGGCGACATCACGGTGAACGCACATTGGAAGCGTGTATTCGTCATCGCCATACTGGCGTATCACGCGGCGTGATGCTATGGGGTGCAATTGGTTACACGTCTCGGTCACCTCTTGTTCGCATCGACGGCACTTTGAACAGTGGCCGTTAAATTTCAGATGTGTTACGACCCGTATCTCCGCCTTTCATTCGATCCTTGTGAAACCCTTATTTCAGCAGGATAATGCACGACCGCACGTTGCAGGTCGTGTACGGGCCTTTCTGGATACGGAAAATGTTCGACTGCTGCCGTGCCCAGCACATTCTCCAGATCTCTCACCAATTGAAAACGTCTGGTCAATGGTGGCCGAGCAACTGGCTCGTCTCAATACACCAGTCATTACTCTGTACCTGTAAACTCCTGTCTGACTCAATGCCCAGGCGTATGGAGGCCGTTATTACAGCCAGAGGTGGTTGTTCTGGGTACTGATTTATCAGCATCTATCCTCCCAAATTGCGTGAAAATGTAATCACATGTCAGTTGTAGCACAATAAATTCGTCCAATGAATATCCGTTTTATCATCAAAATTTCTTCTTGGTGTAGCAATGTCCAGTAGTGTAATTCTTTCAGCGCGACCTGGCTTTCGTAGACTACATTTCATTACCCTAGTTTTACTATTGTTAATGTACTCTCATACTCGCCTTTCAGTACACTGTCTACTCCGTTCAATTGCTCTTACAGGTCCTTTGCTGTCTCTGACAGAATAATAATGTCATCGGCACTGCTGATAGGTGTTATTCGACACACGTGGGTGGCACTTATTGCCCTGAAGCGAATGGTAACAAGAAGTGGGGTGACAACTGGCGACTCATTATCGCTGTGACGCGAATATGAGTGTGAAGAGGGGGGGGGGGGAGGAGGAATGACCTTGGCTGTGAGCGCGATTAGTGCGAACCAGTTGAAGGACTCCACAGCAGCAGAGCAGAGCATACCGCGTGGATAGAAGTGGTCGCTGGTAGGACGGCCGCTCCGATCGCCTGGGGATTTTTTATTTAAAGCCCGGTGTCAGCCAGTTAGAGGCTCCGTCCTCTTTACAGGTACGTAAGCACTGGTGTGTTGGTGTATTAAAGCTAGGAGAAGCGAAATCGAAAGAAGGCGTGTCTTTCTTCGTATTTTATGCGCGACCGTACCGTTCAACCGATTGTGCTGAAACGTTGCCAATATATTGCTTGCACTTTCGCGATGGTCATAGGCACCATTAAATGACTGTACGACAAATAGTTCAGGAGGTACGACGTAATAAACAATGAAATGCGCGGAAAAGTGCTGCATCATGCGACGTCTGCTTCTAAACCACTGTACCGATTTCAACAACATTGGTACGCATATTCCTTCCATGAGGTAACAATTGATGTAGGGGTAAGAACTACTTAGGCAGATAGTTCAGGAGATATAACGTCTAAAAAAATTATATGTTTGAAAACCTGTGGCATCATGCGACATGTGAATACGAACACTTTATTCATCCTAAAAGTCTTCATGACATTTTGGACACTTGACCTTCAAAACGAGTGGAAAGTCACTATCACATAAAATTTTGGATGGTGCATGACGGAGGATACTTTACATATGGATTTCGTCAGATTCTACAGTTGTATTCCTATCCTGATGAAATTTTAAATGTAATTGAGCAATTCAGTTTATTAGTGCGGTATTAATATATTCAGATTACCTACAATCATTTCAGTTAATTAACGTGACTAAAAAAATTCAGATTTCGGCGAATTTTCGAATGAAATAAAATTACCAAACGTACCGAATCATTGGGGTAAAACCCATCAGCAGATGGAATATCTTGTTTTAATGTGAATTGAAAATAAATACCCAAAACTAATATGTAAAAATTAATGTTTATTTGTATGTATTTTTGTTTGTAATTTATGCCATACCGTACATGCGATTGCGATAAAACTTTGCCAACTGATTGCACTCGCGCGAGGGTTATAGGCATACTACCATTAACTTCGTATGGTGCATGGTGGAAGGCGTTTTACGAAATTTCTTAAAATTCATGCTGAAATGGCTGGACGAATATCAATGAAATTTGGACCAGAGGTAGTTTATACCCTGTTTAACACGTAGACTACCTTTCGTAAGACACCGTACGGTGCATGGCGGAGCGTACCTTAAACTTAAAAACAAAATTCTGTACGGTCCATAGCGAAGGCCACCTTGCAATAAACTTCACTGATCACCATGAAAGTTAAAAGTGTTGTATAATTTATCAGAGATGGACGAGGCAATGGACTGAGGAGTTGGAGGAGTAGACAGAGTTAGATGGACGAGGAGATGACTGTCCAAGAAAGGGGAAGGTGGAGAGACAGAGAGAAGGGCAGATGGGGAGATGAAGGGGAGATGAATGAAAGTGGGGGGAGGGGGAGAGAGGGAGGTATGAGATGTGGAGATGGAGAGAGACAATGAAAGAGAAGGTGGGGAGAGAGAAAGACAGAGAATGCAAGGACTAACTTAAAACTGGAGTAAAAAAGTATCCGAGCGACGCCGGGTTATCAACTAGTTTTAAATAAAATGGGGATAAGTGTACGATTCCCGCACCATGGGGTTCGTAGTAACTTAATTATGAATACAGACAGAGTGTCAGTCCCGGGCTCCTAATGACTTTAACCACTTACTCACATTGAAAGTAGCACTACATCGGTACCGGGAATCGCAAGACTCTCTAGAACCATTCAAGTTTAATTTTTTTCTGGAAATTCACACTCGCTATCGATATTTTCCGTTTATTTAATTACTTTTGGAGTTTTATTAACTTTCTATGCTAATCAGTAATTTGCTATTTTCCTCGGTTAAAATACGGTTCGAATTGTTATTATTCTGAATCATTATTAGCATTCTATTGCATTTTCGGTCATTAATTTAACAAAACATCAGTTACTTTTTCTAAAATTAAAGGTTAAAAACAGTTAGATGTTAAGGTTAGGTCACGTGATCGAAATGCTCTGTTATTGGTTGAATTTTGGCGATGTCGCACAACATAAAGAATTCGAAGCAAATTTGTGTAACTGAGAGACCAAATTACTAAGGTTCCTAGACTGACAAATTACTTCAAGTAAAGCCAACAAAGATTAACTGACATCGTCTGGTCTGGAGGCAATCAATTCCTTTTATAGTTTCCAAATGACAAGCCAAGATAGCAAACTAACAATTTATTAAGTAACGACCGGTTTCGGTGTACTGTGTCACCATTATCTGGTCATATATATGTTATAATCTGGTCATCTTGTTAAAAAATTGGGTATAAAATAACCAGTCCTATTTTAATAAATTGTTAGTTTTCGATCTTGGCTTGTCATTTGGAAACTATAAAAGCCAACAAACGTGCGCGCGCACGCACCCACGATCACAGTTGGTACATGGCTCGCCACCAAACAAAGTGGAGCCGGGCTCTAGACTTTGTAGTGGTTGCGCCGCCTTCATCATAGAATTCGACATTTTTGTTCCCTCTACTATCTGTTCCACAACTCCGCTTAATATTGTAAGAGAAATATTATGGTTTCGAATAAACCGGATGTTGAATGGCTCCAGACCAAATAAATTATTGTCCTATCCACTGGCGGTCAGGACGTATAACCTTCCACTCCTACAATAATCGGCTGATTGGAACAATTAATTCAATCGAATGTCCTGAATCATGTGGGAAATGGAATCGTTCCGAAAAATTAATCCGATAAATGAAGTGGAAGTTACATCCAAACCGTAACTGCAGTGATAATTTTCGCATCTATGGCCGATAAACAGAAATATTTGTAAAAATATTTTGCAGTTTGTAAGATGTGGGACAAGTAATCGTAAGTGAATAAATTCCGAAAAAATGTAATACTTTTAATATGGACGTATGGAAATGAAATTTAGTAAATTTATTTGATTGCAAAATTGATTGCTGATTAATTAATAAAGTAAGTGGGAGGCCTCAAAACTAAAGCTACGCAGGCCAAGCATAGAAGCAACAGACACATAAAATACATTGTGGTTAAATTAGTGACCTTGGTTATGTCGAAAACGGGACAAAAAGACACAAATAACTCCACTGCAAAGTTAATACTTAATATGAAAAGCGAGTCTCACCATAATGCTTTTCATTCACAGCTCGACATAAGCAAATTTGGTACATGATTGTCATTAAAGCTCAGTAATCATTCTCACAGAAATCCAACTATAATTATGTAATCAAACTGACAGACTGCTACGGCAAATACCAACTGAAGAAACTGCAAACAAAATATTAAGTGAAGAATTTTTGTTCGGTTGAAATATTTGCTTTAGTATTGAATAGAACCATGTTATTGAAGGTCATTCAAAATGGTTCATTGTCACTGAAAATGATCCTTAAGCACTCATTTGATCAACTAGGAACAAACTCGTAATATTAATAATTTAGAAAAATCTTCATAATCTCGTTTTCTGACACACTACAATATAATTTTGTTAGTAGCTAAATGCTGACACTTGAGTTAGCTTAACTAAAGGATTTTATGACCAATAATTAATGATTCTTTCTAAAATCTACTTTTACTAGTTTGAAACATTGACAGGCGATAATACGATATTATTATTCCTTCAATGACAAAACAGAATTTCTTTTCACAGTTCTTACTGTCATATTTCGGATTAGTCTCGGTATAATAATGGAAATGAATCTGGATATTGTCTTCGGTGATACTATATGCACTTTTGCTGGTTTGCTATAGAAACTAGTACTTTTGATAGCCGTACTTGCTAAATAAGTCAGAATTGGTAGAATCTTATTTTGATGATATGGTGTGGCGATACTGCGAACATTGTTTGCTTACAATAGTTAGTAGAAAAAGCACTCTGTAGCGACGATTTAGTAGTGACAATAATGGGCTCACAGCACTCCTCTTGCTATGTATGTTCGCTTGATTGGATTGGGCTGTGCCACTGTAAAATAATAAATATCGCCTGTTCTCTAATGTTTCTTCTTGCGTCGTACCAACTCCACACATTTAACAGCTCTCCATAAGCTACCACTGTGCGCACCGACCCAACACCAATCGACTACAGACTTGAGACTGACTGCGCACCTTCGCGCTATCAACGTCAGTGACCCCATTCCATAGATTTAGTTATACAGCACAAAGTCCCTGACTACGTCAGCGCGTCTACTGCACTCATATAATTATTCTCAGTTAAAAATGTATGATAATTACGATATTGTTTTGACTTTTAAATAAATTCACAAAAATAATTGAACAATACAGAACACATTTAACATCATAATTATACATTTACACATAAATGAGAATGCTGTTACTTTTTTGTGTCACACGAGGAAGTAGTAGTAGTGTTAACTAAAGTTTTCTACGTACAGTTTTAGCTTTTGTTGATGGCAAACACATTTCCAATTTTTATGTAAGGATGGAAAATAAATTTGTGAAGGCCGGCAGTGGAAACCATCCGAATATCGACACACTTGTGGTATTTTTCAAAACCAACGTTAAAACCGTGTTTAAAGTATTAAAAAAAAAAAAAAAAAAAAAAAAAAAAAAAAAAAAAAAAAGCTGTTACATATGTGTGTCAACGCACTGTCACGAGTCTACAGATACGGACTACTTTACCCTGTGTAAATAAGGACTGCATCTTGAATTCAGTCTTCATTTTTCTACCAAATGCATTTTACTTTTAAAATAATACTGTCATTAGTGGCCACGGTAAAAATTACAACTTAAGTGCCCACCTATGTAGTTACAGTTCCACTTCAGATTAATTCGTGTATATACGAGAGTTGGAATTTAAATGGTGGTACCTACATAACTGATACAAAAGCGTTACATGTTTTCACTTGTTACTGTCCTTCAGAGTTGTCACCAGCGTTGCGTAGAACCCGTTGCCAGCGATGTGGAAGGCATAGTATACCGTTAGCGGAGCCTGTTCTGTTGATGGTGCGAATTGAGCGGTCTACTGCCTGTCGAATCTCTGGAACATTTCTGAAGCAATGTCACTAAGTGGTTCCTTCATCTTCGGAATCAAATCAAAGTCAGAAGGTACTTAAACTTTGCGGAAGAAGCGCCAACACTTTCTGCGCAACCTACTCATCATTTTGCACGACAATGCGCGGGCGTATAAAGCGCAAGCTATGGCTGTTCGGTCTATGGGACTGGGAAGTACTGTACCATCCACCATACTGCCGGAACGTACGTCCTTGCGACTTTGATTTTATTCCGAAGATGAAGTAACCACTTCGTGACATTCGCTTTAGATCTGTTCCAGAGATTCGGTAGGCAGTAGTTCGCTCCATACGCACCACTAACAGAAAATGGTCTGCTAACGGTATACTACGCCTTCCACATCGCTAGCAACCGGTTCTACACAATGCTGTTTACTACGTCGAAGGACCGTTAACAGGTCCAAACCTGTGATGCTTTTGCATCGGTTGTGAACAAATAGTTGCCGCTATATAAGTTGCAACCCTCGTAAGTTAATTAATCTTACACACTTTTCACTATCCATTTATTATGTATTTTTGTGCAGAATGGTCCCGAAGAAACTTATCAGGTTAAAGTGCAACTTGGGAGTATAAGGAATACTGATTATAAGATGATAACGATTTTGGCTTAGGTGCATTCATTAAACATTTTCCAAGAATAATGAGGGGTCTAGGTGACAACAATAAATATTTTTCAAGAAAGATGACGCTCGATTTTGAAGTAGCTTTAGCTGTTCGAGCGCCTTAACGGTGGATAATTGGTTGTGTAAAGGTTAGCTTAGTAGTTCACAAATGTTATTTTTCCCTCTCCTGTTGTCAGTGATGAATGTAATACTGTGAAAGTTAATGGAATCATTGCCGAATTAAGCACGCACTTCACATTTTATTAAAAATAGTTGCAGTCACCAGATGAACTCAAAAGTCGTTTTTGAGATAGAAATCGTAGATGTACGTATATTTTACTTATACTGAAGCGTGCATCACTGATGTAAATATTAATATTGATAACAAACATGAAATGTGTACTTTCACATACTTTCAATACAAATAGTTGACGTGTCGTATTGTGCACAGCTGTTTTGCAGATGTCATCAGCCAACTAATATACAAATAATAATACTTTCCGCCGCTGCAGTTGCAGAGGATGATACTTAATAGTGGACTGTTGTTGTTAGTATTGTTGTGGTATTCAGTTCGGAGACTAGTTTGATGCAGCTCTCCACCCTACTCTATCCTGAGCAAGCCTCTTCATTTTCTCATAAGACATGCAACCTACATCCATTTGAATCTGCTTACTGTATTCACCTCTTGGTCTCCCCCTGCAATTTTTATTCCACACACTTCCCTCCATCGTTAAATTTCTGATTCCTCGATGTCTAAGAATGTGTCCTACCAATACATCCCTTCTTTTAGTGAATGTATGCCAGAAATTCCTTTTCTCCCCAATTCTATTCAGTACGGCTTCAATAGTTACGTGATCCACCCAACTAATCATTAACAATCTTCTGTAGCACCACATTTCAAAAGCCTCTATCCCCGTCCTGTCAGCACTGTTTATCGGCCTTGTTTCACTCCCATACATGGCAACACACCACACAAATGCCTTCAGAAAGGACTTCCTTACACTTAAACCAATATTCATTGTTAACAAATTTCTCTTTTTTCAAAAACGCTTTTCTTCCCATTGCCATTCTGCATTTTATATCCTCTGTACTGCAACCATCGCATGTTATTTTACTGCCCAAGTAGCAAAAGTCTTCTACTACCTTTATTGTTTCGTTACCTAATCTAATTCCTTCATCATCTCCCGATTTTCTTACACTGCACTCCATTACCCGTGTTTTGCTCTTGTTAATGTTCATTTTATACGCACCTTTCAACATACTGTTCATTCCGTTCAATTGCTCTTCCAGGTCCTTTCTGCTCTGACAAAATTACAATGTCATCGGCAAAACGCAATGTTCTTATTTCTTCACCCTGAATTTTAATTTCTTCTCCAAATTCCTCCTTCCGTTCCTTTACAGCTAGCTCAGTGCACAAACTGAATAGCATTGGACTAAGGGTACAACCCTGTCTTACTCCCTTCCCAACCACTGCATCCCTTTCATGCCCTTCAACTCTGACAACTGCTGTCTGGTTTTTGTACAAGTTGTAAATAACCTTCCGTTCCCTATCCCTCACTCCTGCTGATTTCACAATTTGAAGAGTGTATTCCGATCAACATTGTCAAAAGCTTTCTCCAAATCTAGAAAAGCTAGAAATGTAGGTTTCACTTTCCTTAATCTGTCTTCTAAGATAAGCCGTAAAGTAAGTATTGCCTCCCGTGTTCCTACATTTCTTCTGAATCCAGACTGATCTTCCTCAAGGTCAGCTTATACCAGCTTTTATATCCTTTTGTATAGAATTCGTGTTAAAATTTTGCAACCATGACATATTAAACTGATGGTTGTGGAATTTCCACACCTGTATGCACCTGCTCCCTTTGGAATGGAGATTATTACACTTTTTAAAGTCGGAGGGTATGTCGCCTGTCTAGCACATCTTACACACCAGGTGAAACAGTTTTGTCATGGCTTGTTCTCCCAGAGACTATAGTAGTTCTGAGGGAATATCATCTACTCCAGAGGCCTTGTTTCGACTTAGGTCTTTCAGCGCTCTGTCAAATTCTTCTCATTATAGTGCCTTCTATTTAATCTTCATCTATTTCATCTTCCTTACAATATTGTCTGTATGTTCATTTCCTTTGTAGCGCCCATCCTTATACTCTTTCCACCTTTCAGCTTTCCCTTCTTTGCTGATAACTATTTTCCATCGAAGTTCTTTATATTCATACCGCTGCTTTTCTGGTCTCCAAATGTCTCTTTTATTTTCCTGTAAGCGGTATCTACTTTTCCCCTATTTATACATTCTTCTATTGACATGCATTTGCCTTCTAGGCACTCTTGCTTAGCTATTTTGCACTTCCTGTCAATATCGTTTCTTAGTCGTCTGTACTTCTTTTTGCCTGTTTCATTTACTGCATTTTTATATTTTCTCCTTTCATCAATGAAATTTAGTATATCCTGTTATACCCAAGAATTTTTTCTAGGTCTTTCTTTCTACCTATTTTGTTCTCTGCTGCCTTCACTATTTCATCTCGCAATGCTACTCATTCCTCTTCTACTGTTTTATTTCCCCCCGTTTCGGTCAATTGTTGACTAAAGATCCCTTTGAAATTCTTAAGAACTTGAGGCTCCCTCAATTTATCCAAGCCTCATCTCCTTATTTTCCTACCTTTCTGCAGTTTTTCAGTTTCAGCCTATAGTTAATGACCAATAAGTTACAGTCACAGTCTATATCTGTCCCTGGCTATGTCTTACCACTATAAAATCTATCTGGTACCTACCTTGTCCCCTGGTCTCTTCCACGTATACAACCTTCTTTCGTGATTCTTAAACCAGGGGTTTGTTTTGATTAAATTATGTTCCGTGCAAAACTCTACCAGGCGGCTTCCTCTTTATTCTTCCTCTTGTATTGTTGGTCAAATGCGCAAAATTTTTTCAAGGTCAAAATCAAACTGCAGGTCTGTGTGAATAACCCCGCACCATGCACCATACGGAATTTTATGTAGACAGTCATCTTGTTTCGAAGGTCAAGTGTGTAAAAATTCATCACGATCAGAATACAAATGTAGATTTTATCGCAGTCCTTAATAAAGTGCCCTCCACCATGCACCATACCCAAATTTATGTAGTCAGTAATCTTTCTCTTGTTTTGAGGATCAAATATGAAACATTTTTCAAAATTGGATCACTAACCTAGATTTATATCCAATAAAAACACACAAAAAGTATGGGCACACTTATTTAAATACCACTAGCTGAAAACCCGGCTTTGCTAGGGTAAGTATGTATTTTAATCTTTTTTTAATCCCTTTCTTAGTATCTTCATCGTCTGCTCTCCACTGTCTTTGTTCATTTCCTCCCCCGCCTCTGTCAGTTCATCTCTGCTCCCCCTATCGATGAAAAATAACATGTATCTACGAATTTCATGCCGATCAGTGAAACGTTGGAGAAAATTAATGAAAGTAATCCTCCACTATGAACCTCAAAAATTTTGTGTAAACAGCGGTAGGCTGTAAAAATATATAAATATCGGAATAACACAGTAGACGTATCGACTTCTGTTTAAGCTACCTTCCGCCATCCTTCCTACGAAATTGGTCAGTCATGTTGCTCTTGATTTGAATATCAATTGTGTACAATTCAATCAGTATCGGTGTAAAACAAGAGATTTGTATCGAAATCTGTTGTAAAGCACTCTCCGCCATTTACCGCAAAAATTTTATATAAACAGTGACGTTTCTCAAGTTTTGAAGGTGGAGTGCGCAAAATTCCTCAAGATCGAAAGAAAACTGTAGTTTTCTGTTCAATATAAATACACACACGGTCATACTACTTCATGTTTATACGGAAATATGAGCAAAAAATTTGGATGAAATGTGAAGTGTTCACTGTTTACAAAGTCATATTCTGAACTACAACCTCTAAGTTCGGTGAATAGTCCTGTAACATTAACGTAGATAAACTATGAACTACAATTACCTAACTAACTAACGCTGAGCTAGTTGAAAACAAGCAGTTCCTCGAGAATTCGACGTGTCCCTCGATTTTCCTATTATTGTAAACTATATTTAGACGAACTAAACAAAACGTTATTATTCAAGTCGCCGAAGACCTTTCAATCGGACGGACACTTCGGACCATACTATGATCCTAACCCAAGATAGTTATCCAAATGGGTAAACGGGACGTATAGCTTAACGTGGAATCCCGAACCACGTGGCAAATCCTCACATCACTGGTAGGTGAATGCGAGAAAAACGATGATCCCAGCAAGTTTCGAACACTTGATCTTTCGCTCTCCAAAGTAGCATTTTCCGCTATCCCAGGCTTCAAGATGAAGAACAGCACACATTTTTGCTACTTACCGAAACTAAATGAAAAAACTGAATTTGCGGTAAAAATAATTTTGAGATATTAATCGATATAAGAACTGCCCAATCTTTTAAGATGGACCAAATCTCACACACTGTGTAATATATGCCGCGGTGGAGTGGCCGAGTGATTGAGGCGATGTGCTCCGTGTTGCGCCAACAGTCTTTGATCGATTTTGACCACTTACCGACCACTGCTCGCTGTTCCTCTTCGGTGCAAAGTGCTAATGGAGCAGCCATGAATAATGTGCAAGAAAACTAAGACAAATGGAGGAATAGGATCAAACTTTCACGTCATGACCACTACATCATAAAAAAATCAAACTAGGACAGAATTCAGTATCAACAATATAATAAACGTTGAAGCTTCATTGCGAATAATTTTCGACTTACCCTCGTGTACACTTTGGAAGAAAGAAGAAGAAGAGAAAGCGACCATTAATTATCAAAATACTAATGAGACTTGGTGAGCAAGATATATCCATCCCCATTTTGCTGCAGATATTGATCCCAGAATACAAAATTCCATTTTATTCTGTATTGATTCGTAGTGGATATGTAATCTGTTAGTCTACTATTTGACAGGGCCTCGGTTTGCTGTTTCAGAGCGCCATGCTGGGAGGGCGGGACCCGGCGCTGGAGTACTCGGTTGCCCGTAAGCAGGGCCCGTTCCCACTGCTCGAGCTGCCCAGGAGCGTCTCTGCCCAGTCGGGCTGGTCAGCGGATTCGGTCAGCACCGCCTCCACGTGAGTAGCAACACGTCTCAGGTTTCAGTCCAGCCTTCAGGTCGCCTTAGCCCAACATTACGTGGACGCCTTCATTCTAAATGGAACATTCTTCCAGCCCCACCATAATATCAGCATGTACCACTGCTGTCTTCACCGTTCTTATGGAATATGGTTTTGATTGGCCACTTCTACCAGCACGCTGTTGTCAGGCTACAGCCTCTCTTCAATGATCCCAATAAGCACCTCATCCTCAGCCAATTTCTCCCTTCTCTCATCATTACATGTTCAACTCCACATCCCTTCTCCCACATTCTGTCTCATATCGACCACCTTCATGATCTATGCTTCTGACCTCAACATCCGATCTCCTGAAGAGCTCTAGCAGTGGCATCACTCTCCCTCAACCACTTGCCGTTGTCTCCCGTGGGGCCTCATGGAAGTGAGTATGCCCTTATCCTCCACCCCCACCCCACAAACTAGCCCGTAATTACTACCATGGTGCCTGGGATGGCTACCATCACACAATAGACACCATCTGGTCCCCCTACAAACTGATGAAGACATTGACCACACCTCTGAATTCCTTCAACACACTGTGGCTGACACCATTCAAGCCCATATTATCACTGTAGAAATGTACCCCACAATGTCCCACCATTCCCTCACAAGCAATCCATCTTGAATACCACTGACTCTATCCTTCCTTTCTTTATAACCACTGCTGGGATACACTCCAACACCACCAGCAAATCCGACACATCTGCTCACCACCCTTACAACGTCACAGTAAGCAAGTCATTATATATTCTACCTCTATGACAGTTTTTCATTCCAAACAGTTCTCAGATTGACTACAGTGAAAGAACCAATGTCTCCATCCTGCCATCCGCCCCTAGAAAGACACTTTGCACCAAGTGAAACACATCTCTCAGTCACGATTGTTTCACCTACCACAACCTCCATGCATCCCCCCTCTTTCCATGCTGTCGTCGTTACCCTCTACTATATACTGACTTCTTCCCCAGCCTGTGGAGGACCTCCTGCATTATCTTCTCCCACAAGAAAATAACCCCATCAGCCACCTCCCACCATCCCTGTTACCCTTAGTGTTCAGAAAGGATTCATCCTTTTCCATCGCTTCCATCAGCACAACATCAACTCCTCCCCCATCCTTCTCCCCTGCAGATAATCTGCTCCTTCGCCTAACCCAATTAGCTGAGCTCCAGCCAGTAGCTCTTCACTGTTAATCCCACCTAACCGCCGGCAATCATAATAGGATGCACCACCCCCTCATTCCAGCTCCATAACTTATAGCTCATCCTCCATGATCCATCATTCTTACCTCCACCATAAAATTGTCCTAAGCCTTGATCGGTTCCTCATCTGGACATCCCTCTCCTAAAGTCAATCCAACTAAAAGCTCAAAATTGCCGGCATCTCCTCAACCTCCAGTCAGAACTTGAGGCCTCCAGCCCTCTAATACACCTCTAATACACGTCCCATTTGTTGTGGTTCCAATGTCGCCTGAAGCTCCATTCCTCCTAAAATGTAACTCCATATTCTTGAATGCCTTATTCTGCCTTGCCTTCTGTATCCACTTCCTGTCCCCCATGCGGATTCTCCGTCCTGATATTCCTCGAGCACCTACTATCATGACATCCGTAAAATTGACTCCCAAATCCTTTGTAATCTCCCTTCCTTTCCGACCTTACGTCGCTGTCGAGCTTTCATTACTGTATTCCCTGCAATCGCCCACGACTTCCATATCCAGGGCGACTTCACTGCCTTCCCCTCCCCCTCCCCCTTCCCCGGCCACACTGTCCCATATCTCCTCGATGTCCTAGTGCCTCGTTTACTCGAGTGATTTACGTGTTTCGTTCTTGGTATGTTCCAATGCTGCGACCTCCGTCCACGGCAGAACATGTGTCACCGAACGTGTTTCAACCGTGTGGTGTTTGCTCAGTGTTTGTTCATCAATGTCTCATCTTCCTCCATGGCTCTAGTTTTAGATCGTTTCAGTGTTTTTATAATAATATTCTCCTTCGCGTGTTTTAAGTGTTATCCATATTTTTTTGTTTCACAGTTTTATGACCTGCTGTATAATATCTAAAAGCAGGTAATACATTTCAAAATATAGCATACAATAGGTATACATTCACGTGACTATTACGATATTCTATTAATATATATCATCCATAACAGTCTTCGTATTAAACTTTTAAATTTATATTTTAATCACCTTTTATGCCTTAACACCTATGTCTGTATAATTGTCTCGCTTCGCTGAAAAGTTTTATAGTAAATCTGTACAGTTTAGTACATGTTTTGAATCAGACAATATCCATTACAGAGATACATAAAACGAACCGCTGTTGGGGAAGATTATGAAACGCAGTGCCTTTGCAGATTTCTCATTTAGCAAATCATCTTCGTCGCACTATGTTTTGACATAACTCATCCTCAATCAGTATGTTAGACAACAAATCAACGGATCGTTAGTTACATTTGGAATAGGGATCAAGTACACCATGAAGAATTACAAAAACCTGATACAATTGTCGGAACACGGGGGTACTCGTACCCTTAAATGTGGAGAGTTTAAGAAAAAATATCGGAACATTTACACCTACTCCGGCAAATATAACTTCTGACTTAAAGTTGATATATCACCTAGTTTCATTGCGCTGTTGACAATACTAAATTAATTTCTCCTGGTCGGGATCAGCATAAGCAACATAATTAGACCATGTTATTATCTGTTCTGCCGAAGTTTTGTAGCTGTTGCCTCATTTACAGAAATGAGTATACTAGTGCCGTATCTTGGTTGTAAAATTAATGTAGCTACATATAGTCGCTTTTATTCTCTCTCTGATGTAATACTACTGCTTTTCTACCTTCTTGGATGTGTTATGTATGTGTTTCATCTGTGATTAGATTTTGAATGCTTTATGGTTCGAGTCGATTCGAAGAAGGTCAAGTAAGTGTTTGAGAATGTTAGGACCTGTACACAGGAACAGAAACTTTTGCAGGGCACGTAATCTGATTATGTTTATAAACAACTTTTCTTTCTTATAAGCACTTAGATTAGTGCTTGGTGGCGATTTATATTCCATTAGTTTTAAAGAATGAAGAAAATAACTTTTTTGCATCCAACCAGGCATCGAAAAGCAGAATTTTAATGATTAGAACGTAGGGTTGCCAGATGTTGGGATTCTACTGGATTCTCTGACGTTTCATATGACGTCCTGACTAGAGATAAAATATAGAATCTTCCGATAAACAACTTTTCAAATATTCTGAGGAAAACAATAATTTAAATTTGCCATGGACATGTCAAGTGAAAATTAGGCCATACAAGCAAGCAGTGCAAGCAAAACCGACTACAAATTTAAAAATTTGACCGCTTGGCTACGGAGCGGAATTGATTTAATAAATATAGAGTTAATAATTAAGCTCAAGTTGTTTGAATTATAAATCTTGTCTGAATACTGCCATCTTACCCTGTGCCAAACTATTGGCAACGTAGAAATTAAATGTGAGTTAGTTATGTACCTTTCATAACTAAGCCGTTTTAGTATGCTGTTGTTTCTTTAAAAAAAATAACATTCTTATTTATCATATTTATTTCTCCTGACAACAACTACAAAATCCCTAAAATTTGAAATGCTTTCCAGAATTTTTAGTCTTTCAATTTGATAACCCTATTCGAACGTAACCAATGACGAAGAAACGCTAACAGTGTCGTGTGGTTATTTATTAGATCACAACAAAGAGCTTACTGCCGCATGTAACAGTGGACGGAAGACATTTCCGAATGCTTAGATCTGCAAGAAAAATAGTAACCACAAATGGTTGAGAATGAAAACTTGCCTGCATTTTTTCGATTAGCTGAATTTCAAATGGGACTTTTTCAATGGTCGCTCTTGATATCCATTAGTTTCCTCATATACACTGTAAATGCATTTAGATAGGACGCGAAGTTGACAACTAAGGAAGGTCGAGAGCAGCCGTGAAATAAAACTTGGCGCAGCTGTTCTTTCAGTAAACAATAACATACGAGACGCGGCCAGAAAGTAAGTTCCATTTCAATTTATCTCCGCTGCAGCGTTGCGATTGCAGTTCCGCACATGCGCTGTAGACGATGTGTATCAAGGAGAAGAACGTGAGCCATTTGGAGATCGCTGTCAGTTACGTACGCTTTTTGTGCTTGTTTGAAATGTCGGCGTTGATTGAAAATCCCGCCACATGTGAAATCAGGTCGGTGATTCGGTTTCTGAATGCGAGGAAAGTGAAACCAAGTGAAATTTATCGGCAAATTTGCTATGTTTACGGACCAAATACGATGAGTGATTCGATGGTGAGAAGATGGGTCCGACAATTCAATGGCGGGCGTAGTGATGCGCAGGATGAAGAACGAAGTGGGCGTCCACCTTTGGTTACAGAGGAACTGGTTCACGCGATTGATGACAAGATCCAGGAAAACCGTAAGTTTACAATTAGTGCTCATCACTTCACCAATGTCGACTAGCTGAAGAAAACTGTTTCCAACTGGTTGAAGAAACAGCCAGCAAATTTCAATGAAGAAGGTATACAAAACCTGGTGCCACGCTATGACAAATGCCTGCAAAATTTCGGCAGTTACATGGAAAAGTAGTTTAAGAGTTGTAGAATTTTGTGCAATAAAAATTTCTTCTGTATCTGTGTACAATTTCATTTTATTAACAAACGGAACTTACTTTCTGGACGCGCCTTGTATTTAGATCGCCCCCTTGACTTCTACTCAAATGTCAAATATATACCGAGCATCAAAATCCTCAGTTACACCCAAATAATTGTGTCACTAATCGCCGATCATAATGAGCCCCAGACCTCTCTCCCTATGAGGCATAACACAGGCAGCAGATTTCTATGAAGAAGGTATAAAAAACCTGGTACCACGCTATGACAAATGCCTGCAAAATTTCGTCAGTTATGTGGAAAAGTAGTTTAAGAGTTGTAGAATTTTGTGCAATAAAAATTTCTTCTGTATCTGTGTACAATTTCATTTTATTAACAAAAAGAACTTACTTCCTGAGCGCGCCTCGTATTTAGATCGCCCCCTTGGATTCTACTCAAATGTCAAATATATATCGAGCATCAAAATCCACAGTTACACCCAAATAATTGTGTCACTAATCACCGATCATAATGAGCCCCAGACCTCTCTCCCTGTGAGACATAACACGGAATCCGCATAATAACCGAAAATTCTATACTTATAATGTTTTGGCGACTACAACTGAGAACGCCGCTTAGTTTTATATATATAAAAACACTGCTTTTATCGATGCGGTACCTCAAAATCACTATGTGGGATACAATGTTTTGTGAAGGAACCACCTACCATCTTTCATTGCATCCCTTGTGTTGGAGGGTAGACCATGTTTCTAAGTTGATGGAATTGTTGCGCTATGTTTCAGGCTTCCGGTGACGGACAAGTTGGAGAAGGAGAAGCAGAATGAAGAGTACGATCCATTCGCTCACCGAGAGGTGGAGAGGCCAGTGTCGTAAGTAATAACGCAGAGCTGTGTGGTTCTCTGGTTAACTATGGAATTTGCAATTTCGCACGACACTACCTTTCAAAGAACACTGTTGTCTGTCCAAAATGCTGTACCAAGAGAGACCGGAGATATAACCAGCGAATTTCTTGGCGAGATAACACGCTGTACAAACATTACTCATGTGACGTGAGAATGAGATCAGTACTGTTACCACCATTACGTGCTAAAGCCGTCGCTGCACGCCCAAGCATTGAATCAAATACACGGTACTTTCGTAGGCTTTCCTGGCGTAACAATTCTTCATAGTTTCTTAGAGTCTGTTGGTGGATCTTAAGCTGACTCAATATTCCGGCGATCCATCTGTTCGCCATCTTCAGGAGAAACTGCTGTTGCTAAATCCTGCTGACGACTGATGTCGAGTGCTTTTTTTTTCTTTTTTCCTTTATTGTAATTTTGAAACCAACTGTGTGAACAGTTGGCAGGCTGGCAGCAGCTGCGGTGGCTGCTCTTCAGCCATGCGACATACATGTTAAGACAGAGAGTAAAAACAATATATATATAACAGAGGGATAAAATTGTGGAATTTAAAAACAATTGACACACTGAGTTTTTGGAGGACTAAAACGTACATGGACAATGAGACAAACACATATCGGAGAACGAGAACAGACGAGCAGTAATAAAACACACATAGTCAGTAAAAACAGTTGGCCACGGCGACGGTTTAAAAGTACACTGCAGGAAACACTAAGGACAAACACGAAGAAAGTTGACGGCGCACAGGATAAAACTTGGTGACGTAGATCACGGAGGCACTGATTAAAAACCACACAAGACACTGGACACACTGGCACTGTACACGTTGTTAAAAAGTCGAGACGACCCCGCGGGGGGTGGGGAGGGTTATGGAGGGGGAGGGATGGGACGGGGATGGGGGAAGCGTGGGGGAGGGGAGGAGAGGGGAGGGGAGAGAGAGAAAGGAGGGGAAAGAAGGATTGACGAGACTCTGGGCATGGGAGAGGGGCAGCCAAGCGGGTGGGAAGGAAAAGGGTCGGAAGAGAGGGGAGGGGTGCTGATGCTACGGGGAAGGGATCAGAGTTGGTAGGAGGGGTAGATATCGGGATGAAGTTCGGTATCCGGTAAGGGAAGGGTGCGGAAATTGCCCTGGGAGAGGATACGGAGCGTATGTAGGTGGAGGCCGGGAGGAACCGTTTGGCGGAGGCGTGGCAGAGGCCCGGGATTGGTAAGAATAGGGTATAACAGAGGGTTTTGGCACTATTTTGCGGGTAGAGTAAAGGAGTCGGAGATGTTCGAGGTGTTGTAGGAGAGTAGGAAAGGGGATTAGGTCATAGAGGATCCGCGTGGGGGAAGGGAGTCTGATACGGTATGCGAGGCGGAGGGCCTGGCGTTCCAGGATCTGGAGGGATTTGTAGAAAGTAAGAGAGGCAGATATCCAGGCGGGGTGGAAGGAACAAAGGACGGGGCGCATGATGGATTTATAGGTGTGAAGGACAGTGGAAGAGTTGAAGCCCCACGTCTGATGTCGAGTGCAGGAATCGCTACCCTATATAGGCCCGCATGTGGTGAAGGACGCATGCGCCGCTGCACATAGACAGGTCTTGCAGCGCTGCCGATGGCACAGCAACGCTGCCCGGTATATAGCGCACTGACGCAATACAATATTTTTTATTGCAGCAGCTTTGTCACTTTTCAACCGTCACATTGTCAAATCTTATAAATCTTCTTGTCCGACAAAACCTGTTGAGCGGTAGGCTTGCGTGATACAATGGGAATACACTTATTTTCCTCAGTTCCTTCATGTGTTCAGTGTTGGAGAATCGTACTCCATCTGCAATTAGTATACCAAGATATGCGTCAAATTCTTGTGATGTCAATGGCTTCCACACTTTCGCTTGTCTTTCTGAATTTATATTATAGTCTGTGAATGCCTGATTTGCCATCCTGTTGGTTTCACGTATTATTATATCACACATTTCTTCTGTAAATATACTCTTGAAAGTGTTTTTTTAAAATAGGAAGCCGTTGGATTGTACGTGTTTGACCAGCTCTTTGAAGCGAAATATTATGCTTCAGCAACTATTCCGAAAGGCTCCTTATGCTATTTGCTTCCATCTTTGCCAAGTAGAATGCCTGCAGAAAAAACAGTTGCTTCACTGTTTTCGTCATCTGTCATGTTCATCACTACTAGTATCACTTCACTATTTAAAACTCAGTATCACTGCAAGCACCAATAGCATCTTCAATGTCTGAAGCAGCAGCATCCTCTTACTCGGAATCCATTCGCCTTTTAGAATCTTCGTCGCTGAAATCTGAAGCAACGTTGTCTTCTGTATCAATAATCAATAACTTTCTAATATGTTCTTCGTTCGCTTCATAGTTTAATCTGCTTTATTCAGTTTTGGACAGTTCCATTTTATCATCAATGAGAAACAAAAGTTGATGTTCACAATAAAAAAGGTTACACGGTAATGAACAGTTAACAAAGCTGTGAAACAGCAACTGTAGCCAGCAACAATTACAGTGCCTTGTTGCAACTACTGCATTTATAACCAGGGTTAAGTGTTGCCAACCGTGACTGTACGCCAATAAATTCATTGGGTTACCAAGGTAGCCTGGTTATAGAACAAAGTATAATTTTTTTATTGTGGACACAAGGGCTAAAGTAACTTATACTAAAACCGTTCTTAAACGAGACGTGTTGTTCTACGTGGCGCACGGCAGACGAGCTGTCTACCTAGCTCCTGCTCCTGCTACATCCCACGGAACGTGCTGCTCATCGTGTTTTGCGAGCGAAGCGCTCTCTGGCGCCCGTTGCGGACTGGCGCATACATGTATTTACGAAGATAGATGTGCGTAAAACTGCACGGTATCTCCTAGCGATCGTCGAGAAAGAAACCTGAATATTGCAGCTTTCTTGTACTTTCACGTGGCAATACTCTTCCAGCCGGCCGCGGTGGCCGCGGGGATTGAGGTGCTCCAGACACGGCCTGCACGGCCACTACGGTCTGGGATTCGATTCCCCCCCCCCCCACTCGGGCATGGATATTTGTGCCGTCCTTAGTATAAGGTAGTTCGTAAGTAGTTTGTAAGTTTAGGGACTGATGACCGCGTAGTTAAGTCCCATAAGCTTAACAAACATTTGAACATTTTTTGATACTCTTCCAGAAATTGTAAATTTACTTTCGCATTCCTTCGTAGGTAATAGGTTCTACCTGATACATTTAACGTTTTCATGTACACAGGAGAAAGCTTCGGAGCGTTAATGTTCGTGGTGACAATTCTTGCTTTCAGTATTGTAAGTAAAAACTGTTCCTTCCCTACTGCATCTGCTTCCGTAAGCACACGCTAGCTATCTTCTCTTTGTACTGTGAATTATTCTGTACTGAACAGAATTCCAACGCCGTGATGAATACCGAGTTACGTAGGGTACTGTCTTGAAGTTGATTCGTTCCTGTGCCCAAGCAGAAAAAAATCTCAACAAATTATCTCCGATAGTGTCGTTCTTGTGTGTAATAAATAAAGTCGAATACTTGAGATTATAATTGTATTAAATTAAACAGGTCCCATAAACTGTAATTGAAGCAAATCGTTAAAAAATATCGGGGAGAGTGTAATGCAAACCAGTTATTCACATCTGTTTTCGACCATAGCTCGTGACGCTAATATCACGTTAATCTGTCGTCTTAAGAAAAGTAACAACAAATATCCAATATTAAACACAGGGTGTTTCACTAAGTGTATTTGCCTCTGTAACTTATAAAATAATAGGTGACGGGAAATTTTAATGCGGCAGGTCAACACAAGAAATGTTACACTTTCTGCGGAGCTATTAACATAGTTTCTTGTATCATTTTCCAAAGAGTTACAGCACAAAGATATAATTTTTTTAATGGAACAATAGTTTTTTCTATCGTGCATTGGATTCGTTGAAACCAGGTGCGTCCAATCAATTTAAACTACATTCCTATCACTGTTAGTTTGGGAGCTACAACCCTTCAAAGTTTAGGGGGCGGAGGCTACGACAGCGTAGTTGACTGGCTGGTGGTCATGAGACAGTGGGCCGTGCCCCAGGGGATAGCCACTCGGCCAGTCAGCTACGCTATCGCATCCTCCGCTCCCGGAACTTTGAAGGGTTGTAGATCCCAAACTAACAGTGATAGGAATGTAGTTTAAATTTATTTGGACGCAGCTGGTTTAAACGAATCCAATACACGATAGAAAAAATTATTGTTCCATTTAAAAAATAATATATTTGTAGTGTAACTCTTTGCAAAATGATTCAATAAACTATGTTCATAGCTCCGCAGAAACATTTCTTGTGTTGACCTACCGCATTAAAATTTCCCGTCACCTATTATTTTATAAGTTACAGAGGCAAACACAGTTAAACACCCTATATTTATATATATATATATTCTCTCACGGTATACAAATTATAACTCAAATGACGTTAAATATGATAACCTTCAAAGCTATCAATATATAGTTTACGGTAGTTTATTGTAAGAAATCATATGTAAAATGACGCGTTTTCAAAGTTCATCAGTTTTATGGCGCTTTGAAGACGATTATATTCACACATCTTAGGCAACACTGTAAGAAGGCATGAAATATGGAGTTCAGTTTTGCAAAATGGCGGCTGAAAAGTACTGCTTGTCAAGCGAAAACGAAGTCGCTTCTCATTGGCCACGTTTCACTCCACGATGCAAATACCTAACATGCCAGATCCTGCGTTCCACGCTTCGCAGGGTAGTGAAACGTGGAATTCCACGGTGTGACGTTACCAGTTCTTCCTCCACGTGCGGTTCCACGTCCCGTGAGAGCACGGCATAAAGAACTTCCGACGCGAGCGCAAGCACGATCCGTAGCGTGACGCTCCACAGCACACGACCATTCCTCCCGCTGGCTATATCGAAAACTCTTACTGGGGGTACGCGGGAATGGAATCCAGGACCAACCGAAATCGTAATACAAGGTGCAGGATGAAACTTCCTGGCAGATTAAAACTGTGTGCCGGAACCTAAATTTGAACCTGGGATCTTTGGCATTCGCGAGCAAGTGCTCTATCGTCTGAGCTATCCGGGCATGCTTCATGGTCCGTCCTAACAACTTCTACCGGTACCTCACCTCCTACTTACCAACCCTCCCAGAAATTCTCTGCCGTCTGAGCTATCCCGGCACGCTTCACGGTCCGTCCTCACAACTTTACTTCTGCCAGTACTCGCTTCCTACTTTCCAAACTTGACAGTTCTCCTACGATCCTAGCTGAACTAGCACTCTTGGAAGAAACGATATGGTGGACAGCCACATCCAAAGATTCAAGGTTGGAATCCCGGCTCCGGCATGCAATTTTAATCTGTCAGGAAGTTTCTTATCAACGCACACAACGCTGCAGAGTGAAAGTTTCATTCTGGAACGTTGAAACACGTCCACTGAATGTGTGGGTGTGTTCCATTTTTGAGTTATTCATTAACCTAAAGTGTTTCTGCACCATTAATATTGTCTATTAGTATGTTAATTATTTTTATTCTGTTTATTAATGATCATTGTCCCATGTTTATATATGTTTCCACCCTGAGATTGAACTTGTGTGTTCATGTGAATGTGTAAAGTTATTTTTAATATTGACTGACTGATGGCTTCCTCCTCGCGCTTTAGGGCCTCGTTTACTTTAATTAAGAACGCATGGATTCGTTTGTCGTCAGCGCTGGCGTCTGCTGGGTGGCCAGAGACAAGCTTACATGGCAATAAAGCGAGGTGACCGTGTTCTTGTGTGGTGCCAACCTAATCTTGGACGAAAGAGGTGACAAGAAACCTCTCTGGGAGCCGTTGAAGAGGGTATTATCTTCCTCAGGTAGGGTTTTAATAAGTGCGCTCTGCATACGGCGTGTCGTGGGGGAGGTTTCGGCGTGGCCTTAGGCACAGAGTAACATTAGGGCTTCACTCTTGCTGCGACCGTGGAAGCAAGTACTTCGTCGAATCATGCTGAGGGGAAGCCATGCTGTTAGAACTTTGCTTTCTTTGTGATTAGGCAGTCTGGGTTTATTCGTGATAGTTTTCTTGAGTAATTCTTTCGCTGTGCGAGGCAAAGTGTTTCTTAATTTACAGAACTCGAGTAATACGGTATATGTTCACAATGTTCAAATGTTTGTTAAGCTTATGGGACTTAACTACGGGGTCATCAGTCCATAAACTTACAAACTACTTATTAACTACTTACGAACTAGGACGGCACAAATATCCATGCCCGAGGGGGGATTCGAACACCCGACCGTAGTGGCCGTGCAGACCGTGACTGGAGCGCCTCAGTCCCCTCGGCCTCCGCGGCCGGCAATACGGTATTTGCAATTTTATTCTGGTGATGATTTTGTGACCGGTTTTTCTCAAGTTAGAATACTCGCATGTAGCCTTCAGCTTTTGTGAAAACTTAGTATGTTTAAATTTTCTTTTTTAACTAAGGTTTTCGCGTCGCGTCTGTATCCGCGAGTGTGCTAAATATTTCACAGATTTTCTAGTCTGATTCCGTTTTTCCAGTCTTGTAAATTGCTACAAAAAAGCTTTAACATGAGAGATATGGCTGAGACCTCATTTTGGCAATACAATATTAGTAGAGAAAATTAATGAGTAACAAAGTTGTAATAAACAAAACAGTTAAAATGTTAGCTGTTGGAATACAAATTTTCTGGATCAAGTCGGAAGAAATATTTCGGCCACTGCACGAAGTACAATATCAAAGACCGAGTAACGGCTTAATACCGTTATAAAAGCTTCTATTACGGAGTTGTCACTGATCGTTTAGAATAAGCGCGTCATTACGAGAAAAATGTTTAAATATTTGCAATTCGTCGAGCACGTCTAATCTGTGGCATTTGTTTTCGGTATGCAGATTGTTCAGCTCATGAATGGCTTTAGGTGTGTGACCGGTAATGAGAAGATGGTCATCAAAAGACGAATTCTGGGGGTTAGTGCCATTCTTTCTCAAAAGATGTTCTTTAAACCTGATTTTAAAAGTACGTCCCGTTTGACCTATGTAGTAGGAAGAGCAAGTATCACAATTAATTCTGTAACGCCAGAATTATCTAAGGGAGTACAGGTTGATTTTAAATTGTGTTAATGTTTGTATAGCTTATGGGACTTAACTACAGAGTCATCAGTCCCTAAACTTACAAACAACTTATCAACTAGCTAATCCTAAGGACGGCACAAATATCCATGCCCGAGGGGGGATTCGAACCCCCCGACCGTTACTGAAGCGCCTCAGTCCCCTCACCGCGACCGGCTTTAAATTGTGAATGAAATTTTTCTTCAAATTGTTGCAGTTATATTTATTACGAAGAAGTCGTTGAATCTGATAGGAAATGAGCCCCAGAAATTGAACGGAGAAATATATTTTCTTTTGGTCAGATTCATTGGGAGTGCCAAGTGTTGTAACTCTTTTAGCAGGTTTGTTTTTAAGGATACAGTCAACTATGGCAGGAACGTATTCGTTATTAACTGATATGGTTTTTATCAAATGTATTTCTTCCGTGATTTTTTTTTTCGAGAGTGGGATGGATATGTCTCTGTGGATGTCAGAATGAAGGAAAGCATTTTTGTGACTTGATCCAAAAAAATTGTATTCCAAAAGCCAAATTTTTAACTGTCTTCTTTATTACAACTTTGTTACTCTTTAATTCTCTCTACCAATATTGTATTGTCAAAATGAGGCTTCAGCCATCTTTCATGGAAAACAAAATTTTTTGTAGCAATTGTTTTCTCAATACTGTTCGTCTCTGTACAGTAGCCTAGTTGTAATTGCGCCTACTAGATGGCACTACTGAGGTAACGTCTTCCTGTTCACAACTCCACTTAGCAGACGCAAGTCCGATGCCTACGTGCAGGCGTGCAGCCCATAGTGGCTAGCTTTGTCTAAAAATTTCTTTTTAAATTTTGTGACGTAAGGTTTACTGCTAAGTTGTGTATTTTATTATGTGACTTGTGTTATTTTACAATTTCTGATGAAGGCAATCATAGTTATTACCGAAACCATGTTACATAATTTTTAATTTTGCGACCGAGGGCTGCATTTTTATCCTTTGACGTTGTAACGGTCGCTGACAACAGCAGCTATGTTCAAAATTTTTATAGGAGCTATCCCACCAAATTATTAAAACGAATAAAAACTTATCTTTTTCGTAATAACATATTGTTAAAGTTTAAATTCGATACAGTTCTCTTGAGACAGCCGGTGATAATTCTGTGTGTCGGTCCTTAAGAAATAGAAGTGTATTCGGAGTCTGCAGAGAAGTCACTGAGTAATACTGTAGCACAGTGTAGTACACTCTTCGATGAAGCGATGCATTATGCGTTCATTGGCCGTTCGTGCCGACTGTGTAACTATGGTTCAGCCAATTCAGCATCCGATGGGGGATCAGGGAGTGCTATTGCCAACGTTGCGATGTTCCTGGCGGTCGCGACTACGATGACAGTCGATATTGGTGTCATGATCGATTGTACCACGGCTAACTTCGACCCCTCAATTATTTGATACACTGCATTTCAACACATCAGTAGTGAAAACTGCAAACGACGCGAGGTTCGTTTGAATGCTCGTGAACACTATATAGGTAACATTTGGGTGTGTGACCCGTCTGACATTGCCATGCTCATGTGAGGACAGTAGTCCAATATATAGACCACACTAACAAACGCTCGTTCTCTAGACTATTCAAGTTATTATCTACCTTAATTTCTATATAAACTGTTTTCATTCATTTCTGTTTGATGTCGTTATTTGTTTTTGACAAGCGTAACAACGACATTTCATGGGCCGCGGCAAAATAGCCGTGCGCACTAAGGCGCCAGGCTGCAGTGCGCGCGGCAGTTTGCCATGGGAGGGTTCGAGTCCTCTCTCGGTCATGGGTGTTGTCCTACCATAAGTTACTTTAAGTTAGTGTAAGCAGTTTGTCAGCCTCTGGACTTATGGCCAAAGTAGTTAAGTCCCTTTAAAAAATAATAATAATAATCATGGCCGCATGGTCGAAGGCGTTAATCTACGAAATGGCGATCGTTCCGACCGGAGTCCTTGAGCCCTGACTCTCGGGCATGGGTGTGTGCGTTGTCGTTATTGTAAGTTAAAGTAGTTTGAAAGTCTAGGGCATGATGAGCACAGCAGTATAGTCCAACATTTAAAGGAAATTATTAACCCTTTATAGGGCAGTACTATGAAAGTCCAAAATTAAACTTGAAGTACTTTTATATCACATCCATGACAAGAGGTTAATTGTTTAACATGTTTATTTTCTTGATTTTCTGAATGCTTGGCGTCCTATGGAGTGGTAACCATACTTAGCAGAGAAAACATTTTGTGACACTGGATTTCATATAATGTCCTCTGGTCAGTATTATTACCATTGATTTTGTTTTACTGGTTTTATGAAGCAATTGAGGATTAATACCATATCCTCAATATTTTATTTCTTAAATATAGTAATACATGTTACAATATTTGATTCAAACAGAAAACAGAGATACAACTAAATTGAACTAAATATGTACATTATGAATTGTCATATTACAGTGTTATTAGCGAATGAAGTGTCAAGTGAGAGTAACATTACTGTTAACTAAGAAATAATACTACCAATAAACACTGGGAATACAAACAATAAATTTTAGATGGTGCTTCACCTAGTACGTTTACGACAAACTTTCAAATTCGTTATTGAAATAGTTTGTACTCTTTGATAACCTGTGTATTATTATAACGCTGTAACACCTTAGCCGATATTTTGCAAACGAAATTGTACCCACTAGTTTAAGAGAACACTTATTAATTAATAAAGTATAAATATAATCAACAATTTCATTAGAAAGCCCGAAAATCTTAGTTCAAAAATGAACAGCCTTGGTGAAAGGATCCACAAATTTTCGTAATAAATACTTCTTCGGCGCATTGGAGTGGCCGAGCTTTCCAAGGTAGCTAGCTGCAGAGCGCGCCGCTGCTCGCCGTCGGAGGTTCCAGTCCCCCCTCGGGCATGGCTGCATTTGTTGTCCTAATCATGTTAGATTAACTAGTCTGCAAGCCTAGGGATTGATAACCAGAGGATTATGTCCCACAGATTTAGAAACACCTGAATATTTGAATAAATACTTCAGCATACAACGGTAAGAATGCTTACCCCTTTGCCTAGTTACTGCATTTATAGAAGTTAGTGAGGCGGGAATACAAAAAGTGCTAACTATTTGTGCCAGAGAGCGATAAAGGAAGTAATTTATTATAATGGAGGTCTGCGTAAACAGATCTTTCTCTATAAAGAAGCAGATGATAATGTACTTACCAGTACCCTACAAAGACAGCGTTTCGCTGATATTTCTGACGCAGCACATTATATATGTAAATATGTTTTTGCTGATGTATTCTTCAGTCGAAAGACTGATTTCGTGCATCTCTACATGCTAGCCTGTCTTTTGCAATCTTCTTCATCTTTGACGTATGACGGCAACCCACATCCTTTTGAACCTCCTTACTGTATTCGTTTCTTTGGCCACAACATATCTACCTTTTGTTGAGCCTGAAGTCAAATTCGTAGAGTCAGTAGTAGCCTCTTCGTTACTGTGTGACGAGGTGATTACCGCTGGTTACGGATCACTTAAGCGTGAGACGGTTTTAGCCAGCCTATTAGCGTCACTTATGCAAGAGTATCGCCAACGCCAAAAAGTGACGTGTGACGTAAAATGGCTCTTCCTACAGCAACCGAGCATTACGAACAGATGTTTCTTGTGGTTTACATTTGTTGATAATAGTACAGTCATTTTCAGACAAAACATACACCTGTAAAGACAGTCGTTTCACATTCATAACACACGGTTGGTATTGAGTCACAGCACTGTACCCGTCGATTCACCTCACCACACATATTCGAATGTCGACTATTCTGATGATCTGGCGGGCCACGGAAGAAAGCTGACATCCTGTGAAACCAAGGAGCCACGTGTTTCTGCAGCAATATGTGGTCGTGCATTATCTTGCTGAAAAATAGACGCTAGGGTATATTGCAGGAATGGTTGCGCTACAGGACGCAAGAGTCAGGCAGGTAAAATTGGGCACAGTGTCCACTACTTCCACCAGTTCTGATTTGTGGTTGCACCCAACAACACCCCCAGACAAAATTCAATTGTTTGTAAAGCTTATGGGACTTAACTGCGGGGTCTTCACTTCCTAAATTTACAAACTACTTAACTGGATTATACTAAAGACGGCACAAACATCCATACCCAAGAGGGCATTCGAACCCTCGACGGGGAACGACCTCGCGTACACAATTAGGCCTTGAGTTGGTCTTATTGTGATGCCGCTCCCTCCGTCTGTTGCGGACCAAAATGCGTCTCAAACGACGATCACCTGCATTCGTCAGTTAACACTGCCTGATGCCATTCTACTCCCCTGTAATATCGTTCTTAGGGGCTGATGACCCCGCAGTTAAGTCGTATAAGCTTTACAAAATTCTGAACATCGTTCTGCGACTTAATGCGCATTCACATATTGATCAAACTAAGCTGTATTGACCAAACACAAAACACACGTATTGGATTATGTACATTAGCCAGTCGTCGTAGACCAAAAAAATGGCCTTAGGTCCAAAAAAATTGCAGGAAGCTGAATTTTTGGTATGTTGTTAGGACATATTAGAGTAGTATTAAACCAAGTTTGCAGTTTCGAAATCCTTTATCTTAACTTTTAAGAGCCAACAAACCTCGAAATTTTTGGACTTTTTCTGGTTTTAGCTTATAACTCCTGAATGGTGGTTTTTTGACGAAAAGTCACTCGCACCTCTATTAATATAGATAAAATATTGTAAAATTTAAGCCAAACCGCAGCTCTGTAAGTCCAATAGTTCCCGAAATATTGGACTTCAAAAATTGACTTATTTCTCTAAAATTTAATATTTCCGATTTCAGTCATCTTTCGACTTTCATTCCACGGGGAAAGTCATACAAAGCAAAGTTATAGAGCAGTTATTTAGCTTTAATCTAAGTACAGAACGAAGTCCATAGGCCCAACAGATTTGTAGTTATCGTTAAAAAACGAAAAGTTGGAAAAATCGGATTATTCAGTAAACTGACCCAGATGAATTGCAGTCCTCTTATCTTATATATGTTAAAGAAAAAGGAGGAATTACTCTTTGACGATGATTATTAACGCGTTGTATATAAATAGGTGTAATTTATGTGTTAGTGCATACCAATATATTTTTGAAAGTAGGTATTGCTGTAAAAACAACGAAAACCTCTCCGTTTGTGAGTATAGGTCAGCCATTAAGGGACTGGGACTTTCGTTCGTAGCGAGGCCCTCACTCCAGAGGGTGTTCTGTCCTCCTTGCCAAACTTCTTGCCTCCGAGGTCTTCCTCACTACATCCAGTCTATCGTTAGAAACAGGCGTATTCGGATCTGTGACGAAAGATTCAAACAAAAATCGTCTAAATCTCGATAGTGGTGGTGTTTTAAGTACTTGCTTTTTTACAACATGTCGGAGCTACCCCCGTCGGATGTCTGTTACGGGGTCGTCGGGAAGTGCGTGGAGAGGGAACAGTGACAGTGAAAAAGCGTGGAATTTAGATGCTTATAAAAGTGTGTCAGAAACGTAGGTTTGAAAGGGACATGAGGTTTTCGTGCAATTTAAACGAATTATCCGAACATGACGCATGCAGGAAGAGGTACACTGTGGAAAGTATTGTGAAAGCATCTATCCAGCTAGGAGGAGATATTTCATCTGGTCAACCATTGTCTGTCCGTGGGGAAAGGCTGAGAAGTGCATCGGGTTCAAGGCGACACATCATTGTAGATTTTTGTGTCCCTTGTGGTGAAAAATTCTGCAAGGAATATTTCGAAAAGGAGATAAAATTACCTAAATATCTACGGCATGAACTCCATCAAGTGGAAACACTGGAAGTGAAAGAATCGATTGTGGAAAAAGCTAGACAAGCTGGTGAATGGGGACAACAGATTCTAAAGCATCTTTCATGTATAAGTGAACTTGTTGCTACCACTAACATTTCTACCTAAAATTGCACTCCTTGTCGCGATCTACTGGTGCAGGAGGTGAACGAGGGCGTCCTGATCGTCCCCTCCTTATCGAGGGTATGGAGCGTGTATATGCATACCTTGCAGAAACTAAAGAGGAAAAGCAATTTTCCATGACTTGATTGGTGATTACAAACCAACAGTTACAAGTGTCCAAGCTCATCTAAAAAGGCGATATGGAGAAAAATTATTTTTGCGCAGTATGGTCCGTATCACAGCCTAGTCTTGAACTTCACAGACATTGGACAAAACATTATGAAAAGTGGTACAATCAAAGATTTAGCGATCCTACTGAAGCGTGGCTTAGAGATGTCAGAGCTACAGCAGAGATTATCCTGAAAGACATTCATTCCCAAACATTTGAGACTACTCAACATCCCCCGTCAGATGCCTTTTTAAAAGACGCAAGGGCATCAGTTCCTGATTCTCTGCAACTGTTGCTTGAACAGATTATCCTGAAAAACAAACGTTCTTGTCTCTAACAGTGGAAAAAGAAGTGCATAGGATTTGCTCATGGAATCATGGCTGCAACGAGGCCCAAATATTTCCTATCATCAATTCAAATAAGCTTTGGAACCTATTTGTATAGAAAATTTGGATCAAAGCACCTTGTTGAACTTTGCCACAGTATGGGAATTTCTTGAACATATATGGAAGCTATGCGTTTTGAAAGTTCCGCTATCCTCCGTGGAGAAGTGACCCAACTATTTGACAAAGGAGCTTTTATGCAGTTTGTGTTCGATAATGCAGATGTGATTGTTAACACAATTGATGGACAAAATACGTTCCATGAAGTGGATGGTATAATAATCATACCCCTCACTCATCCGTTCACCCAGACAAAACCATACCACGTTTGAAGTCTGTTTCTGCAGAGTCTATCAGGTTCACACACATTAAACATTCTTCTATTAGAAAGAAATTTGGCTTGTCAGCCATTTCAATTAACGAAGTGAAAATCGCTGAAGACATTTTGCCAAAATCCCCAGACCTGCTGTGGTTGTTTGGAAAAGCAACTAACATGCCAAGCATCCCAGGATGGAACAGATTCATGGAGTAAGTGACAGAAGATCTTCCTTACAAACGTTCAAAGATTGTATATCTCCATTTTATCCATGCTCCCCCAAACGACTACGACATTGTTTTAACATCACTTTTGGAAGCCATTTAAAGAACAAGCATTTACGGTCAGGAAACATGTTTTGTGACCTACGACCAACCACTGTACTTGAAAGCCCGAGACATTTTGGAGAGCCACCAGCATCCTCAGCTCGTCAACATAGCTTGGAGGTTTTCGACCTCCTCATGTCATTCATGGGGGCCATCGGTGCCATAATGGCTGGAAGTGGACTCGAGGAACTTCTCTGTTCAGTATTTGCTAAAACAGTGTTGAAAAAATCCTATTTATATACAATGCGTTAATAATCATCGTCAATGATTAATTCCTCCTTTTTATTTCACATATATAGGATAAGAGAACTGCAATTCATCTGGGTAAGTTTATTGAATAATCCAATTGTTCCAACTTTTCATTTTTTAACGATAACTACAAATCTGTTTGGCCTATGGACTTCGTTCTGTACTTAGATTAAAGCTAAATAACTACTCTATAACTTTATTTATTATGACTTTCCCCGTGGGATGATTATTAGAGCCAATATTCTAGCCGAAAGATGACTGAAATCGGAAATATTAACTTTTTGGAGAAATAAGTCAATTTTTGAAGTCCAATACCTCGGGAACTATTGGACTTACAGAGCTGCGGTTTGGCTTAAAACTTAGAATATTTTATCCATATTAATAGAGGTGTAAGTGACCTTTCCTAAAAATCACTCTTCACGAGTTATAAGCTAAAGCCAGAGAAAAGTCCGAAAAGCACGAAGTTTTTTGGCTCTTAAAAGTAAGCTAAAGGATTTCGAAGCTGCAAACTTGGTTTAATACTACTCTAATATGTCCTAACAACATACCAAAAATTCAGCTTCCTATAATTTTTTGGACCTAAACATACCTGGCGACTGGCCTACATGTCCATAAAAAAAAAAAAAAAAAAAAAAAAAAAAAAAAAAAAAAAAAAAAATATCCGCTCGATATTGTCTAAAGGCCGAACTGTACATGTCAGCACCAACTACAATAACTGCAAATATTACCTTGTATTGATGATCCTTTTCAAAAGTAATAAATGAGCATTAAACCTGTTATTATTATCAGAAAAGATGCGTTGACTGCTTCATGAGAATGGTAGCAAAATCCCCGAGTAAGTAATCATTGACAATGCTCGGATACTAAGTTTTCGCGATCACGCAGCACTAAATAATCGTCAGCCCAAAATTGTTAAATTTTTAGTCTGACTAATAACATATCAACACTCGCAAATTCTCGTGTAGAATCACATACACGTTTCAGTTACAAATTCAAAATCGAATCGGAAAAAGTCAAAGTTCTTAAATCGGTAAACATTATCCCCTGGCACAGTTAGAGTTCAGACAATGCGACCGTTTGTTGCTGAGATTCTAACACTGACGCAAACGAAGCACTGAAGCTAACCAGGCAGATCCTCCTCCTTTCAAAAAGAGTGTTCCTCCAGACCTCGAGATCTCCACATGAACCGTTCAAGTATTTTATTTGAACACAGCAGTCTATTGCCCTAGGCACTCTCTTAGCGGCAGATCGCCATTCCCTCCAAAAGTTTCGTAGTTAATATAAGTAAAGACTTGTTTTGACATAACTTTGACCACTGCTACACAAACTGCACATATTCCAATATTAAACAAAAAAGACAATCATTCAGTGACAATTTATCAGTGTTACACACAATATAAGAAATAAATAAACGAAAAAGCCAGCGCCCATGAACCTCATCGCTCTTACTACAAAATATTTACTTAAAGTTACGAATATGAGGACAAGATAGGAATATCATGGTGCTTGCTACTGCTGAGATACTGTCGAGGATATAATGATTTGACTACGTTTCCACAACAAAGTGATATAATCAAATGTTCGAATGTTTGTAAATCTATCTGACCAAACTGCCTGGTCATCAGTCCGTAGCTTACAAACTACTTAAACTAAGGTAAACTAACTTAAGGACAACACACACACCCATGCCCCAGAGGAGACTCGAACCTCCGACGGCGATCAACCGCGCGCTTCACAGCGAGACGCCTTACAGCGCTCGGCTACTCCACCGCGGCCAAATGTAATCCAATGTAATAAATCCTTAAGTGAATGAATAAAATTTGTTTTTTTTTTCTTTTTTTCCCTCAAGAAGATATATTGGGGAAATCTGACGTGACTGTACGTTTCGCGCATGTCTGCGAGGCATGCTGCACGTCTTCCCAAGACACAATGGCCCAATATCTTCGGTTTGTAGCGGCAACGAAAGCCTCGGGTAAATTTTTCTGGTTGTTATTGTTGTGCATAGATAGTGAAGTTGCCCTTTAATCCTTAGGCTATGGTTTAAATACCAATTATTTCTGGCGAACATATTAATGGTCATAATCTTTGAAGATTAACTACATATCTTCAGTCTTTCAAAACGTTCTTTTTCTTCTGACCAAAATGACGACATGATCATATATTCATGCAGTGGAGCTGTATGTCCTCGGGAAAAGTAACAACTGTAGTTTACCCTTTGAGCCGCTTATAAAGACGCAGCTACTATATTCTAAGTAAGGACTAGGACATGTACTCGGATAGCACATTGTTCACTGTCATCAAGACGCCTTTTATCAAAAACAAGTATCAGAATAATAAACAGTTCCTTTAGAATAAAGTAAGAAATATTACGATAATAGGCTGACCAACCATTAATTACAATTTACTCAAAAAAATCTTGCGGGAAGCGCATATTTATACAGACTCAGCGCCTAGAATCCGAAACAATAAAGCAAACTGAATTTAATGATTTGTAATAAATACTAAAAACAATGATTACACATGAAAAAGAATAACAGATTACCCGGGAGATGTCTGCAATTATAAAATGCAGCCGGCCGCGGTGGCCGAGGGGCTCAGGCGCTCCAGTCACGGTCTGCACGGCCACTACGGTCGGGGGTTCGAATCCCCACTCGCGCATGGATAAGCTAGTTGATAAGTAGTTTGTAAGTTTATGGACTGATGACCCCGTAGTTGAGTCCCATAAGCTATACAAACATTTTTATAAAATGCAACCGGCACAATAAGAGACTCCAAACCTATTGCTCAATAAGCTTTAGACTGGAAATATGGGCTTCAGCTCTTGTTATCTCGATACCAACAACAACAACACGAACAAGGAGTGTCTCTTCAAACACAAAAGTATGGCACTTTAAATTGAAACGTTAATCAAAAAATCTGGGTGTTCAACCGACAAAAGATTCAACACGTATTAATGTAACCGAAGCTGAGCGACTGCCTAAGTGAATAAAGCTAAACAAATAAACTTTCACAACAATTCTTTACATTACAGTGATGCAGCCTACAACAAACATGAAAAGTTCATTTGCAGGAATGAGAACTAGTTGAAATTCAAATAAGTAGTTACATTTGATTTAAACCTTTAACTTAGTTGAAATATTAATTGTTACTTCTGAAACTAGGTTTCTCCCTAGAGACACAATGTTATTTTTTAATAACTAAATATATTTATTAGCGGAAGCTGAGCCAGCAGGGCTGATTACCACAAGCAGACTCCGTTCATGTAAAACGGACGAAACCACGGGGAAACGAGCGTGAAGAACTCGACGCATAAATGTAAAACACAAGTACCAGGCGTCAAACCGATATCAAATCAAACAGTGCTCACCCACTATTACTCCGTTACAGGTCCCCTCGTCGTCCCCAATGCTCCGAAGAAACAACAACCGACTGTTGCCCCTTTAACTACTGAAGAGGCTGCTGCCCCTCTCCAGGATACACGCGTGTGTCTGGCCCCTCCACAGATACCCCGCCGATGAGGTTGCATCTATGGTGTGGCTATCTGTACATTTGACGCACGCAAGCCACCCCACCTCGGCAATGTCTGTGGTTACAAAAATGTTCAAATGTTTGTAAAACTATCGGACCAATCTGCGTGGTCATCAGTCCGTAGTTTACAAACTACTTAAACTAACCTAAGGACAAGCACACATACCCATGCCCCAGGGAGGACGCGAACTTCCAACGGCGAGCAACCGTGCGCTCTGCAGAGAGGCACTTTAGACCGCTCGGCTACTCCACCTCGGCAATGTCTGTGGTTCATAGGGGTGTTCGAATAAAGCCTTAGTGATGAAATATCTAAACGTGATGAAATGGAATTGAGTGATATGAAATGGAACTAGCGTGTAAGGTCATTCGTGGGAAATGGTATTATTCGGATTATTGGGGAAATTTTGGGAAGATGTTGTTGGTCCGGAAACGACACCGTATATATAGTGCTTGAGCGACACCATCTTGGGTATTCCTTGTTAGAGATCCACATCAGATCTGTCTAAAGAAAGATCTAAAAGCTTCAGGGATGGGCTACTAGGTCACGGTACATTCGATGAATTCGCAAGTTTTACAGAGTTGCGTCAGGGAACTCAAATGGGAATCGCGGTACGGAAGTTGACGTTCACTTTTAAAGCTGACTGCAGAACGATTATACCGCCGCAAACGTACATTTCTCGTAAACACGAAGAAGATCAATCAGGCTCATAGAGAGGTATATAGACATTCGTTTTCCCCTCGTTGTATTTGGCACGGAAGTAGTAGTGGTACAATGTAACCCTCACCACGCAACTTTGGGTCTATTGCGGAATGTGTATGTAGATGTAGAAGCTAATGTAGATATAGAATTTATACTACCAGGAGCTGTGTAGATATTCAGTCTGTGTATTTATTGCACGCCCTTTGCGAGGACTGACGGCGGACCTTGTTGTCAGGGACGTGGGCGCGCTGATGCACCTTCTCAAGTGCAGCCTGGGCTCGGGCATCCTGGCGATGCCGATGGCCTTCCGGAGTGCGGGACTGGCCATGGGTCTGGTTGGCACCGCCCTGGTGGGCTACATCTGCACGCACTGCGTCCACATACTGGTGAGTAGCGAGCCGAAGACACGCCCGTCCAGCTCCTCCTCACAGTGCCCTAAAAAGATACCGAAGCGGGTTAGATCAACACAACCAAGAAGACAAGGCCTACGTCACACCGAGAACGCTAGCTGACTGGCCGGCCGCTATGAGGCGGTGGGCGTCCCCAGCTGGCTGGCCCAGCTGGCGGCCGCGGCTTTAGGTGTGACGTAGGCACGTCCGGTTGTGAGGTCTTCTAGGCGGTGTTGATTAGATGCCTAAGGATGGCAACAGAGCCGATTGTGCGGCACTCTATAGATGTTCTATGGCGCGGAGGCAGCTGCGTCAGTGAGGGGACAAAGCCACTGGATGTCTCCTAGTAGGGTGAATGACCTGATTGAAGACGGAATATTGCTTGTCTTTTTGCACAAGAGTAAAGAAGATGTGATACAAATTGCAGACTGGATTTCTGCCTTGCATTAATTGATTGAAAACTGTTGCTAACAATATTCTTCATTATCAAGCAAAAATAAATGTTTTATAATCATCTATGTTAGGTAAGAAACTGTAGCGTCCCCAGAACTAACCCCATCTCAACTATGCCCCATTGTGATTGCATGTCGTAGCCATTCTCAACAGTGCAGGAAATTGATTTATGTTACCTATCCTGAAAGCAGGAGGTAAACCAGTTGTGAGCTACTCGCTTAACATGGGCTTTACACGACAACGGTCGAACTTCTGCAGTAATATTTCGTGATCAACATGATCAAACACCTTTCTTAACTCAAAGAAACACTTAACGTGTGCAATAACTGCGGATGAGAACTCTGGTTTCATCTGGAAGCAATCATGTCAGTTACTTATTTTAAATACATTCATATCTCGATCTGATGTTTTCTTGTTTATTGTCGTATTAATTCTCAGATTACGAGAAACTCCAGAAAGTTATCTATCACTCGGGATACACTTACACTGTATTTGAGGCATAAATATTTTAAACTACTTTTATTTACTTGACGTTTACATGTTGAAATGTACAATTTCATCCCTTTATGGTGGATTTGCGAGGATTATTCCAACATTTCATAAAGGCTTGGTTCATGCAGTTAAGAGTTGATGCAGTTGATGCGGTTTTCGTTTGTTGCTGTTTCAGTTTCCCGCAAGAGGACGAGCTGGAAAAAGATAAACATCGCTCTTCTACCAAAGGTTTAAAACGTAGATAAAAATTGATTATGTTATAAAACCCATTGGTTAATGACATTTACGGCTTTCACATCCAGGTAAATGATAACAAGTGAAGTTTTAGAAAACGTATGTGAATAAAATATATTATGATTTTAATAATTGTCTAATGATTTTAAAATACAGATATAATTGAGCCATTGACGATACTATGTGTTACGTTTAATTACAACAGGCCGATATAAACGTAACCAGGAATCAATCATGGAAGGACTGGGCGGTAGAGAATTGAATACTATTCGTTATCTAAGCTTATTTTAAACAACATTTACTACCAAACCCAAATAATAGTTTTATCACCGATTAGAACACACAACAAAATATCGAGACATGACTCTTTATCAAAATGTATTTTTGAAATAAACTCGAAACCCAAATATATGTCACAATTAAAGAATACCATGATTAGCAAGGTTCTAGCACAAGACATGCCTATAATAAATGTATCTGCCTTGCGTATAAGGGACTGTTAAATTATTTACGGTAAAGCACTTCAAAATTATATACCCAAGATTAAGAAAGTAACATCCAGTTACAAACCAACATCCAACAACTTACACGCTTTAAATAAAATAAGCTTTAGAACAAGTAAAAACACCAAAACTATATGAAAATCTAAATATGAACAGTGCGCGCTCGTCTTCCGTTGGGTCCGTCAACGCGCTTAGGACTTAGCGTTCCTCGTGACGTCACCAAGTGTCTCACGTCAGCGGGTCCGTCCAGTTCCACAACACGCGTCCGTACATATACAGATAATTGACTCTAAAACACACAGACATATACTTCAGCTTTAAGATACAAACACATAAAAGTAAGACCCTGAAGCACTTCCCGTACCTCCCAATGAAACAGATTGAACTGAAGCGAAATACTCAGAACTTTAGCAACCAAAAGATTTTAAAAATAACTTAAGCATTTTTTCTATCTTTTGGGATTAGCCAACCACTAATCGTCAATAAATTACATCTGACCGTCCAGGGGAGATGCAACAATATAAACCAGCAACAATTATAAATTACGAAATACCAATATTGTCTCAATTACGAAAAGACACGAATAACATTCCTTTGGGAAACTGAGCCATAATGACTGCGAACCATTGTACCGAGCGCTTGCTCCTGAAAACACCCAAGCAAAATATTTCCAACAGTTGGTGCCGTAATGTCCAGGTCTTATCCTACTTAACCAGGAATGCAAACCTGCAATTAAACTGATAACTGCGCACCGGGGAACTTGCCATCATACACAACTTTTAGACGAAAGTTTCAGAAGTTTGTCACCCGAGGCAATCGGAGATTATCCGCACTGTGGTGACGGGAGAATCTCAGTACAGGTTACTGCCCAGCTTGGCAGCAAGGAAACACCGAAGGCGGCTTTGTCTCTGCAGCGACGACTTGCTTCTGCTTGCTCTCGTCCCGTCTTCGGTCAGATCGTGGCGTCTCATCCTTTCAATTTACTGCCTCCAACGTACTGTCAGAACACGCCCCGCGTGCCCATCGGACAAACACGACAGCCACACAGTATACAATGGAACGAGCCCCACGACCCAGCTGAACAGCCAAGAGCCAACTTTAGTCCGCCACAACGTCATTGCTCCTTCCATCGTCAGAGACCAGCGCGCGCATCCTCTCCGTACCACATGCGCACTCCTTCGTTGTCACCACTCAACTCCCTCGACCCCGCCAGAGGTGGTCGTCTCTCCCAGTCAAGCGCTCAGCCCAAAGATAACATGTTCAAGAGCCAGACGCGAGGTATGGATCGCGGAATGGCTCACTATAGTCTGATGATAATGCTGGTGATATGTAGGCTGATGATGGTTTTGATTAATGTGGTGTTTACAGGTATGAGGCTATTTACAATCGCAGATATCGATTAAAATTCATGTAATGCAGGAAAGTGTGAAGGAGCTATAAAAGGATGGACGACATGGAGCAACAGAATTGAGGTTGGAAAGAAGGGTACATCAAAGGAAGTATTTTGTTGTTGGTGAGTGGGAGGTGGTTGAAATTATGTAGGGAGAGGATGGATAAGTCATGAAGGTGGCTGGAAGGCACAATATGGATATACTGGCACAGAAAGGTACCTAGACACGTATTTAGTGAGTGGGAAAATGGGATGTGGGGCTGGGATTTCCGATTGATGTAAAATATTTAAAGTTGTTTAGAAAGAGAATATATGTGGAAAGTTGATAGATTTGTTCAGGAAGCGAGTTGGAGAACTTAGGATTGAATGCTGATAGTTGTTAGGAATTATGGCCAGTCTTGTGGAAGGCAAATCTAACAGACAGTTTTTTCTTGTATTGTGGGAATGCACATTACTTCTCATGTTGAATTTTTCTACATTTTCTTTAGCATAGACTAAACAGTTAATATATATACAGACTAGGAATCGTCATTATGCCAAGCAAATTAAAATGACTTATGCAGGACTCATTATGTTCTAGCCGTAATATACACCTTACTGCTTTTGTTGCCATCTAAATACACATTTTGTCCTGGGTATCAATATTCTATGTTGCAGATGAAAATGGAAGTATAGTGCGACTGGTGTAGTAACTATTGACTAACACTGCCCTTCAATTTGTACACGAGCCAGTTTGCTGCAAAGATAATGGGTGTGTCCTCACCGAGAGAGTTTTTGGTCTATGACCAGTCCAAGCAGTTTCACAGTTTTATTCTCATTTTTAGTTACCTTCAAGTCAAAAATTATTTCATCTGTTTTTTGTGTGATTTATGCAGAGTTGATTAGCCTGACACCAGTGTATAGTCGTAACTGTCATATCTTTATTTTTATGCAACATACTCTGTAGATTCTCTCCAGTGGTGAAGACGTGTCATCTGCATATAATACACTCTTATAGTGTATATAACTCGGAAATTCATTGACATAGAAAATAAAGATGAAAGGTCCAAGAACTGAGCTTTGGGGTATTCTTCTATTTTATTGGGAGAATTGCTGATCTCTGATTGTTTGAATTTACAAGCTGCACCATATCGCTTAGGATTGAATCATTTGAGTGATTTATGTTCCATTCCGTAGTATTTCAGCTTTTTGATAATGACATCATGAGACACCGAGTCAAATGCTTTACTTAAATGAAGAAGGGGTCCTGAAGTACACAGCCTTTTTTCATACCTTTCATAAACATTGTTCAGTAGAGATTCGACTGTTTTCACGGTTGATAAGTGTGATCTAAATTGTTTTTTATTTAATAATTTGTTACGCTGGAAGGATATATGGACAGTTCAGTACAGTGGTGAGTGGCTAGGTTGGCGGAGTCATCAGAATATTGCAAGAGGCAGTACGGGGGTGGCGGTTTGGCAATCTCTGCAGTATATAGAAGAGGGATGAAAGGACAGAACCCTTAGGTACAACAGCAGTAAAATAAGCTTGATTGCCACACGTGCAAAGTGTGTTTTAACGCGCATTTCCGCTACCTGCCTGCTGACGGCGCTCTCTGGTGTGCAGGTGGAGAGCTCGCAGCGCCTCTGCCGGCGGCTGAGGGTACCCTCGCTGGACTACCCGGGCACGGCGGCGGCCGCCTTCACCTCAGGGCCGGAGCGGCTGCGCCCCCTCGCTCCTGTGGCCAGGTACGTCCACACAGCTGCTCATCGACACGTCTGTCATCCACACTGTCGTCTCGGGAATGTAACAGTCGGATGTAATATCTTACAGGGTGTTGTTGGGTACCCTTCTGAGCGATATCATGCTACATTCGGTCCATTTGACGCTTTGGATTGTCAACATCTCGACCGGAGTGGAGGGGGCTACCCACAATGCGCCAACGCTCGCAGTGGGCGAGAGATTCGGTGACCATTACCGACAAGTTAGTTTGGCAAGAAGCGTGTAGGTGGGATTTATATAGCAGAAATGTAAACTCGCTGTGACTCGCTATGAAGGGTACCAAAATGAGGCCTGGAAGGGCGATGATGTATCACTGCCCTATATGGGCGCTAGAATGACAACCAATGAGATCATTCTATAAAATATAATCCCAGATTTTTTCTCATGTTTCTTAATTCGTATTTCCATGGATGTGGGACTGCTGTTGGTCGTAGATCCATTGAATTGAGGAAACCAATAGTTTTCAAGTTTAATTTATTTTGTAGCTAATTATGGCATAATACTAATGCTATATTCAGGCTGTTCTGTAAAACCAGACGTAAGTGTCATCCATTAGCCTTATATATAAGAACTTGAAATGTGAACTTTTGCCACAATTTCTTTTCCTCAGTTCTAATCACCACTTTATCATTGACTACATGAAGTTCCCGTCTAACCCTCAGCATTCTTCTGTAAGACCACATTTCGGAAGATTCAATTCTCGTTTGAATCGTGTATCGTCTATGTCTCAAATCCATACACTCCAGACAAACAGCTTCTAAAAAGACTTCCTTTAGCAGAATCTATGTTTGATGTCAACAAATTTCTCCCGTCTTGAAATGCTATTCTTTCCATTGCCATTCTCCATTTTATACACTCTCTTCTTCATTCGTCATAAATTATTTACAGCCCAAATAACAAGAATTGTTGTTCCCTTAGCATCGCCATTATCCTTGTTTTGATCTTGTAAATGCACCTTACACCGTCCTTTAAAGATACTGTCCATTCTGTTCAACTGCTCTTCCAGATAATTTTCGGTCTAAGACAGAATTGCACAAACATCAAAATCTAATTCTTCACCCTGAACTATAGCTAAATCTCTTTTTTTTTTTCTTTATACTATTGAGAAACATCGAACTATAAACGCATCTCACTCCCTTTCCTCTCTTGTTTTTTCATCCTTATACCAGCTGTCTAATTTCTCTACAAATTTGATATAACGTTCTGGATAGGTAGCAAACTTCATTCAGCATATTCCATTGGTATGCAAGGAAACTGTATGAATTAAAGTCTACATTGGACAAGACTTTCCACGACCCTTTACCGACAAATTTCTGATACTTTCTTGACAGTTTTCCAATGTCTCGTTGTTCAAAGCATTTAATATTTGATAATTAAAAGTCTATGTAGCATCTTCTGTTGAAAAGCATTTCTGAAAACCAGACTGATATTTTATTAGTACTTAATTTTTAGAAATGTGTACCGCTACTCTTGAATGCATTTCTTTTTGAGGAATTTCAAGAGCTAAGATGCAAATCAGTTTCAAGCAAACAGGAGAAAAGTGAAACATGGAAAGAATATGTAGTGGGCCTATAAAAGGGAAATGAAGGCGGTGTTTTAGAAAGGGAAGTAGATGAAGATGAGAAAGGACATGCGATGATGCGAGAATAGTTTGAAAGAGCATTTAAATGTTTGACTGATGTCAACAATTTATTTTCTTTAGTAATGCTTTTATTCCCATTGTCTTTTTACACCTGAACTCCGAGCAACATCAGTTACTTTACTGCCCATGTAACAAAACTCACGAACTACCTTCATTGTCTAGTTTCCTAATCAAATTCCCTCAGTATTGTCTGATTTAATTCGCCCATGTTCGATTATTCGTGTTTTGTTATTCTTATTGTTCATCATATCCACTCCTTTCAAATTACTGTCCATTCACTTCAGTTACTCGTCCATGATTTTGCTGTTTTCAACGTCAAACCGTGGAAATTTTAAGTCTCTTCCTGAACTATAATTTCCATTCAAAATTTCTCCTTGCTTTCTTTCACAGTTTGCTAATTGCACAGCACTGAGTAAAGGATACAACCCTGTCTTACTCCCTTCCCACCCAGCGTGCATGATTCAGTAAGTAACAGTTTGTCGTAGTTGTCAGTGCATAGTTGGTTATTGAGGATAGTTGTATTGCTATTGCAGGTGGTTCGTATGTGCAGGGCTTGTGGCCACCTACTACAGCGGCATCACTATCTACATCATCTTCATTGCCGCCACGCTCAAGCAGGTATGTACCTGCATACCTATTCCCAACACCGAATCTAATGGGAACATGACATCAGTAAGGTAACGTGTGCTTCGTGCATCTTATATTGGTACAGAAGAGCAAACATGTTTACAGAATATTACGATACCTAGTTCTAAACATACATACATCTTGTTTTTTGTAATGTCAACTTATACAGAAAATGTCACCCATTAAACTTAAAAGTTCTACAATACGTCATGTAATCATACAGACTGTTTTTGGACTTAAAAACTACTTCAGAACATAGCAAACAGGTATGAAATGCTATTTTGCATGTCTGATATGATGTATCTAGCCGTAAATGTAGTAAAATAGTATAATGCACACCTTTTCATGTGTCCGAGATTACACATATAAAAGTGAAGCCTGTTATTTCACTTACCTTAGAACACTACATTACTTCAATTACCTCTTAATATTTATCTTTGTTAATTCACACTTATGTCAGTACCTTTATGTATTTGATTTAAGGGACTTTATTTAAACATGTCACTAGCAATATTAATGTCAAGTCACTAACACATATGTGACCAACTTTAAACTATATATCCACATCGCACGATTTAGCATATCAATAAAATTTCGTCTCAAATTTCAAAAATGTTACCCCTTAATTTTGAAGTTATATAAAACTATCTTAAAGAGAAGCTCAGGAATCTGTCGTCATTTGTATGTGATGTATGATGCATCAGCTTTTGTAGACGTTTTTGAGGCAAGATGGCCAGCATTTAATAAGGTGTACACTGTCGACTGTTAGACTGAAGAGATTAAAGATGAACAAATGACAGTTATTAACAATTATTAATAGACTGGTAGAAGTCTAGGTCCTTTATATAATTAAAATCATGTATTTGTGGACAATGAGACCATTCTGCTCATACATGAAGATCTAAGATAAGTAACAAATTTTAATGTTCGACAAACATTTATTTGTACCTTCTATCGCTCGATGTATTCAACTGTAACAACAAGGAAAAAATGGAAACATTAACTCTTAAAAATATATTAAACAATTGTGATACTCTATACTTTTGTTCCACAATTTAGTTGGTTTCCGGTTTCTTAGGCCATCTTCAGACAACTTAATACTGCAAGTTATCCACATCAGACCAGCTACTGTCTTTGGAGTACAAAGATTTTACGAAGATATGCGTCCATTTATAGATTATGTAACCTTTAAGTATTTTATAAGAAACTGAGACGCAAAACAGTAACTAAGAAATAACTATAAATTAAATGTCAATAAATAAGCTCATACAAACAAATGGCCCACTGAGTGTACCAATAAGTACAATTGTATATTAAATTAACTTATACATGATGTTTCACTAAGTGTGTTTGCCTTTGTAACTTATAAAATAATAGGTGACGGGAAATTATAATGCTGTAGGTCAACACAAGAAATGTTACACTTTCTGCGGAGCTATGAACATAGTTTATTGTATCATTTTTCAAAGAGTTCCAGCACAAAGATATAATTTTTTTAAATGGAACAATAGTTTTTTCTCTCGTGCATTGGATTCTTTGAAACCAGATGCGTCCAAATCAATTTAAACTACATTCCTATCACTGTTAGTTTGGGAGCTACAACCCTTCAAAGTTTAGGGGGCGGATGCTACGACAGCGTAGCTAACTGGCTGATGGTCATGAGACAGTGGGCCGTGCCCCAGGGGATAGCCACTCGGCCAGTTAGCTACGCTATCGCAGCCTCCGCCCCCGGAACTTTGAAAGGTTGTAGCTCCCAACCTAACAGTGATAGGAATGTAGTTTAAATTGATTTGGACGCAGCTGGTTTAAGCGAATCCAATTCAAGAAAAAAACTATTGTTCCATTAAAAAAATATATTTTGTGGTGTAACTCTTTGGAAAATGATACGATAAACTATGATCATAGCTCCGCAGAAAGTGTAACATTTCTTGTGTTGACATACCGCATTAAAATTTCCTGTCACCTATTATTTTATGAGTTACAGAGTCAAACACACTTAGTGAAACACCCTGTATATACGAACAAAAGTAGGAGGGGAGGAGAGAGGGAGGTTGAGCAGTCCCGGCTCCTGTTTCTTCGATTGACCCTGTCCTTGATTTAATTACTGGCGCAAGTACCATCGATCTCTCTGCCCGTGCACCGCTCGTGGCACTGTTTGATTTATCGCGCGTCGATTGTCTTCCTTTCCGCGTGTGGCGCCGAGGCGACTGTAGAGAGGATTAGGCGAGTAATTTAATTCGATCCATGGCGTCGGCAGGGTCGAGCCATTTTGGTTAACGGACCGTTTATGGTCGGGCCCGGCGTTTGCATCGAAGTTGTCCTGGGTGGGACTCTGTCTGTCCGTAGGGAGCCATGCATGCCATGAGCTGAAGAAGGTTCGGGGAGGCCTTTCAGTCAAGTGATAACATCACCTCGGTGTGGGCTGTTTACTTCGTGTCCCGGCTGTGTGGTCGCGTTCCTAGCGGCCGTGCGACGCCGCGTCCGTCCCTCGCCAAGCGTCGCAACTGTCAGCAACTGCTGGATACTCCGCACTCAGCCCCGGCTGCGCCTCGGGTCGTTCCAGTCGCTTTTCATCTGGGATCTATGAAATGTTTCCGTGAGTTGCTTGACGCCCTAGTCCTACACCATCGCGAGGAGTGAAGTACGAAATAAATAAGTTAATGGACTGATACACTCTTGCTCCGCAAATTTGTGTGTGTAAACTTCTCAAGATCGGTGGTCGTACCCCAGGAGCCGTCGTTGCCTTTGTCTAAGTCGTTAGATTATTCATGTTATACCGCACATTTAGTTCAGTTCAATTGAATTACATATATACATTTGGCGTCTGATCCTGCAGTTGCTACTATTTAATATTCACTGAATATATATCAACTGTGAAGCTGGGAATTTGTATCTGACGGGAGGCGTGCTTAGGGAGACGTTGCAGGTGCGGTGATCACTGTGTCCCCAGTGGTGTAGGGATCAGCGCAACTGCCTAGAAAGCAGGAGACCCGGGTTCGAATCCTGGCTGGGTACACATTTTCAGCTTTGCCCAATCGCAGTTGATGTCATATATTTAGTGAATATTCAATTGAATTACATTTTTCTCTTTGCTCTGAGTAGCAAGTACTCTATATTCATTGACTTGGTTAACGTAACTGGCGAATTTATCTAGTTTGTGCCCTTCTGCTAGATTGCATATACATGGGCGGTAGCTGTATAGCTTTGTTTTACTTTTTTTTTATCTTATCCTTGCACAGATACTTTCACTTCGTGAGGCATCGCCTCCCCGCGGTTGTAATTTTGCGTTTTATCCGTTTGTGTAAGCCCCTTAGTGTCAGAGCTGTGGTTCTCGTTGACAGTTGGGCACCTTTTCCTCTCCTTCCTGTTTTAAGTCAGCTCATCTGTTTTACCTGTGTGGGTTAACTAAATTAACGAGTAGCCAGCTCCCCTACCTCAGTGTGATTTTCCTGTAACTAAGCTGTCATTTAAATTGCAGGGCTCATTTGTAAATTTTATTGTGTATTCTTTTATTGTCCTTCTATTTATATCATTGAGCACAGTTTCCTGTTACCGGTTATAGTACATTCTGAGCTCGTGTTTAGTGTGTTTCGAAAATTGTGTTTTTAAAGGGCTTGTGTTCACTTAAATTTTTGAAACCCACTTTAGTGTGATTTTAATAAGTAAGCTGAGCTGTTTTATTTAAATTGTAGGCCTCATTTGTAAATTTTATTGTGTGGTTTTTATTTGTCCTTCTGCTTGCTGATATAATTGAGCACAGTTTCCTGCTACCAGTTAAAGTAAACCTCAGACTTTAAATAAATTTTTGAGCTGATCTTCAGTGTGTTTTGGTAATTGTGTTTAAAAGGGCTGTGTTCATTTATGTTTTGGAGCCCCACTTTAGTGTGAATTTGATAAATAAGCTGAGGTGTTTTCATTTAAATGACAGGGGTCATTGGCAAATTCAACTGTATACACAAGGGTTGCTTTCATCTAAAACTTTCCACTTTTCTTAAATTCCTGGGTTCATCATGTATTTTATTGTATTTTAAAGAGTTGCCTTGAGTAAATTTCGAGCCTTATTGGGAAAGCTGAATGGTGGAAAGAATATATAGAGGGACTATACAAAGGAAAGGAACTTAGAGACAATATTGTAGGAAGGGAAGAGGACTTAGATGAAGATGAAATAGGAGATGTTATACTGAGAGAAGAATTTGACAGAGCGCTGAAAGATGTAAGTCGAAACAAGGCCCCTCGAGTGGACGACATTCCCACAGAACTACTGAAGCCTCTGGGAGAACCAGCCATGACAAAACTATTTCACCTGGTGCGTAAGATGTATGAGACAGGAGAAATACCCTCAGACTTTAAGAAAAATGTAATAATCCCCATTCCAAAGAAAGCAGGTGCAGACAGGTGTGAAAATTACAGAACCATCAGTTTAATAAGTCGTGCTTCCAAAATTTTAACACGAATTATTTACAGAAGGATGGAAAAGTTGGTAGAAGCCGACCTTGGGGAAGATCAATTTGGATTCAGGAGAAATGTTGGAACTCGGGAGGCAATCCTGACTTTACGGCTTATCTTAGAAGAAAGATTAAGAAAAAGCAAACCTACATTTCTAGCTTTTGTAGATTTGGAGAAATCTTTTGATAATGTTGATTGGAATACACTCTTTCAGATCTTGAAATCAGCAGGAGTAAAATATAGGGAACGGAAGGTTATTTACAACTTGTACAAAAATCAGACAGCAGTTAGAGTTGAAGGGCACGAAAGAGATGCAAAGGTTGGGAAGGGTGTTAGACAGGGTTGTAGCCTTTCTCCAATGTTGTTAAATTTGTACATTGAGCAAGCTATAAAGGAGAAATCTGGAGAAGGAATTAAAGTTCAGGATGAAGAAATAAAAACATCGCGTTTTGCCAATGACATTGTAATTCCGTCAGAGACAGTAAAGGACCTGGAGGAGCAATTGAACGGAATGGACAGTGTGTTGAAAGGAGCATATAAGATGAACATTAACAAGAGCATAACAAGGGTAATGGAATGCAGTCTAAGAAAATCAGTGATGCTGAAGGAATTAGATTAGGTAACGAAACAATAAAGGAGGTAGATGAGTTTTGTTACGTGGCCAGTAAAATAACAAATGATGGAGGCAGTATAGAGGATATAAAATGCAGAATGGCAATGGGAAGAAAAGCGTTTTTGAAAAGGAGAAATTTGTTAACATCAAACACTAATTTTAGCATAAGGAATTCTTTTCTGAAGGCGTTTGTGTGGCGTGTTGCTTTGTATGGGGTGAGACATGGACGATAAACAGTGCGGACAGGAAGAGGATAGAGGCTTTTGAAATGTGGTGTTACAAAAGAATTCTGAAGATTAGGTGGGTGGATCGTGTAACTAATGAGGAAGTACAGAACAGAATTGTGCAGAAAAGGAATTTCTGGCATACTTTGACTAAAATAAGGGATCGACTAGTAGCACACATTCTTAGACTTCAAGGAATTGAGAAATTAGCGTTGGAGGGAACTGTGTGGGATAAAAATCGCAGAGGGAGACCAAGAGATGAATATAGTAAGCAAATTCAAATAGATGTAGGTTGCCGTTCTTGTGAGGAGATGAAGAGGCTTGCTCAGGATACATTAGGTTGGAGAGCTGCATCAAACCAGTCTCCGGACTGAAGACCACAACAACAACAACTTATCAAGAAATTGGTTCTCTCAACTTGACCTTCTGCCTTGCATGACTTATCTGAACTGTCTTGTTGGACTCTAGCCTCTGATTGTAACATCATACATATAAGTTTTCACCTACCAACTACCCACCGCTCCCATTAACCCACCCTCTCAGTTACATATTCTATGACTGAACATATATCTTCGCAAAATATTTGAACTCCAGACAAAGTAGCTGATGTGATGGATGTAGATAATCTGCTGTTTTAAGCTGCCTGAAGAGGACCTAATAAGCCGCAAACTGGGTTACAACCAAATAAATATTGTTGTGGAACAATTATATAGTGTATCACAGTTGTTTAATATGTCTATGTTCCATCATGAACCAACGGAAGGATCCATAAATATTCTTAAAATATTATTAGAGCACACAAGAGTAACATTACACTCTACATATTGCAAGCCACCGCGAAGGATGTGCTGAGAAATTCAAGGTGTAGCAGCGTGCAGAGTGCTTTATTTGTTTTCGAGAAACTTCCCTAGTCGAACCAGATGAGATCATGGGAAACAGCTTTTGCTACAGATACAAAGTTCGCCGACACTTCGTAGAGTCAGATCGTAGAAACTCTGCCGTGTTCATTTGTTGTGCGTTTTTCTACAATCCACTCACAAACTCTAAGATGGTAGGCTGAGTTTCTAAAATTTTTTCTACACTTAGAGACACACAGTTTAATTCATATATTTTTGAAAATCACTGTCAGTAAGCAAAGCCAACACACCTGATCGACAGACACTGTTAATTAGGTGGTATTTCATCATCCCAAAGCTTTATAATTCAATGACAAGGTGCCTGTCTACAAACGGATGCGTTATCAAAGCGACTTTGTCAAGCACCTCCCAACTAATGCTGTATTCGAACATAATAGGATTGTTTTTCCTACTCATTTGAATGATATACATTTTCTATATTTAAGCTAGCTGCTATTTCTCACAAGAACAAGAAATTTCTTCCAAGTCATCCTGCATCTTATTACAGTCATTCAATGATGACACCTTGTCCTAAATTCCACCAGATTATCAGTCGCAGATTGACACTCACGCTGTCCGTCAGAGTATTAACGCACATAGAGCCAGCACCTTGTCCTCGACGACGAGTGCTCAAAATAAACATGGGTATCTTCAAGAGTGCCAAGAGGGAAGTGTGAAAGGATCGCTGTTATTTTCTAAATAGATAAATGATCCAACGGGACAGTGTTCATATAATTCTACTATGATTTGCTGATGATGTAAGGCAACGTGTCGTCGTTGAGTCACTGTAGGGGGACACCAAATTCCTATTTGGTGTGATGAATAGCAGCTAGCTCTAAATGTGGAAAAAGTTAGTGGATGTGAATGAGTGGGAAAAAACAATAACATTCTCTTAGTAGTGTGCTGCTTCAAACGGTCATTACAATTAAAAATCTAAGCTTAATGCTGCATAAAGAGAGACATGGAATGGAGCCAGCATGTAAGGACGGTTGTGGGGAAAGCAGATGGGTGGACTTCCGTTTATTGCGAAAATTTTGTATATGCTTGGCACTTTTAAAGACAATAGGCCGAACTAAAACTATTATAGATTATTGAAACATCAGTTTTTCCAAGTTAGTTGTCTTATGACCGTTTTCTACTGTTCTTCGCTGCATCAACTGAATTTTTGTGCAAGCATTACAGTATTTTGCAGCTACCAGTACACCGCCAAATCTCTTGCCGAAAAAAAGTCTAATAATTTGCCTATAGTGCAATCCAGTATCGAATACCACTCAAGTGTTGGGATCCCCACCGGTTCAGACACGGAAGCTATTCAGACTCGGGCTACTAGGTTTCACACTGGCGCTTTCGATCACAACGCAAGTATTACATAGGTGCTTGGGGAACTGAAATGAAAGTACCTGGAGGGAAGGTGAAGTTCAAGAAACACTAGTGGGTAAATTTAGAGGGTCGGAATTTAAGCCCCTGCAGTTTTATTGTATTGTCGCCAAATTACTACCTTTCATGTAAGGAGATCAAAGGTATGAGATATTAGGGCTTGCACAGAAAGGTATAATTTCTTTTCTGTCGCTCTGTTTGGGACTATAACAGGGCTATACATGATTAGTGGTAACTTCCACCAAGCACCGTATGTGAGCATGCAAAATATTAATGAAAATTTAAATGTAAATAGTGATAACCGCATGCATTGGACTTACATGGGTTGCAACGTTGGTTTGACAAGTCAGCCCATTCTAGTCAGCCGAGTTCTTTGTAAGTTTGAGGCGTTTTGTGATCACCGAAGTACCATCATATAATCGTGACGAATATTTTCACTTTTTTAAGTGTCCATTTTTCTCTTGGCGTACTGCATAATGACAGAGACGTAACATACAGATTGTTGGTATGCTATGTGATGCAGAGTGAGAATTCTTTATATGAGATCTCTCGTAGGTTGTAGGAAAGCCTTTCCGGCGCAGTGTGGTTTCATGCAGTATTTTTAGTATATAGGAGACCCACAGTCCACAAAAAGCAAAGGCCCGATGTATTGCGTTACTGTGCAGATCGGCGACTACCACTCAACGTCTGATGCGACGCGCTTCGACGTGCGCATCTACACGGCGATGCTGGCGCCGCTGGTGCTGGCCAAGGGACAGCTGCGGCACCTCAAGACGCTGGTGCCCTTCTCCATGCTGGCCAACCTGTGCATCGTGACCGGCTTCGCGGTCACCCTTTACTACCTGTTCGTCGACCTGCCGCCCCTGGAGGAGCGACGGCTCATACCAGCGTCCATCAGCTCCCTGCCTGTCTTTCTCACCACCACCATCTACGCTATGGAGGGTGTCGGCGCGGTGAGTACTCATGCTCATCACAGGTCGCTTCTCAACTCCTGTAGCAGAGTTACTTGACAGCCATTCTAAGTGCTAGAATACCAGACAGCAATCATAAATTTGCCTATATTGTCATTATTTGGGTATTAGTTATATTCATAAATAACTAGCCAACTCCTAGTGGTTTCACTCACAAACACATGCAACACTTCTTCCTAAACGTCTGTCCATCTCATCTTCTCATCACTTCCTCCCATTCTATTCCCTCCTTCCCCTCATCCTCTTTGCCTAACATGCTATATCTGTCAGCGTCCCTGTAAGTCTCCTCCTCGTCCATCTCTATGCTCACCACCTGTTCCCACCATCTTCCTCCTAATTTGTTCTCTGTCTCCTCCTTCACTTTCAATTTCTGTCCATCATATCCAACCCTTCCCACAATCTCTGCCTCCCTTGCTGTCACGCTATACATCCTTGTATCCTCCCCTAATAACCACCTACTTTCATCTCCTGTCCCTTTCCCAAAATTCATCTACTTCAGCAACTATCGTCATTCACCTCCCCTTAACACTTCTCCATTCCATTCTGTTCCTTCGCTGTTCATCTCTTCCTGCTACCAGTCCATACCCTCCTTCCTCCATTTACCCCTATCACTCCATTACTACGATGCCGTCTCTCTATCCCATCATCCATCCATTCCAAACTTTCCCCATCCCAACGTGTACTTCCTGCATAACAGGTCGATAATGAGTGCTATTACCATTCCAACATAATATACCAATCGAGGTGGCTAACTCTTGGGGCTGGAAAGACGTATATTTTCCCTGACGTTTATTCTGTTCGGCAAAGCAGGTTATAAACTATGTCAATAATATTGCCCCAGAGAAAACGTACTGTGTAGAATAAATGGAAGGACTAGAACAAAACTCATTCCTGTTTGTATCGCCGCTGTCATTGGATCTAGGAGATTATCAAACCAACAGACCTTATATTTTTTGGTCGACCAGTCTTACAAAATTTGCTGCAAATCGATCCTTTAGATTGTAATTAGATCCCCACATACAAATAGATCATGCTAACGGCCAGACTATTCCACTCAGCTGCCCGTATTTAAGATATTCATATTTACACCATGTTACTCGTCCATATGGTTTTGACATAAACTGGACAATATTGAGTATCTAAAATAGTCCTTGTGAAATTCAATCTCCAAACTATTGGATTGTCTTATGTGTAAAGTCTGTATCGGCTTCTGGATACGCTGTACGATCCAATATCTGATTTTGGAGTCCCACTGGAACCTTCCAGTGCCTCTAGGTCTTTCGCAAGTACATCTCCTCCTCTTGTAATGCCTGAACAGAGTTGTCACGATTACAATTGGATATTTATAAGAGAACTCAACTACTTTCTTTCCTCTCTCATTCCAAGCACAAATTCTCCCCTAACCTTTCTTCCTAATCTTTCAGCTGCAAGTGCGTTCCAATTCTCCACAGTTAATGGCTTTTCATCTGTCTTTACGTACAGAACCCTCATATACTTTCTTCATCTCTTCATCTACTGCTTATGTTGTCAGCATGTATACCTGAACTATCGTTGTCGTTTTGTTGTTGAACCTGAGAACAACGCAATGATATTCAATCACGGAGTTTCACATAATTACAGGAATTAGTCCAGAGTTCTGAACTTATAATAGGTTTTGAAAAAAACAAAAAACAAAAAAACGAAGTAATAGTAACGGAACAGACACTGGAAAACAAAATTATAATTGGAGAACATTAACAAACTTGGGGGAAAGAATATCGCACGACCTGGATGAGAAACTTCCAAGGCAGAGTAGAATAAACCAATCGACAATTCTAAGTCGACTCCATAATGGAAAAAATAAATAAAAATAACAAATTTGCCGCTTGGTCGTGTGATTATAGCACATCATGTTCACAAAAAACACAAGTAACAAAAATGTTTCTCAATAGCCACTAAACTGAATCATTACATATCAGTCACATAGCTTCAAGTAGCATATGGTAGCTAAACTATATCTAACACTGTAGGAATAGGCATTTACACAATACAGAAAGAAGGATAGTCAGGACATGCATAACCAAATAATTTAGAGAAAAGCTTTAAATAGCAAGAAACAGGAAGGTAAAAACTTGGTTTCTTTCCTAAGACATTTGATTATGACAACAGGAAATAGAATTTGTAAGAGAATATTTGAGAAGTTATAGAATAGTAAGCCTGGCATTAAATACACACAGATAAAGGAGGCCATGATGAAATTACAGATTAGGATGAAGGATTTGAAAGACAAGACACACGCGCTTAAGATACCTTAGGTCAAACAGATCATACTACCCATGAATATTAACAAACAGAGAGTGGGAAGCGTGATTTCGAACGGGGAGAGAAGGGAACGATGTGAAAAAATATTGGGCCAACAAAAACCAGAAGAATTTGATTCATAATCCTGAATAAAGTGGTCCAATGTTGCCCATAAAAATAAAGTAATAATTATAATAATTTTCAATTTTAGTGGAGGTACCGACTGAGGTGATGCACTGGTAACATCCTGGACTCGCATTCTTGAGTAGGGCGGTTCATATCCACCTGCGGTCATCCAAATTTAGGTTTTCCATGCAAATGCCGGGATGATTCTTGTGATTTTTGTTGTTGTTTATTATTAAAATGTAAAGTGTTTATGTAAAAATCACATGCGGCTTATGGATGTAATCCGAGGTCTCTTAAAGAGTAGTTACTACGTAAACCTTATTTCAGGCCTCACATATATCTGCATCCAAAGTTCAGGAAGGTTACTTGTAACCCTCTACGTTAATTATTAAAAATGTAGACCGTTAAGAATGTCTTGCCTAATGGTTACAATGGAATTTTGGTTAAAGCGATCGCTTTCGAAGAAAAATAGACATTAGCTGGAGAAATCGTCGCACAGGGTAGATTATCGCACCTGTACTACAAATAGCTGTATTTAATAATGCAAGAATGACACAATCACAGATGTACTTTATGACGCAATAGGAGTAACACGTGCTACAAATTCAAAATAGAAACCTTGGATTAATTAATTTAGGAATAACTAATATGGTCGCCAGTCCAACATGCCTCAGTTCTTCGCTGATTAATTAAAATAGTTGGCAGGAAGAAACAATGATAATACAATAGTATGTTTTGAGGTTAGACACATGCTCAAACGTCAAGCAAACACTTTACCATAAAATGACAAACAATAATATGACATTATGTAAATAATAAAGAAAATCAGAATAAATAATTCTGGAATGCAAGAAAATGAATCGTAAATAAAACAATTGACAAACTAGGCGGCAGTTGCCTACCAAGAAGGTTAGAATAGGGGGAGATGCCCCTATCGTCACAGAAGTGAAACCATTGAAGCCATATTGCGGAGCTAATAACATTTGTGATGAAGAGTGTGTATTCATTGAATTTTGAGTTGAATGTGGCTATTTATCTAAAAATAAATAAATACCTATGAATGTGCAAGCTAGTTTACACTGGAAAATATTGTTAGTAAGTGAATACTTACTATTTTTTTAGTGTTTCTCTCCAGTGACTTCGAATTTACATTTTTACGAAATATAGATTCCCTTGTAATTTCAGAGACGTGATGGTGCAAAGTATTTGTATGAATATTTATTTACTGACGTGGAACCTGTAGGAAAATTTTTTGTATGTGTTCAACATAAAACTCTTCTCTAGTTTAAGAACCTGCTTAATCACAGCGAACCATTTAATTAACTTAGTTTTGGCCTTAGTAGAATTTTACTATCTTTTTGTCAAATTAGTGGATGCCAAATTTTTAAGGTCCCCATAAAATTTAAGTCTTTGTTTTCTCATGCCCCCATGTGTGCCTGTCTATTACTCCTATTGCTTCTTAGCCTGTAAGTTTCTCCATCAGCAATTCTGGGGCCTAATATGTTTGTAATAATCTTTCATTCTTTCTTTTGAATTTCTTCGATATACCTGTATCTATTTAAAGTTTGTGTTCCGTAAAAACATTTGCTCTTGGTTACAGCGCTATAATGCTTGATCTTACTGAATTTAGAAAGTGATAATTGATTATCAATATTTTGTGTTACTCTGAATGCAATTGTTACATTTCGATTGAACTTAGCTCACAGCTTTTTCCAAACCGTTTCCTTGTGTGACTTCATCTGAGTATTAATTTGAGAAACAAATTTTATTTTTCCATAATTGTTGCTCAAAAACTTTGGTGTTTGTTTGTTGCATGCCATATATTCCGTTTTTTTCAAATAACGTTTGTAGTCCTAGTATTTTATGCAATTTCTTTCAGAATTTCAAGTTGTTTTTGAGCTGTGGTAACATACCTAGATAAAATTGCCAGTTCATCTGTAGAGGTGAGGAATCTACTTTAATATTACTACTACCTATCGTATCGATTAATCTGTATTTTGACATTTTGACTCGACTTTTGTTCTCGCCATTTTGTAATAACCTTTTCCAAAACACAGGTTAATAGTAATATGGGGAGTCCATCTCCTTGTCTAACACCAGTATTTATAGAAAATGGTTCAAAAATTTCTTGCCTAAATTCTATTTTAGAGGTATTGTCGGTTATCGTTTCCTTAATGTGTGTTAAAGTTTCATTATCTAGCCCTTGTTCCTTTAAAATTTGGTAAAGAGTTTCACGATCAAATAAGCCGTATGTCTTTTTAAAACCCACAAATTTGCTTATAATACTGTTCCTTTGGGGCTTAAGGGTTTTATATCAAGAAATTGTTCCAAACGTGACCTCTTCGTCGAAAGCCCGCTTGATATTCACCAATTTTAGGTTCCAACTGTTATTGAACTCGATCAAGTTAACATTTCTGGAGAATTTCTTATGTGACTAGGAGAAAAGAGAGTCCTCGCAAATTATTAACATTGGTTCTATCTCGTTTTTTTACGCACTGGTTGAATTAGAGTAGCTTTCCAGTCTGCAGGTACTTTATCAGTTTGCCAGATATATCCTCTTACCTGAGTGATCTCTTTTATAATGTTAGGGCATTGTATTGTCATAAAATGTTGATCACAGATGGGGAAAATTTATTGATCTGCGGTGATTGTTGGATCATGTCAGAGATCTAACATATTAGTGTTCATCTATCTTAACGTGGTTGAAGATATCTGGAATAGGATTGCGCCATAATTCCACAGCTACAAACCATCTCTCCATAGTCTAGTGCGACGCTTTCCGCATAACCTGCCAACACCTGAAGAGGCTATGTTGGGCAGAACTGCTACTGTATCGGGGTTCAAAAGGTGAAGCAATTTTTAAGTAAGCAGACGGTCATAATGGTGCACCAGAAAATTGCCTCCGTAATTTTTAAGGGCTCCATCTTGCTGGAAGAATTCCGAAAATGTCTCTTACTCCGTTAAAAGGGGGGCAAATAGTTCTTTACAGATAACCTGGATGTTAACGTACCGTTAATAACAGAAACTACCCAATCACTTTCCTGTTCCGCGTACCGCACCAGATTATAAATTTTCGCAAGCTGACCGTTTTTGATGCATCAGTTCAGTACGGATTTGTGTCCGACCAATATTTCCAATATTTGTGTTTCTGCTCACCCCGCCAGACAGAGAAATTGGCTTCATCACTAAACACTTCCTGATAGGGAAAAAGAGATCTATCATTGCTGCGTCACCCTTTCTGCGAATTGTAGCCAACCGTCAGGGACATCCTCCTTCTGGTGATGGTCGAGTGTTTGTACGAATCCCATTTGCGCTGCAATAAAATTCGCAGTATTGAGATACGTTCTTGCGATAAGCGACAAGTGCTGCGTCGTATACTCTCGATAATTGATGCCATCACACTGTTGTTCCTTCGTCTGTGGTGGATTACATTCTTCCAGTCTTATGTTGATCTGTGACGTAAACTGTTGCCTGGAATTTGCTCCAAACCTTGTGAAGTGCATTGTGCAAGATGGTTTGTCTCATCGATTGGTGGCTGTTGAAATTCTCAGATGCTTCGTTCGGGAATAGTCAAGAATACAACATGTCGGCTTTCACCAAATAATATACCAAAGATAATACTATCAATGACTTTAAAAAATATAATTATTAACTAGTTAAGAAATATGTATAATAAATGAAATACATCATATCAGGGGAGTTGGGTGTTAATCGAGTGAAGTACGTGCCAGGATTCTTTTTTTTTTTTTTTTTTTTTTTTTTTTTTTTTTAAGAAATAGCTGTTAATTTTTTTAATGATCTTATGTGAACGGTAAAACGGCTTGATCTCAGTGAATGGGGCTTCAGCGCAAATTATCCTCTGAATATCAGCAGCAAAACTGATACAACATGTCAAGATTACTTAATCTATTTACCTTCCATTTTCCTTCCCCCCCCCCCCCCCCCCTCGTTGTTTCTTGAAAATACTGATGTTATCTGATCGCTCACCAGCGGTACTGCAAACCACGATGACGTTGATATTAGCTTCCGCGCCACGCGTGGCGGTTACCTCGCACGTGGCCTGTTCTGTGAGGTCGTTGATTGCCGCAGTAACATAAGTGTAACGTGTGTGTTCGTTTTGCAGGTGATGCCCGTGGAGAACAACATGAAGAACCCGCGGCACTTCTCGGGCTGCCCCGGCGTGGTGAACGCGGCCATGGCGATGATGTGCACGCTGTACTGCGTGGTGGGCTTCTTCGGCTACTACAAGTACGGGGAGGACACCTTGGGCAGCATCACGCTCAACCTGCCGGTGCACGACGTGTGAGTCCACGTGGGATCACCAATAATTTTTTGTGGCTAATTACACTGTTAATTAAAAATGAGAAGCCTCCTAAGGAGAGAAGGAAACCATAAGATTGAGGAGGTATTTGATTTCAATTCCGGAGTTAGTTAATCCTATTAAATTATTTTGTGAAGCAGTTGGTAGTATAACCCCACTTAAACAGTACAGTATTGTCAAAGTCGGGGTGCAGTTTAACCAGGTCAAAAAAAAAAAAAAAAAAAAAAAAAAAAAAAAAAAAAAAAAAAAAAAAAAAAAAAGGTGCAAGGAAACAAGATAGACTTCTGAAACCTTCACCAGATGAAGAAAACCTCTTCAAGTATGAATGCCGACACAATTAGTTTGATTTAGCTTCGATTTGTCGTTCAACACACATCTAAATTGTGATATAGCTCTTTACACACATTTAGAAGAACATCTAGAATAAAGAAGTGAATGTTGTTGTTGTCTTCAGTACGGACACTGGTTTGATGCACCTCTCCACCCTACTCTATCCTGAACAAGTCTGCTCACCTCCTCCTAAATCCATTTGAATCTGATTAGCCGCGGCTCATTAGCCGTGCGTACTGGAATCCGTGCTGCGGTGTGCGCGGCCGTTCGCCATCGGGGGTTCGAGTCCCCTCTCGGGTGTGGGGTGTTTGTGTTGTCATTAGGTTAGTTTACCTTAGTTTAAGTAGTTTGTAAGCTACGGGCTAATGACCACGCAGATGAGTCCGATAGGTTTAGAAACATTTGAACATTCTGTATATTTAAATCTGCTTACTGTATTCGTCTCTTGGTCTCCCTCTGCGATTTTTACCCCACACGCTTCCTTCCAACACTAAATTCATGATTCCTTGATGTCTAAGAATGTGTCCTACCAATCGATCCCTTCTTTTAGTCAAGGTATGAGAGAAATTCCTTTTCTGGCCAATTCTGTTTAGTTCAAATGTTCAAACGTTTGTAGAGCTTATGGGACTTAACTATGGGGCCATCAGTCCCTAAACATACAACTTACTTTGAACTAGCTTATACTAAAGGCGGCACAAACATCCATTCCCGAGGGGGGATTCGAACCCCCGACCGCAGCGGTCGTGCAGATCGTAACTGGCACGCCGCAGTCCGCTTGGCCACCGCGGCCGCCATTATGTTCAGTACCTCCTCATTAGTTACGCGATCCACTTAACTAATCTTCAGGATTCGTCTGTAACACCACATTTCAAAAGCCTCTATCCTCTTCCTGTACGCACTGTTTATCGTCCATGTTTCACGTCCATTCAAGGCAACACTCCACACAAATGCCTTCAAAAAAGAATTCCTTACGATTAAATGAATATTCGATGTTAACAAATTTCTCTTTTTCAAAACGCTTTTCTTTCCATTGCCATTCTGCTTTTTATATCCTTTGCACTGCGACCATCATATGTTATTTTACTGCCCAAGTAACAAAACTCATCAATCACCTTTATTGCTTCGTTACCTAATCTAATTCCTTCAGCATCACCTGATTTTCTTATATTGCATCCCATTACCCTTGTTTTGCTCTTGCTAATGTTAATCTTGTATGCAACTTTCAACAAACTGTCCATCCAGTTCAACTGCTCTTCTAGGTCCTTTGCTGCCTCTGACAAAATTACAATGTCTTCACCAAAACGCAATGTTTTTATTTCTTGACTCTGAACTTTAATGCCTTCTCCAAATTTCTCCTTGCTTTCCTTTATAGCTTGCTCAGTATACAAATTGAATAACATTGAAGAAAGGCTACAACCCTGTCTTACTTCCTTCCCAAACTCTGCATCCCTTCCATGCCCTTCAACTCTGATAACTGATATTTGGTTTTTGTACAAGTCGTACATAAGCCTCCGTTCCCTATATTTTACTCCCGCTGATTTCAGAATTTGAAAGAGTATATTCCAATCAACATTTTCGAAAGCTTTTTCCAAATCTACAAAAGCTAGAAATGTAGGTTTGCCTTTCCCTAATCTATCTATTAAGATAAGCCGAGTGATGTTACCTCCCGTGTTCCTACATTTGTCTTGAATCCAAACTGATCTTACCCGAATATCGTCTGTAATTCTGTCCTATACATGGTCAGTGTTGTTGGTACGAACATTGTACACACCTTGCTACTCATGTCAAGAAAAAGTCTAGAGGCGTCAAATTTGGGTATCTTGGTGGCCATGCCTTAGATCCACTACATCGTATGCATCAAATGTTTGTAAACATAAGGTGCCAAACTGCTATTATCACTACTTAAAGACAACACAAATACACACACACACACACACAGAGAGAGAGAGAGAGAGAGAGAGAGAGTGAGAGAGAGAGAGAGAAAGACCTCCGGTGTGAGTGGCCGCACAAACCATGACATGGGACCCTATACCTAACAGTCATTCCCACGCGGCTCCTATTCATTGATGGGTAACTACTGTATCCATAAATTCCAGAACAGTTGTGGCGAAGTATGATCCAGTGACGTCTTGTTGTAAGATGACACCTTCACATCTATAAACTGTGGCATTGCATACAATGACTATAACATGTTTAGGTAGTCGTTCGTTACGGTTTGCTCCATAAAGAAGTTCAATAATTTTACCGTGCATGAGGGGACATGAAACACGATTCTTAGGAGAGTTACATTTGTGAACTGTTTATACAAGATCATTGTCAACAGTCCATTCAGAGGTTGCAGGTTCACATGGGTGGAATTTATATATCTAAAGAAATCGATGTGTGTACGTATCTTATTGGTTGATATGTTCTACGAATATATTTAAACAGAATGCATACCACACACAATCCTCAGTGTGTTTAAACCATTTACATACTAATATTACCGTCTAAGGTATATGTAAAACGGAGAAAGGGCTGCGTAGTGAATGTCATGGATAGTCACGGATGCCACACTAACTCTCCAATCGACTGCACCGCAGTCAGAGGAGAATGGCATTATGCAAAAAGTTGCCTCTTTCTTCCCTAGGGTGCTACTGTTTTCCAAATGCCAGGCATAAACTTTTTATACATTACTAAATATCTTGATCCGATCTCTACAGAATTTCACAGGGACACCCACTAAGTTAATACGAAGAATTTCTGAAGACTGTATCAAACCTGTTGTCATTGTCTTGGAGTCCATAGGGGACATACGTACATAAATACACGCATCCCTTTTATAGCTATAGATTGTCTGTTTCAGAGGAAGAAACATTGGCGCCGATCAGCAGTGATAAATATTCACATATATATCCTGAAATTGCGAATTTTTGCTTCTTTCGCTGCTGTTCCAAAGAGGGACTACAGTTCTACAAGACATAAAAAATTGTGCTGGACCGGGACTGGGATCCGCGTCTCCCGATTTTCGCAAGCGGTCGACTTAACCACTCTCTAATTCCATCTGCGACCATTCGCGAAATAGGGAGATATCCTCGGAGTAGTGAAGCAGTTTAAATTCTGTCCACATTATACCGATTGGGTTCTTATCAGAGTAGGCTGATGAGATAGCTTCATAATTATCAGTCGTATACAGTCACTGGCACAACGAAGTATCTGTATCCAAAGGAAGTTGTACATGTCATACCAATATCTAAAAAAGACAACTGGAGTATCCCATGATATTAGGGACGTGTATCACTGACGTCCATAGGTGGCAGAGGAACATATACTGAGAACAATCGTTATAAATTACATCGAAGAAAACAGAATCCATGGTCTACACGAATTAAAGAAGTATAATTCTTGTGAAACACTATTAACTGTTTACTGAGAAAATGGTAAATGCTATAGACAAGGAGTCTATGTCTAAGTCTAAGTGATTCCAAATTTGTAGATTTCGGGAAGGCTTTTGACACAGCGTATCACAAGCGGCATACGGAATATCGAAAAATGTTCAAATGTTTGTTAAGCTTATGGGACTTAACCACGGGGTCATCAGTCCCTAAACTTACAAACTACTTATGAACTACTTACGAACTAGGACGGCACAAATATCCATGCCCGAGGGGGGATTCGAACCCCCGACCGTAGTGGCCGTGCTGACCGTGACTGGAGCGCGCCTCAGTCACCTCGGCCACCGCGGCCGGCTCGGAATATCGTTTCGGATCTGTGGTGCAAGTGGAGGTTTCTTGTCATAGAGGACAAAGTTCATAGTAATTGAGGGAAAGACATCGGATAAAACAGAAGTGATATCTGGCTATCCCAGGGTAGTATCATAGGTTCTCTGCTGCTGCTTGAGAGAAATTCTGAGCAGTCCTCTTAGAATGTTGTCAGATGATTCTGTCATTTGTGCTCTAGTGAGGTCAGGACGATGTGCGTCAGTTATCTGTATGGAGTGAAAAGAATCAATTGGTCCTGATTAATAAAAAGTCCAGTACACAAGTACTGAAAGTAACCCGCTAAACGTAAATCAAATAAATCAAATCTAAAGGCAGTGCGTCAACTAAACAGCTAGAATTATTACTAATCCCAACTAAAATGGGAAAGAACATACGGAAAATTATGTATAGAAAGCGAAGACAGCGTTTTATTGGCAGACGAATTAGAAGATGTAACAGGATTACTGAAGAGACACGCTACGCTTGTCCGTCCTCTTTTGGATATTGCTGCGCGGTGAGTGCTCGTTACTAGGTAGGGCTGGCGGACGCTACCGAAAAGAACAAAGAAAGGAAGCTCGTTTCGCACTATCACAGAACAGGAAACGATACGCAAATGATGCAATAGCTAAGGTGGGAATCATCACAACAATGAAGTTTTTCGTTGCGGTCAGATCGGATCATGAAATTTCTATCGGCATCTTTGTCCTCAAAATGTGAAAATGTATTTTTGAACCCCACCTACATAGAAAGAGATGATGATCAAAATAAGAGAGATCATGGTACGAACGGAGAAAGTTAGGTTTTCTTTCTTTCCGCATGCTGTTCGAGTGTGGAATGGTAGGTAAACAGTATGAGAGAGGTGTGAGACATCACCGTAATTTGTGGAGTCACCATGTGCACCTAGTAGCAGATAAATCGAATATTTCTGCAATTATTCGATATTAAAGATGTCACCATCCATCAGAAGCCGGCCGCAGTGGCCGAGCGGTCTGCGGCGTGCCAGTTACGGTCTACACGGCCGTTGCGGTCTGGGGTTCGAATCTTCTCGGGCATGTATGTTTGTGCTGTCTTTAGTATAAGCTAGTTTATAGGTAGTTGGTAAGTTTAGGGACTGATGACCCCGTAGTTAAGTTCCATAAGCTGTACAAACATTTGAAAATTCATGAGAATTTCCAGAATTTCTTCTATAGATAATTTAAGCATCCGGAAATGGAAATAATTATTTTTTAATTCACAGACTTTAAAAAAATCCTGTCATAAACTGAAAATGAATATGTGTTAAATAAAAAGTAAATTAACTAGAGTAGTATGAAAAAGCAATACAGACACTCAAAATGCATATTTTTAAAAATAAAAGTAAGATAAAATGGCCGGCCGTGGTGGCCGAGGGGACTGATGCGCTGCAGTCACGGTCTGCACGGCCTCTACGGTCGGGGGTTCGAATCCCCCCTCCGGCATGGATATTTGTGCCGTCCTTAGTGTTAGGTAGTACATAAGTAGTTTGTAATTTTAGGGACTGATGACCCCGTAGTTAAGTTCCATAAGCTATTTGAACATTTAAGATAAAATGTCTCAGGAGCAAGCCAACTTCACTTGCAGAACTCTTGGTGTATAAACTCCGTGAATTTATTAGACTACAAGATGTTATGAATACCCATGATCATGTTGATCCTGCACACTAGAACGCAGTGATATTACCTTGAACCAGTGGACATTTGTTCATAACACATAAAGTACCATTGGGCTTCAAAGCGTTAAGTACTCGTTTGGTGGATGCGTACTCATCCATGTCCTGGGCAGGCATACAGAAACAGCCCGGCGACTGTAGCGGTCCCGTTGGTGATGCAATGGTTGCGGGTGGCGGTGTTGACACCGCGGATTTGAGTAGTGTCTTCCACGGTTCAGAGGGAATATCATCTGCCCCAGGGGTCTTGTTTCGATCCAAATTTTTCAGTACCCTATGAAATTCCTCTCCTATTTCATCTTCATTTACTTCATTTTCTATTTCTACAATATTGTATAACACTGCCTTCATTTTCTTTGTATAGCTCCTTATATATATATATATATATATATATATATATATATATATATATATATATATATATATATATATCCCAGTTTTTAGTTTGGCCATTTTTTCTTGGAAATTAAGTTCTTTTAAATATATTACCTCTTTATGATAGCTAGTGGCTTAAATAATTGATCTATGGTGCGTATTTGTACATGAAAATAATTCCTTATTAATACTTTTTATGTACCGTATGTCGTATTATATACAAAATTGTTGTGTAAAATATTGTAATATGTTACCGTACTTATTTCCGAAAATAATCTGAAAATGGGCATTGTTCGAAATGGATAATGAAAAATAAATGTATGCTTCAATTTTCGACCTTTCAGCTCTGATAGTCATCTTGATAACTGAATATATATTTGTGACTAGGGGTAAAACTGACCAACTGCACCTCCCCACTCACCATGAGATGGCTACCAGTAAGGAACACCCTCCCCATGGTCTGCAAATATTGGAGATTTTGAACTCTTATTTCCTTTTTTGCACACACTATCTGGACAGATGGTCAGAGTGGCACTGCCCTATTCGTACCCTTAGGGCCCTTTTACACGGGTGACTGCGAATCGGCTGCAGTGAGCTGAGTCGGTTTTCGTTACACGGAGTCAAATGAGAGCTTTTAGACGGGACAGCGTTAACGAGTGCCTCGGCTCCCTGCAGCTGACACGCCGGCTGTCAAGCGAATCACCTGCTACTCGCGTTACACACAGTCAAATGGGAGCTTGCAGACGAACGCGCGTCAGCCGAACAGCTGTCTCTTTGCGTCCTCTGTTAGTCTGTTTTTCAGCTGACAGAGTGTAGTCGCACAGAACAAAAATGGAGAAATTGATTTCTGTATTTGATGTGGAAAATGTATAAGTGAAATTCAGACATGAGGAGCTATATGGGATTCCTTCATAGCAGATAATTCAAATAAAAATAAAGCTGAGTTATAGAAGGAAGTATGTAGGGTGTACAACACTAACTACGACGTGTTGCCCCAGAAAGAGCAGGAAATGATTAGAGTTTCATTTGCGTAACTTACATCATTTGTTTAAAATAGTGGGATTGCATTTCTTATATGCAGATTAGTCAGTGTTTTATAAGTACAAACACAAACACTTTGTGAGTTTTTATTTAAACTTTTCGTGTTTTAATTTTCAATGCATAAAATATTCTGCCATGGAACACGCAGTTAGTTAAGCACTAGTTCCGTCTTCTTTGTAGAACAGTTTCATGTCAGTTTTTTTTTTTTATTTTTTTTTTATTTTTTTTTTTTATATTTCACAATAGGTAAAATAGTGCTGTGCAGTGCTAACTTTCTGCCGGATCACGTGGAAAATGCTTCCGGCACCTCCTAGCGACATTTTTATTCGTTATATCAATTTAATGGAAGATGTTCGCACCCGAGATTTAAAACAGTACAGTATTTGTCTTTTGAATTGCAACGTAATTATAATTTGCCGCTACGCTGGTATCAATGAACGTATTTAAAAATCGATAGTCATAGTTTTTATATGTGGAAGTGCGGCCGGGGGAGGGGAGGGTCAAGGAGTGCGTTCTGGCATCTAAAATTTTAGAAATTAAGCAGTGGTGCTATTAAACTTTTAATTAGGTCATATTCACTGACTGTTCCGTCGGTTCTTGTCAGTATATGTGATACATTATGAATGAAATACACAAGATAACTGTGAGATATCCTGCAAATGTATTGGTTTACGAACCGGTTTTCGGCTGTTACACCACCATCAGGTAAACATTACAAGTTTGTAACGTTTACCTGATGGTGGCGTAACAGCCGAAAATCGGTGCGTAAACCAATACATTTGCAGAATATCTCACAGTTATCTTGTGTAGTTTAATTAGGTATGAATACGAGTAATCTTTCAACGACATGGGCTTAAGGTTGTTCTAATTAATTTAAAAAATGTCAGTAGTCAAATTGTCTTTATTTCTGTAAATTATCTGTGACAAAATTTCAAGGCTGCTGAAACAGAAAATGTTAAACATGAATTATCCACAGCTTGTTGATGTACTAATTTCTAGTTTTCTGGCCTTGATGAAATAATTCAGCAATCCCTGAGATACTCCTTGAAGTTTTACACACGTGACTACTGCCACGCACATTTCCTGGCTTCACTCGTTAAGTATTAAAAATGTTCAAATGTTTGTTAAGCTTATGGGACTTAACTACGGGGTCATCAGTCCCTAAACTTACAAACTACTTATGAACTACTTACGAACTAGGACGGCACAAATATCCATGCCCGAGGGGGGATTCGAACCCCCGACCGAAGTGGCCGTGCTGACCGTGACTGGAGCGCCTCAGTCACCTCGGCCACCGCAGCCGGCGTTAAGTATTCAACAAACTTGTTTATGATATCTGTTGCCGTGCTTGACCTGCAGTTCATTATCATTTCACTGTTGAAATCATAGATGCCTTCTGACTGTACTGTATCTATAAACTGATAACCATCTCGAACTGTAACAAAATTGTGAAGTACGATAGAGGTTTTTACAATACTTCATGTAGACTATAATATTGCGTCCAATTCTAATTTGGTGTTACTAATAGGGTGGCACCATAACTTTCTACTCGACCTCTTTTTCAATATGAACGGAGCTGCGACAGTGACAAATTCTTCTGCTCCCACCATACTGCGAGAAACACTGATCGGAAAGCTAGTGTTAAGTACGGGCAGCAGGCTGGCTTGCGTGCACAGCTGTCGTCTAGCTACAGTGAGTCGACTCTCAGCTGTCGTGAGCGGCTCACTGCAGCGGCTCGCCGTCTCCCGTGTAAAAGCGCCCTTGGAGTCGCCGCTCTCGGCGCCACTGCCAGTGACTGCACACCTGGCAGCCACAGATGTGCAGCTACAGTCGTGTCAGCCGTCACACTGGCAACGTGCATACTTTCAGCTTTGAAGTCTATGGTACTGGTATACAAAAGCCGCCGCGCTGTTGCAGGCTGGCGCAGGTGGTGAAGCTATTGGTGGCGGCGTGCAGCTTCCTGTCGTACGGCCTGCAGTTCTATATCGTGGTCGACATCGCCTGGAAGCCGCTGGCCAAACGCATAGACCCCGTCTACCACGGCGTGGGCGAGAGGATCTTCAGGGCGGTGCTGGTACTCGGCACAGGTGAGTCCAGTACTCACATCACATCCCGTGATGGTTGTCCTAACTAAATTAAGAAGATGTACCATTTAGCAAGCATACAAGTTCGATATGAATTTTCTTTACACCCTTTCATACTCGAAACATGAATATCTAAATCAGCGATTTGGCCTTTGGGTCCATTCAATCTCGCCGCGCGGTCTAAAGCGTCTCGCTGCGGAGCGCGCGGTTGCTCGCCGTGGACGTTCGAGTCCTCCCTGGGGCATGGGTGTGTGTGTTTTTGTCCTTAGGTTAGTTTACCTAGGTTTAAGTAGTTTGTAAGCTACAGACTGATGACCACGCAGTTTGGTCCGATAGATTTACAAACATTTGAACATTTTTGAACATTCAATCTCCTTCAGAACTGGTCAAGTCAAAAAATGTTCAAATGTTTGTAAATCTATCGGACCAAACTGCGTGGTCATGAGTCCGTAGCTTACAAACTACTTCAACTAATGTAAAGTAACCTAAAGTCAACACACACACCCATGCCCCAGGGAGGACTCGAACCTCCGACGGCGAGTAACCGCGCGATCCGCAGCGAGGCGCCTTAGACCACTCGGCCACTCTCCCGCGCTGGTTCAGGCATCCCTTCGCTGTTTCTCCTAAGGAATTTTTTTGCCTCTTAGTGTAAATAGCTTTATTATCAAACCCATCAATAGTAACAAGGACGAGGAAGGAAGCTTGAGGTTTAACGTCCCATCCACAGCGTGGTCATTGGAGACGAGCTTATGCTCGGATTGTTTTGTGTAAGGGTGGGAAAATCGGTCGTGCCCATTCTAAGGAACCATCGCGGCATAATCGGGGTAACCAAAGGAGGAGTTGAATCACCATCCTACCGAGACCAGTGGTGTTACACTGTACCACCTCGCTCGGTGAGAATGCTAAACATTTGCTGAAATATTTATGGCAATCATATACGAGGTGTATTTAGCCCACAAAATTGTTCTACGCTTAACTTTCAGTGAGTGGTCTCCGAAATTAAAATTGACACATCTCCCAACGCCGTTTCTAGTTCTGGATGCAGTAATGGTACTCCTCTAGCTGGATCGAGCGAAACGACATACGCAAATATTCTTTTATGTTGCAAATATTCGTCCTTTCAGCCGGATATTTAACTCTGGAAATAAAACAAAACTCCATTGGGCCAATACATCTCAATTGCAAAATCTAAAAGCTCTTTACAGATTGTCAGGCGTTGGTTTTTCTGGTCCACAGTCGTAAGGCATGAGACTAGCTTGGCTGTAATACGACGCATTTGAGATGCTTTGTCAAGATTTTATGACATGTCCAACTGGAATGTTACATTCTTCTGCAGTCTCTCGGAAAGACAATCTCCTTTTGGCATGCACCATTTCGTTGACGTTCCTGAGCGTCATCGGTAGACAACGAAGACGAGAATATTCTTTAACTTCCATCCGAATTTAAGACGCAAGAACCATTCGCTAACGTCGAGTACGGCTTGAGCACTGATCATCGTGGGATTCCTGGGTCATCTGGTGTGTGTGTTTCACTCAAAATAAAACACGGGTTGCTCCTCTAACTCTGCCATCTGTACATTCTCAAACTGTGTGACACTATAACCTACTCCACAGAGTACAGACCAGTAAGTATGAAACGTACAATAATAACATTTCCGACTTTTACACATCAAAAATGAAAATCGCATTTCTATCCTGAGCATGGCGATGAAAACAAAATTACACATTTATGTGTATACAATTTTTGTTTCAAATTATTTATAAGGAAGGAAAGGACAAACAAAACTTAGTGTTTTACGTCCCGGCGACATCGTAGTCATTGTAGACGGAGCTTACACTCGAAATTTTGGAGAAGTATGTGGGAGGAAATCGGCCGTTCACTGTGAAAGGAACCATTCCGGAATTTGCCTGGAGTGATTAAGGGAAATCACGGAATACATAAATCTGGATGGCCGGAGGTAGATTTCAACCAACGTTCTCCCGAATGCGAGTCCAGTGTGCTACCACTGCGCCATCTCGCTCGGTTATTTATAAGGACAAAAACAAACGTGGAAGGACATTACTTTGTATTTGGCGCGCAGATCAATGTGCTTACAGAGATGGATGTTCGCGGTATATCTGTTAGCAATCGACGAAAAGGAAACCTGGAAACTTGAAGACTGTAGCTTTCTTGTGTCACGGGTAGAACTGTACGTTTTCTTCCACGTAGCATTAAATACTATTCCAGAAATTGTAACTCATTTATTATGTTTCAAAAATAACGAAGACGGTAAATGTATCTGAAAGCAGTTGACAATGACAATATGTACGACAAATCATTGTTGGCAAAAAACATAAAAAACTATCAACGGTGAAATATATCATCTGCACCAGATCCACTTCTCTTGCTCTCTCTTATATTCCTGTTCTTCACGTTTTACATATTCTGCACATTCAGAAATTTAGTTTAGCATTCCTTCGGAGATAATAGTTTCTGCCTGATACATCTAACTTTATCATACACGCGGGACAACGCCTCAACTCGATAATGTTTGTTGTCATAATTTTTGCTTTTAGTATTATACTGTTACTCCTTTACTGCATTTTCTTCCATGACTACAAATAGCCATGTCTCTTTGCACTGTAAAACTGAACTATTCGAAGAGTGTACTAAACAGCGATAGATTTTAAACACCGTGGAGAAATCTGAGTGTCATAGGGTACTGTCTTCAAACTTTATGGGTTCCTGTGACCTAGCACGAGAAACTCGAGACATTCTTTCGTGTAGAGAGTTCTTTGTTGTTTTTAATGCATGACGTCGAATATTGGATGTTTAAAATTTTTTGAATTAAACTAAATCGTTAAAAATATCTGTGACTTGTATTAAATTGACAAGAAAGAACCAGAAACGTTTAGGAAACATAAAAAGGGAAACAAACGGAATGAGACGGGCGCGAACCTAATACACTATCAAAATCTACTCCAGAGTCTAGTACGTAACATTTTTATAGCATTTATTAAACTTTTATGTTCAGAAAACAACAATTTTACATTAGTGCGTCTTGTTTTATGTATTACTTTTTCTCGCAAACCATGGGTATATCATACTAAGAATAGATAACTTTAGATAGACATTCTTGAGGAACAATACATTAATAAAACATTAGAGTTCTTAACTGAAAATGGCATTAGTGAAATTCAAAAGTACCCCACAAAACCATTCCACACAAAACTTAAACGACAATTAAGAAACACAAATTTCCTCCTAACTGAATGGGAAAAATGTACTGTACAGCCATAAAAAACCAAGATCACAACCAAAGATACACAAAATAAACTGCCCGACACGCCCTATAGTTGATTCAAGAAACAGCTCACGATACAAAATTACTAGTAAACTAAACCACATTTTAACTGAGATGTACACGTACCCTGCAAATTACTCAATAAAAACAGCAAGAAGTTAATGGAAGAAAATAAAAACATCAACAGTCCTCATTCTGCCCAACTAGTATAATTTGACATCACAAACCTATACACAAATATATCTATCCCAGAAACAGTAAAAATCATCAGGTCAAACCACATAAAATATAAAAAAACTATCAATGGTTGAAATCATTGAATTCATAGTTCTGGAACTAGTGCTTAAACACAACTACTTCACATTCAACAATAGAATTTACAAGCAACATAAATGTCTTGGAAAGGGCTCAAGTATAGCAAGTACCATTGCCAACATATATATTAACCACATAGAGCAAAACGCGCTTGCCATGAAATCCAGTTCCATGGATAAAATCATTTATTACAAGATTGCTGCGTTCTGTTTTGGTAAATTTATTGTAACGTTGAGTTAACCATTTTTGTCAGTGAGGCGAAAGGTCGCTGACAGTTGCTGATGTACTTAGCGTATATGGTGTTTATACCTGATATTAATTTTCCTGTAATGTCAGCTATTTTCAAAAGTTTGTTATAACGTAGTCCTCTTTGAAAATATCAATGGCACTTGTAATTGATTTGGTTTTAACATTAATATGTTGTTTAAAACTGTAATGTTAGCTGCAAAACTGTCAGAGGTAAATGAGCTGTCGCTTAGGGTATCTGGGTATCTTACACTTGTGTATAGCAGTTTACGTTTTTGGCATAGCCGTTCTTTAAAACTGTTTTGAGGCTATAAATTTGTGATTAAGAATTAAATGGCATTTCTATATATTTGTGGGATATGGTTATCCTAAATTGCTCATGCTCTTGCCACGCTGCAGTTGTGTAAATACTTTTGGTAAAAATAAAAAATAACTTACATTGTCTTACAATATGGCCGGCCGCGGTGGCCGAGAGGACTGAGGCGCTCCAGTCACGGTTTGCACGGCCACTACGGGGGGGGGGGGGGGTTCGAATCCCCCTCGGGCATGGATATTTATGCCGTCCTTAGTGTTAGCTAGATCATAAGTAGTTTGTAAGCTTAGGGACTGATGACCCCGTAGTTAAATCTCATAAGTTCTACAAACATTTGAACATTTCTTACAATATCCTCGTGTGGGTTCAGTCCTTCCACTCCAGCAGCCTTGTGCACTGCTAATACCTTTTAGTAACAACAAATTCCTTCTGCTGGTGGTTGTCACCCCGATGATTCGGTACGCTTAGTATGCATCAAACCTGACAGCCAAAAACCGTCATTTAAAAATCTGAATTATGCTTTCCATTGAAGAATATTTTTAAAAATCCTTACTTTAAATTCACATGGTGTGAACAATATTTATGTTTCAAAAGTTTCTTTGATGATTATCACCCTGAAAAATATAACCTCACTTCCAGAGAGAATTGCGAGAATTTTCAGAAAGTTTATTTCATTCGAAACTTCGCCGAAATTTGAAAATTAACTGTTTAGTCACGTTGATTAATTGAAATGATTGTTAGTAACCTGAATATATTAATACTGTACTGATAAGCTGAGTTGTTCAATCATTTTTAAATATTTCACCAGGAAAGGAATACAACTATATAATCTGACGAAGTCCATATGTAAAGTATCCAAAATTTTATGCGACAGTGACCATCCTCTTGTTTTGAAGGTCAAATGTCCAAAATGTCATGAAGGTTTTAGGATGAATAAAGTGTTCTTATTCGCATGTCGCATGATGGTTTTCAGCCATATAATTGTTTATGACGTCATAGCTCCTGAACTGTATGACGTAAGCGGTTCTTAGCCCTACGTCGTTACCTGATGGAAGGAACATGTGTACCTAATTTGGTTGAATCGGTACAGTGGTTTAGAAGCAGACGTGGCATGATGCAGCACTTTTCCACGCATTTCATTGTTTATTTCGTCCTTATTCGCATGTCACGTGCTGCCACAGGTTTTCAACTATACAATTGTTTCTAACGTCATATCTCCTGAACGAAATGACGTCAGCAGTTGTTACCCCTACGTGAATCGTTACCTTATGGAAGGAATATGTGTACCAAATGTGGTTGAAATCGATACAGTGCTTTAGAAGCATACGTCGCATGATGCAGCACTTTTCCGCGCATTTCATTGTTTATTACGTCATATCTCCTGAACTATTTGTCATACAGTCATTTAATTGTGCCTACGACCATCGCTAAAGTGCAAGCAATATATTGACAAAGTTTCGTCCCAATAGGGTGAATGGTACGGCCGCACATAAGACACGTACATACAAACATTCATTTTTATATATTAGGTGAATGAAGAGCGGTTGTTGACTGGCAGGTGTTTGGGATTGCAGTGGCGCTGGCAGTGGCGGTTCCTAACCTGGGGCCGGCCATCTCGCTGGTGGGCGCGGTCTGCTTCTCGACGCTGGGCCTGCTCTACCCGGCCGTCATCGAGTCTGTGGTGCTGTGGCAGGAGCCTGGGGCACTCGGTTTGGGCCGCTGGAAGCTGCTCAAGAACGCCCTACTCGCCGCTCTGGCCTTCCTGGCGCTCGTCACTGGCACCATCTCCAGTATCACAGATATCATCGAGAACTACGGCGTCCAGTAGGCCAACATGCTGGGCCGCAGCACCAGATGACACCTGGGGCCACACCCCACGAACCATTCTGGACACAGTCTCCAGCAGTGGCTGACAGAACTGGTGAAACAGCAGGGAGACAATCACCAACTGTGGAGACTGAATTAGATAACCCTTAGTGGTTCAATTACTGAAGATTTTTGCTATCGATACTTCGTTGTGTTATCTTCAGGCATCCTCATCATCATAAACTAAAGGCTATGTCTTGTCGGTTTAGCCACGTCCCTAACTCCATTGCCATTCTCTTCAATTCCTCATATGATTTTTGGCACATTTCTTCTTTGATATTGTTTAAAAGGTTGCTCTTGTCCTGCCTCTCGTTTTATTCCTTAAAACCTTTCCTTCAAATATATTCTTTAGCAACTGGTTGTGTCTTATTATATGCCCTAACATTTTTGCATTTCTTCTTCCTATATACTTTAGCAGCGTTCTACTCTCATTCACTTCTGCTTTTTTTTTTTGTCATTCTCAAAGTCCATATTTCCGTTGCCTCCTGTCTGTTTTTCTATGACTTTCCCAGAGTCCATGCTTCACATCCATATCTTAAGACTTTCAAAATAAATTTGACATTTTTTTTCTAATTTACAGGTTTATATGTTTCTCTGTTAGTAAATTCCATTCATTTTGGAAAACTTGCTTTGCCAAGGCTTTTCTTCTCATTATTTGTGTAACACATTTATTATCTTAGGTGACTGTACTCCCCAAATGACAGAAACTCCCAACCTCTTCTAGAATGCCACCACCTAGTTTACATCTATATAAATACTCCGCAAAGCACTTTTAAGTGCCTGGCAGAAGGGAGTTATTCAGATTGTCTCCTAAATCGTTTATAAACAAAAGGAAGAGTAGGGAACCTATAACACTTCCCTGGAGAACGCCAGTTATCACTTCTGTTTTAACATTAACATTGGCATTTTCTTTTATCTTCCCTACTACCATAGTTTCAATGGGTATTCTTGTGTTACTCTCCTCACTATTTTTGCTTCCTTTTTCACACCATTCAGTTCTATCTCTGTTTCTTGCCTTTTACACAGCATCCATATTGATCTATCTTTCCAATCAAGATTTATTTCCCTCACTGTTTGGAGTAACAATGTCCAATCAGCCATGTCAAATGCTTTCTTAAATCTATAATAGTCAAGTATGTTTTCCTATGAACTACAATCCCTGAGTATCGTAAAAATGGATTAATTTTCTTGTGTACTCAGAACAAGGCTGCCATTAACACTGGAACCGCTGATATTTGTGCATACCAAATGGGTATGGGTCACTTATGACCTTATGATCTCTTATTCCGCTAGGTCAGTTGGTTATTAATGCCATTAATGAATCCCTTCTTTGAATAGCTGGGTATTTTATTATAAAATGATCAAATGTACAGTTATTTTCACAAAATACCTATATTATTTTTTTAAAAATTACGGTACTAAATTTTTTTACCCGTTAGCATTACATAATGTGCACAAATAATAGTCTTTTGAAGTGAATTTGGTGCAGGCAGTTTTCTTACCCATGTGATACTTTAACTAATTTGTTTCAAATGCAGTCTGATTTCACAAGGCTACGTGTTCGCTGTTCTTATCTATCAGGCATATCGTAGAGAGTAACGTAGGCACTAGTCTTCCTGGCTGCTGTGTACTTCTCAGCAAACAACTGGCCTAGTTGCAGTATGAAGTCCCTGGGTTTCAATTTTTTCTCATTTAGAGCGTTGTACAATATCCAGGCGTTTATTGCAGCCAAATTCAACAAGTTGTAGAATGTATGAACAGGCCCACGTGTTGATGGCGCTGTGACTCAGTACTTTCGAGCCGTCACTACTTTAGAGTCATCATTATTCAGAAAATAGTCACGTAGTGTAACATAATTTGCCGATTTGAATCTGAAACTACAGATTGTTGCAATTCTTCCTCAGATTAAAAATCCAGCGGCTCATTCACAGATTAATTATCCAAAATCTCATTTATGACACTTAAAATGTCCTCCTCTGCCCTAGTAAATGTGTCTGTTGCAGGCAATGTTCATGTACTAAGATTGCACTACTCACACCGTCATGGAAAAAGCACCGGTTGCACGATATATGTGAACACGTTCAGAGAAGTTCCGATCTTACTCCCCCTAACTGTTGAAGAACGGCAACAATGTCACGTAGCGACATAAGTGTCTCGTGATTGTTGAACAAATTCACCCTAAAAATAAACACGATGCTGTACGAGAAACGAGATTACTACTACGGCTGCAACACTGGGTTAGAATTGACCCGCCGTGGTGGAGTAGCCGAGTGGTCTATAAGGCGCCTCGCTGCGGAGCGCGCGCTTGCTCGCCGTCGGAGGTTCGAGTCCTCCCTGGGGCATGGGTGTGTGTGCTGTCCTTAGGTTAGTTTACGTTAGTTTAAGTAGTTTGTAAGCTACGGACTGATGACCACGCAGTTTGGTCCGATAGATTTACAAACATTTGAACATTTTTGAGAACTGACCCGCCCGCGGTTGCAGGTGAATCTACATTTTTCGCTTTCGTTGTTGCGCCAAGAAAAGTAAAATTAAGTACGATCCTTAATTACCTTATCTGATAATAACCGTAAAAATTCAGCACTCCAGGTAATATAGCAAACCGTGACAAACGCAAGAATTAGAGTACGGGTCACGATTGATTCAGCCGCGGTTTTAGTGTTTATGAGTTTTTTCTGATCCCTGAAGTAATAGAGTTGTTGGGCAGCTTCGACAGATTTTGTGTATTTTAGTTGCAATCTATACTTGCCAGTTTGTTAGTAGGTCTACTGGCCCCCATTCTGTCTACTAAGATGGTAAATTAATTTTACGCTGCTCAGGTGACCTGAAGATGACACAAAGAAGTTTCAGTACGTATAGCAATAACTTAAAGTCTTAATACTCAATTCTTTTAATTTAAGAATACAAGCGATATCCCTCAGCATCTGGGCATACAAAGAACTCGATCTTCTTCCAATCAAGAGGTCTAAACTACAAACTCTGGAGACCAATGTTCATAAGTACGAAACATAATAAGTGGAATGTTCAGAGAAACTCACCCTCCGCAATTCATCAACAGAAATGTTATACATGCTAAAGAGAAACATACCTTGGCTAACAATCCATTCCCACCTCCATAGTAACTTCTATGCATTAATTCTCCAGGAGTATAAGGTTTAATTGATACAATATCAACGACGTTTTCATAGTTAATTTAAAAATTGTGTATTAAATGTAATTTATTAGTTCAAAAAGAATACGTTATATTTGTGAACTTTTTTCCCTCTTTTTCTGTACTTGTTATTGATTAATTTATGTGCACTTTCATAAAACTTACTTTCTGATTGCTAATTGTTTTTGACATGGATTTAATTAATACATGTTCAGATGTGTGACAGTTATGTGATTATTTGTTCATTATTGGACATCAAGTAATAAGCCAAGACAGTTTATTTAAAAAAATATTTATTATACAATACTTTTAACAAGTTATTCTACAGACTTAAACACTAAAAATTATTTCTTTGTCTACACTATAAGATCCTTTAGTGACTCTCCAAATAAACATATTTACTGATACAGTATTTGACTTTGTTGGGATTTAGATTGCCAATGTTTGATTTATAAATTAAATACAAGAAATATGATTTGGTATCTCCAAAATCGTATAAAATTTACGAAATGTGTATATTTTAAGAAACATACTGTCAGATTATGGAATATCTCTTACAATAGTCGAAGTTTACTTTATCATAGGAAAACTTCCCTAGAAAAAAAATCAAAAGGAAGCTGCAAATAAAGTTACCATTCTAATTACTATTAGGTGAAAGACTTTCACTGGGAAAATATTTTGAGCAATTTACACAAGGAAATCTGCCTCACCATTACTCTGCAGGTTAGTGATTAATGACCTTTGCTGCTAGAGGTTAAGCCCTCTAATGTGTCATATCACACGGTGTTTTGTGTGAAACACAAAATTGTGTAAAATGAAATACTTTTAAAAATGTCTTACAAAATATATCGCAAAAAAATTGCAACCTTTCTTGGTAGCAAAAAATACACGCAAAGTATAAGTAACTTGTTCCAAATAAAAGGGTAATCATGAAATTAATACTTACAAAATAGATGAATCTCTCTCTCTCTCTCTGTCTCTCTGCCTCTCTCTCTCTCTTTTCTCTCTCTCTCTCTCGCTGTCTCTCTAGATTGAATACTGATATTAGAATATGAGCAGTGGTAACTTGATGTAATTACAATCAGGACACATACATGAATTGTAATGACTCTATTCCATTAAAATATCGCCAACAGTAAAAGATTACTGTTAAAGAACATCTCTCGCCTCAATGTGCTATGTGTAGTGATTTCCATCTACAGCAGATTATCGATTCAGGAAGAACATCGTTTCGCATCATGATCGATACACTGAGAAGCATTTATTCAGAAAGGAATGATTATGACACCTTTCTTTCGAAGTAGTCTCTGTAAACTGTATGGTGCTTATTTTCCTTGGATCACACCTGAAATAATGCTTTGTGAGATATGTAATACATTAAAGATTTCATTTCTTCCTGGCATTATCTTAATCTAGTGAACATAGCATCTCACAGCTCTTCAGTTCCAATTAATGTTACACATCACACCATATGAATCAAGTTTTATTTATACACACTATGTGAAATACGGTACAAGTCACAAAAAACTAACCATCATGGAGGGCATATCACTTAAAACTACTTCAGTTCTAAATATTCAACCACATAGTGGCTATGTGTAGGGTTAACAGACTGTGCAGTGCCCTATGAATTCACTGGTAATAGAGTTCAATGTCGCTGCAGTTATGAGTCTAATTGATGTCTAGGGTGATTGAGTTGGATCATGTTGTGTCTGATAAGGTGTCAATGATGTCATTTGCTATTAAGTAAATAAGGATAACTTTACCATGATGTAATCTAGGTTACTAGGCGTAGAGCTCAAATATGTTGAGGATGCTTGTTAGGACTTTTGACTATTCACAGTAACTCCTGATGCTGCTTAGTATGCTGTTGTATGACACCTATGTATTGAGAATACGCCTTCATAATGTTGAGATCACAAGTGTAAGAAGTTAAATTATAATAGACCTCGCTATTGAGGATGCAGGTATAAGAAACTGTTGTTCTCAGACTGGTCCTCTGTGATTTTCTGTATATTATTAATGATGCTGAACATGCTGTTGTATGATCTTTCTCTACTCAGAGATGATGTCAAGGACACTGGTGTAAGAACTTCTCAGAGTAGGTCCTTGTGTTGGTCTATGATGCTGCCTACCTTTGAGCAGCAGTACTAGGCCTCAATGATGGTGAAAATGCTGGTTTGACTCTTCTCTACTCGGAGTAGTCGTTGATGTCAAGAATGCTGGTCTAAGAGTACTCAGAGTACTCATAGTATGCTTTGAGGAAACTGGTGCAGAAACCTACGCTTCTCAGAATAGATGTCAGTAATATTTCCGATGCTTATATAATTATGACCTTTCACTACCCAGAGTTGGCTTCAATGATGCTGAGTAGGCTGGTGTATGGTTCTTGCAACTGAAGTGAAGGATGCTGGTGTAAGTGCCCAGAGTATGTGTTGATGATATTAAGAATTCTTGTTTAAGTTTCTAAACTTCTCACTAGGCATCAATAATGATAACGAAGTTTGTACAGGACCTTTGGCCGTGCAGGAGTAGTCAAGTGGTCTGGAGCACCACGTTGCGGATCGCGAGGCCTTCCGTGTCAGAGGTTCGAATCCTGTCTCGGGCATTGATGTGAGTGTTGTCCTTAGGTTACTTTAACTTAGTTTACGTAGTTTGTAAGATACGAACCTAGCAGTTAAGTCCGATGGGTTTACAAACATTGGAACAGGACCTTTGACTACAATTAGGCTTCAGTGATCGTGAGGGTGCTACTGTATTACCCTTCTTGACTCTATCCCTTGAACACAAGGTTCCTGGTGTGGGAATCAAGAGTCCTCAGAGCACACATTGACGATGTTAAGGGCACTGGGTTAACATCAATAACGTTGACGATGTCAGCCACTCAGAGACGGCCTCAGTGACGTTAAGAAGGCTGGTCACGACGCTTCCTCTACTTGGAGTAGGCCTCGATGATGCCGAGGACGCTGGTGTAGGACCCAGAGACGAGGGCGGCGAGTGACAGCAGGATGATGAGGCCGTCCTTGGCGAGCAGCCGGCGGCTGGGCCAGCGGGTCACCAGCTCGATGACTGCCGGGCACAGCAGGCCCAGCGTCGAGAAGCAGACGGCCCCCACCAGGGACACCACGGGGTCCAGCTGAGGCACCGCCGCCGCCAGCGCCACTGCCGGCAAGCAGACGCCAGGAGTGAGTGGTGATTTTAAACACAGCTTGTCGACTGCAGGTTTACAAATATTTGAGAAAGTTCAGCCCAACCAGTTGCAAAATTTGATAAAATACCTTCATCTAGATTTCGGCACAATCAAAGGGTGCCTTCATCAGAAGAATAAGCTGGCCGAGGTGACTGAGGCCCTCCAGTCACGGTCAGCACGGCCACTACGGTCGGGGGTTCGAATCCCCCTCGGGCATGGATATTTGTGCCGTCCTAGTTCGTAAGTAGTTCATAAGTAGTTTGTAAGTTTAGGGACTGATGACCCCGTAGTTAAGTCCCATAAGCTTAACAAACATTTGAACATTTGAACAGAAGAATAAAAAATTAAAACATAAGACGTACAATTACGAGCAGTGTGCTCAAGTCCTAACTTATAAAATTATACAACATGCTAGCAAAAGGCTAGCAAGTCAAAATAAAATAAAGACAGCACTGTAAGCCTAACACAGGCGAGCTGCCTTGACTTGCTAGCCTTTTGCTAGCATGTTGCATAATTTTATAACTTTGGACTTGAGCACACTGCTCGTAATTGTACGTCTTATGTTTTAATTTTTTATTCTTCTGATGAAGGCACCCTTAGATTGTTGTGCCGTGATGTAGCTCAAGGTATTTTACCAAATTTTGCAACTGGTTGGGCTGAATTTTGGCAAATACAAGAGTGGGTGGTAAGCAAATAAAGTACTCAAAGGTTCTACACAATGAGAGGATAAAATTAAAACAATATGCTCAATCGTGAAGGATGTATTTGATAATCAACACAAAACTGAGGAAGTTAAGTCTGTTCGTAGTGTAAATGTTCACCTTACTGACAAGTCAGCTATAAGCACAGTTCTTAAGGAGGGATGTGTACCGAATGCATACTCTTGTTTTATCAACTCTTGCCCCACGATGACAGTCGGTTTCTGTAATAATGAGTAGAATGAATGCACCATCCCTGAAGCTCAAGCGCTGTAAAAACGTCACTCTCCGTACGTTTTCATCATTAAAAACAATAACAGCATCATATATATAGCAAGTTTGAAAACCATATATGATGAAAATGTTGTCTTGGGCCCAAGCTTCCAGATGAGCGAATTCAGGGACGCATTCAGATTTTTTTTTATATTACCATGAACACACTCTCATAGTTGGTCAGGATCTGCCAGGAACCTAAACATGGGTTTCATAGCAATCTTTATACATTCAATACATTCTTTTTGGTGAAGGAAGTGTTATTCCTCTGGGCCTTCCGTCACAGCCTTCTTCTCATTTTGTTCGCAATATTGCTGGCCAAATACACATAAACGTTACGAAGATCCAAGTAAGGCGACGAAAACGTTACGACTGGGGGCCTACACGGAAAGCGTCAAGGAACATAAATATTTCTTTTCGCCTCCCCCCAATGCGATTTAGAAAGTGAAACTTTGGGAAGTAGTTGCTAATAGATTTTATGAGAAAATGAATCCAAAATAAAAAACTTGACATTTTCTTAATACAGAAGGCCAATTAAACAGAAATTTATCTTCATATGTAGCTGTCGTCGTAAGCTTATGTTTAGGATCTTTTAGAACATAGCCTTCCGAGACTCTTGACTGAAATAGTCCTCCTTGGTATAGGCAACATGAAGATTCTGTCAGTAAATTAACTCACTAAGAAATAAGCACTGTTATGGACATGAAAGGGTGTATAGCAGACTACTACTGTTCTGCATTTATTAACAGTACTTAGCCTTTTGCAATTTTTCTTTAAAGTAATCAATAGTAAAACCACTGTATAAAAAAGGAGAGAAAGATAATGTAGACAACATTTGGCCTTTTGTCTTTGCCATCGGTATCTGCTAAAGTCATTGAAAAGGCTGAAAATTCTAGGATAATTGATCATTTCAGTTCACATAATTTTCTGTCAAATGTAAGTCGTGTTTCCTACTTGAGGTACTGGATGGATTACATAAAAGGTTGAGGACGCTCGGCTTCTTCTTTGATTTGACAAAGCCGTTTTGTTGTGTTGATCACAAAATATTCGTGCAGAAGTTGTAACATTTTGGAATAAGGGCAGTAGCTCACATCCTTGCTTCCCTATTACTTTAATAATAGGATCGGAAATTCCGTGTAGTGCAGAAAATAACTATGATATGTATTCGCAGTGATGGGTACCCAAACGTTTCCACATTGGGACGCTGTTGTATCTTATTTATATAAATTATATGCCTCCTTGTACTAAAGGAAGTTCTAAAATATTCCTGTCAGGTGATGACACCAACTTGGCAGCCAAGGAGGTCGTTTTAAATATCGACACAGTATCAAATACTGCAATTTATGACATAACTTCATGACTTGTAGAAAATAAGCTGCTCAGTTTCCATACTTTTCAACACACAATTCAATAAAAACTGACATTTTGTTTACACAGAATGGGCATATGATAAGTGTAACTAAGCAGTTCAAATTTCTAAGCGTTAAGATAGATATGCAGCTGACATGGAAAGCTTGTGTTTAGGACCATCTACAAAAAACTGTATGTTGTATTATTTACTACCAGCTATATGCCGAAGCTTCGCAACATATTTTAAAAAGGGCCTTTGCATTCGGACATCAGTCAGTAAAAACTGAATTCTTATTGGATTGCTTTATCAATAAACTGAGTTGTCCTATTCAAGAGACTGCACAGTTCTGAACCTTGTAGCCCCTTATGTGTATTGCGAAAGACTAGACCGTTTTCTATGCGTGGTTATTCGTAAACAAAATCTATTATTCTAATGCCAAAATCACAACGTAATCTATGTACATCCGACTTTCCTTGAAAAAATGGTTATGTAAAAAATTGTGATTAATGTTTAAAAACAAACGCAACATGTCGAAAGAAGCAAAAACAGTCATCAACTTTTAGTAAATGAAACGTAATCCGAAACTCGCTGTTCATCGTTAGTTTGTTTTCGTAGATATAATACTGCGTTGCTTAATTGTGACACTAACGTACGCTTAGCAAAAAATTTCTGTTAATGATACAATACACAATACACATCTGTTGTTTATTTTGTACTCTACGAAACTAACTGCACTTCTATTAGTTCCTTGCTATACTTAAGAGCATAAAAAAAGAAAATAAAACTAAGCAGGGCCATCTACTAATTCTTTGGTGCACTACATATGTAACAGCACCTCTACTGGTTCTTTTCTGTACCACGGCGCACTTGTAACCAAATCAAGCACATAAAATTTCAAATTATGTCTTCTCTTTTCCTGTTCTGATTTTGATAGAATTCCCTCAGTCCGTTGCCCAAAACCTTTATCTAACTACATGTTACACACAAATATGATGTGAAAAACCCAGGCGGCCATACCTATGAACGAATTATATTTGCTTTCCATGATCTGATTTTTATGGAAGGAAGCCTTTATTACTATTTGCTTTTACGGCCTCATTGAATCACTTCAAACATTTTCTGGCTCTCTTCTTCGATAACTGCAAGTTTCGTTCTCTCCAAATTGTCCAGTATCTTTTCTGTCTCTCCTCTTCAGTAAATACCCTTTTCGTGTCCCTATTTTTGGTTTAAATCTTCTTAAAATTTTCTGTTTGTTTCGCAGATCATCCAGTGTTATTTTAGTTCTTCCATGTCCTCTGTAATGTCCTTGGTCCATTCTGCTTTTTGCTTCAGGTTCCATAGTTTCTCTTAATTTCCCTTGCTAATCTGCTTTCTCGTGTCCTCATAATGTGACCAAAGAACGAAATCCTTTTCTTATATGTATTATCTGTGATTGGCTGCAGTTTCCTGTACACTACTTCAGAGGGCACTATCCGCCACTGTCCCTCCTTTTAATATTATTTTTATTTGTGCATGTCCTTGCTATTTTTCTCCGTACTCTCAGTATTTTGTCCATTCCGTTTTCCTGAGTGACGTTAAAAATAGCTTCTCTTGCGTATGTTACTTCTGGCTGAACCACTGTCATGTAGTGTTTTAATTTTGTTTTAATTGATAGACTTGTACGTCGACCATTTTAGCTTTTGAGCTGTTATCGTTTTATTAGTTCTTTCTTACCAAACAGGTGTTTCATCCAGGTTGTACGTTATAATTTATCCTAGGTATTTAAATTGCTTCACAATTTTGATTTTCCTGTTGTTTTCTGTTATGTTGTTTATTACTAGTGGGTCAGTTACCATCATATCAGTCTTTTGGAATGATATCTGGAGACCTGTTTTTTGTGCTGTATTCTGTAGGTTCACTATCTGATTTCTGGCTTTTTGTACCTTATTAGCTAGTAATGCTAAGTGGTCTGTAAATCCCAAGCAATTTAGGTTAATTTGTTGTTTCTTGGTCCCAATCTATACGGTTTTAGGTTTCTCTTTGTGCCATAGTCTCATCAAGTATTCAAGAGTACAGTTGAAGAGCATTGGTGATAGACCATCTCCTTGACTTAACCCCGTTTCAATCATAAATGTCTCAGACAGTTCACCTCTGGTGAGATAACTGGTTGCTAATAGATAACAAAGACAGACACGGCAGTTGCTAAAAACATTTAAAATTCCAATTTTTTTAATGATCAGATTTAGATTCAATCATGACTATATGTTAATCCAAACTTCCCTTAAGTGTCCTATGAAAATATTCTTCAAAACTAAAAACGCCAAGCTCACGAAGTGCTTATTTTATTTAAAGACGACCGGTTTCGGAGGACTGTGCCACCATCATCTGATAATATCACATGTTATAAATGAGTCATCTTATTTAAAACATGGATTCTCCTTTTAAATAAGATGATCAACTTATAACAAGTAGTTAAAATAAAATAAGTATTTCGCGAGCTTGGCGTTTTCACTTTTGAAGAATATTAAACTATCAGATCGCCTCCAAAACCTCCAATGTCAGTTAACGTTTCCTGTAAAAATCACTTCAGAATTCGTCTACTAGGTTTGTAACTTGAACTGTACATTGACAGAACTACATTTACAATTTTATCATGACTAAGAGAATTATAGATTAATATCATATGAATTTAGCATTGGAGGAAAGTGTGTGGAGGAAAAATCGCAGAGGGAGACAAAGAGAAGGATACAGTAAGCAGATTCAAATGGATGTGGGTTGCCACTCTTATGAGGAGAAGAAGAGGCTTGCTCAGAATATAGTAGGGTGGAGAGCTTGTAATGCTACTTTCTTATGAAAATGGGTGTTGCGTACTAAAGTTGCGGTTGGGGATCGCAAATGAAATTTTATCAGGTAGTGAAATATTTTTAAATGAAAATACTGAGCAATTTTGACACGAAAGGGACAATTAAAAAAAAAATATTGGATTCCGCCATTAAATGGTAGTGGTCGAAATTTCGGTAACAAATACAACACCAGAAAGCAACATTACAGAAGAAGTCGGCGGAATCTAAATTTTACATATTCTGTAGTGATTCTAGCTGAGATGACTGGAATATTACTTCGATAAATTGATGCTGGGATTGTGCGTTTCGGTTACTATTATTCTATGACCGTGTTGAAAATTAATCATGATAGTCGCCAAAAATTGCAAAATTATCAGACTTCATATACATCGCGAAGATTTTTCTGCAGGCATTAAATGTAATAAACCATTCATAGACACGAAATAAAAAGGAGTTGCACAGAGAATGTTCTAGTACAATCGCAATACAACTGCAACAATACCCGAGCATCACTTTATGAAGTACTGGATCTGCTGAAAATAAATAACTTTAAAATTATTGAGAATGGAGAAGGGATTTAAGTACGTAAGATATTTCAAATTAACTGTGGGGGTTTATTGAAATTGATAAACTAAGCTCACACTTACATTAATCAGGCAAAGTCCTGGAACAAGTCCTAAATATTGGGGAGAAAACAGTAAGTGACGAACAGTTCCGCTCTCTCCCCTCAGCTTGTTGCAAAAATGTAGAACGTGACAAATGTCATATTTTTACCGATACGCTGGCAGAGAGAGGGCAGAAGTCATCGACAAGCACCACACAAGTTATTTTTAAAAAATTCATTAATGTATTACTACAAGCTGCATCATACCAGTTTCCGGACTGAGGACCACAATAACAACTGCTCCAGTTATATACAGTACTTTGACAACATCGCCGTGACACGGACCTGGCAAAGCTGTGCTGTTTTTAGCTTTATGTCGACGACACGTTGGTTGATAGACGTGAAAAACGGAGCGAAAATTCGACCACATGAGCAGACATGACAAAATCAGGTTCACGATGGAGGAAGAGGCTCATGGTGCGTTTCCGTCGTTGACGTCTATGACTCCCGTAATGGAAATGGGTGCCTCAGCCATAGATTTTATCGGATATCCAGCTATACGCATCCATATCTACGCGATAAAAACCACCACCACCTGTTGAAGAAGCAGTCTGGTCTGAGGACCTGTATGCTCGGAGTGGAAGTTTGACACAGAATTTACAGAAGGAACTGAGCGACTTACAGAAACCGCCAGGCTTTGCAACCTGTCTTCTCAAACACACGCAATCAGAAGACCGCCGACGAGGACACAAAAAGTTTTCCGTTTTTGTTGTTAGTGGCTCAGCTGCGAAAACATTAGCTGGCTTCTTAAGAGTCACAAGGGCCCCTACAAAGATGAGACAGCTGATAACAGCTGTGGAGGAGGCCTTAGAACCCTTGGTGTACGTTAATTACCTTGTGGGCGTTGAGGGTTTTACATCAGTGCGTGCTATGGATCAGTGCAGTGTCGAACACAAAAGATGTTTTACGTTGCTTTATCCAGAAAACTCAGCAAGTTTGAAACATGCTTTGGAAAATAAAAATCGATTGTGTTAGAGAACAAGTGGCCTATGGGATAGCGTAATAAAAGAGCCGATCGGCTTGTAGGTAAGCTTGGGTCCCGGCTAAAGTACCGTACGAGCACCAGTGACGTCACAGGAAGCAGAGCAGCGCAATGATTCGACAGTCACCTCTTGACAATGGCCGAGGAAATCTTGGCCGAAAGCTCGTGAATTTCAAACTACCGAACGCGTCTGGTAGCCCGAGAGAATTGTATCAACGTTTAGTATGATCTACGAACTGAACCAATTCGCCTTGATAAATCTGAAGTGGAAAGTTATTCATGTTTATAAAAATAAGGAGCCAACCAAAAATTGCACCTTGTGTATCTCCCCAGTGTCTACAATTTATCTCCTCGTAATATCACAACATTTCTTTCAATACTTGTACAACTGAGTAGCAGACATTGTTCTTAGATAGCTATTTGATTTCCATCATATCCCTAAATTAAAAAAAAAAAATAAATAAAAAAAAATAATAATAATAATAAAAAATGAGACGTCATAAGAAAAATTAGCCCCATATTACACATTCACATTGGATATATGTACAAGTTGATTTAGTGCTGGACAACGGTTGCTACAGATTGTTGCTGCCACAAACAATGACATAGCATATGGCATCATGTTACTGGAGGTGCAGTTACGCAACTGGCGGTATCTACGAATACGCGATGAAATTATTACAGGTTCATCAATATTTCCACTTTCAAAGATCGATAACAAGCATAAAACCAATATTGGTCCCTTGATATAAATTACTTCATCTATGTGCCTCTGCTGCCATCAGTAAACGGTGATTAAGGAAAACACTCTTAGGAATTGAATCGTATTTTATTTCAGTGTTAAACGATGTCATGTCTTGATCATTATTTAAATATGAATGACCTAATCGCACAGGCTTTGTATAATTAAACAATAAACTCATTTTAAAATGTATAGTGAAGTTCGTAAGTTATAGAGAGCTCAGCTTTTCCTAAGGATAGTCATTATTCTAGATCGCGGATTTTTCTTTACCTCACTACTACCATGCACTGCTATAATGAATCACCCCACCTAATCGCCAAAATCGAATTGAAACCATATCTTTTCAGTTTACAGAAGACAGACAGACGTGATATGAGGATATGATTTGTAATATACTAGTAAACACGGCAAAGCTTCGCAGTAGATAATGTGTATGGGATATATACCCTAATCTCTTCTCTTCTTCTCCCTATCTCCATCCCTTCCGCCCTTTCCTATCGCCTCCTACTCCCTTCCCTTGTCCATCTCCTACCCGTATCTTTTTCCATTACCTTCACACCACTCCCTCTTTTCCCACACCACACCATCTCCTCCGTCTTCTCTTTGCGCCTATGTCATCCCCCCTTTTTAAAACCATTTCATTCCCCCATTCTCTATCTCCTCCTCCCCCTCTCTCTGATCTTAATTACTGTTACTGCACTCGGGACCTTTATTGGAATAGAAGTCAAAATGGATGGGTAAATCAGTTGGAAACTGGTTATTAGACAGATCTTTCAAGTTGCTCTATCTGCGAACAGGTATGATTATAAATTAAAGCAAAAAACAACTTTCCTGTTTTATGTTGAAAATTACTGGGAAAAGGGAAAACAAAAACGCACATTTTTACAGCACAGCTTAGCAAGTTTTTCTCGCAGCGATCCGAATGGAAATGCTTTTTATAACACGTTGATATCTTATTGAGGGTTTTTGAATTGAAAACAAAATAATTGTAGCATGGTCATACTTTAATGATAGAAATCCCATATGAAACGAAATAATTAATTGAATTATAATAAGTGGAACGCAAATACAACGTTTAGAAAGTATTTGTGTTGCGTGCAAACGTAGGCTTCCGCAGCTGTTCTATCAATAAAATTTTTCCGGATATGACACCGCGTCGTCATTTTATAAACACTTCTGACGTTTCGGCCACTGTTGCAGGCGGCCGTCATCAGGGTCTGTGTGACAGCTGAATGTAGGATAGCTTGGGGTTTATATAGCAACGGATGAGGGAGAGGAAGGGGGACGTTGGTTTTTCTTTATTGGTGGTTGCATTATTGTACGCCATTGATGTAAAGGGGCGTTGATGATTGGGATTTTAATGGCTTGTTTTTCATATGATTGGAGGTTTTATCTTCCCCCTTATTCGTCAAAATTGTAGTTTTTTATTGGGTTTTGCATACACCCATGGGATAAACACGGCAATTCCAGATTTATTCCACAAACGACTGATCTTGCGCTTTAATAATTGTCATTGCGAATGCAAGTCGAACGCGAAACTGGAGGCGCTTACGTTGAAACAGCAAGTCTGAATCAGTGGTATGCTTGGAATCAGAACATTCTCTCCCCGGAACTTGTGAACTTGTGACGTCGCCTTTCCTTTTACAAAATGTCATGTTAACTCGATCGTTGCTTCAATCACATTGTTCATCACCTTCTTCACAGAGAGTCTTGTTCCATTGCATTGCGTAACATGATTATCACAGACCCGACCTTGAGTTGCAAATCATGCGTTGTCATTCCTGGCAAATCCTATATATTCAGGAATTCTGTTGTATAACTGACTGCTTCATCAGGATCGCTAATGGAATCGATCGAAGTAAATGAATGCAATCGTCCAGCGATTTGGCTTTGAATTATTTCTAAAAAATGTACTACGTTCTGTACTCAAATTGTTTGTAACACTCAAAAATACCACGTCCTTACATCAATTCTGTGACTGCAACGCTCCAAAGATATTATGAGCAGCGATGACACCATAGAGGTAAGAATAATACTGAGAAGTTTCTAAAGAAACAACGTCTGGATATTTTACCCTTGTGTGCATAACGCCATCTCCCTATAATCTAACATACTTAGCGTATTTGTTTGCGCCGTTACAGCGTTTTCAGTCGCTAGACGAGAAGCGAATGAATAAGCTGATTGTTGGAGAATCTCGAAACTGAGACGAGCTGGTAGTGTACTTCCAGTTTTTCTCAAATTCTGATATTTTATGGTAGATTTTGCAAAAAAATTCTTTCATACAAACCTTGTCCTGAGAATTACGAGCAGAAAAAAGAAACAATCAGCCAAATCAGTGAAGCCATTCTAAAGTGATGTGCTTTCATACATGCGACAATTATTATTATTTTTTTTATATTATAGATATAGCGAAAGGATTGGGGATGGGATGGCATTTAATTACGTTCCGGAATGGGGTACGGCAGGACGAAGTCAGCTAGTTGTCAATGACATAGTTCGTGTAAACATGTGCTTCCTACAGGAAACAGGTCCCTTTTAGGCACACGGACTATGTGGGGTGGAGTAGTGGGGCAGAGAAGTTTCTGGCCCGCACCCTGTAGAGGGCGGGCTATAACTGCTGGCTGAACTCACCTGTCGCCAGCACGCCGACCACGCGAACGCCATGCTCCATCAAGTCCCAGCGTTTCTCTGACACGCGGTCACGCATCATCTTCAGCACAATGTCCACAGCCACGTGGAATTGCAGTGGGTACGTGAACAGCACCGCCAGGCCTATCAGTACCTTTACCACCAGCGCCAGCCTGCAACATTACGAACGTACCAGCAGGTACACAACTGCTGAAGCCAAGGGAGTCATGAGTATTTGTTTCATCAGGTGGGCATAGCCCAAAGTATAGGGATTAGCAATATTGGTCCTACACATACATTGGTACAAGTAAACAAAAAAGAAACATAACACAGTCATCTCCGAAAGGATAAATTCGTGTTCTGTGTGGCTTTAAAGCAAATGTTAGCCTATACCATTTTTTCCTACAAAATAATGGTAAATTTATTAGCAACTAGTATTAGTCCTCAGTATTGCCCAACTACGTATATAATGATAATCCATCTCCTTCTCCATCTATCGCTTTTTATCCTACTCTCAGACCATTTTAGTTAGGTTTTCATGCATCTCCATGCTTATCATATCTCCTAAATAATACTGTATATCATGGAATAATACACATTTCTAGGAATACTGAGAAACCGTTTTAAAAATGTGTCATTATTAGCGTTGGTATCAGAAACGCAACAGCATACTTGTCAATGTGGCCATTTTTGCAGGCCTCACAGCTTTTATGACGTCATTTCTCCTGAACCATGTGTCGTACTATGATATAAATTGGAATTGTGTGCAATATGTACACATCCTCTGTAAAACTCTTTTGAATACAGCTAATAGTTATAAGTAATAAATTGAATATCATTACAAAATGTGTAGTTTTACTGGATGAATAGTAAGCAGTAAGCGGTATACATTTTTCCTTTCATTGTTTTGTTGTAGCTGCCAGCGAGAAGATATTGCTGCAGTGCTCTCGTTCTCAAATAGAGGGCAAATAGTCTCTTTCTTTACGAGTTGCATAATCCAACAATTGTTTTGCGAATATCATCATTTACCATGTCATATTTCTTGAACAATGTGTTGTTGTTTGTTCTTACCACGCATCTTCTGTTGCCTTTTTGGTTGAAATCGGTGCAGTCGTTTTGGTGATATGGAACATACACATACACACACAAGCACACACACAAACCTCTTTTATAAATTTCAATTTCTTCCATTTGCGTAGTTATTATGGAATGAGTAAATGGACAGAGGCATGGAGGATGAGGTGCTGGACAAACAGAAGATAGAAGAGCAGATGGGAGACAGAGGAAAGGAAAGGAAGAATTCAACACACACAGGGGGTGGATTGAGGGAGGAGGAGGAAGAGGTCGAGGGAGATGATGTAGATAGAGTTGTCGGCTCGAACGGAGAGAGGAAAGGGAAAGAAGGTAGGAAACGGCTGCTTTTCACAAGAGCAGCCATATATCGCACGTTCTACAAGCATTAAATCACAAGATCATGGACAATTTAAAAAAATCTGTTTACAGGCTTTAGAATAACTGATGATTTTCTGAGAAAACATATTTATTCTATCCAATCTTTCTTACCACACAGCCACAGCCAAACAAAACAGGTGATTAATTTGACCAGTATATTTTTACAGTGATTCTATGATCGCATGAGTTATTTTATTTACTACCCTGTTCTTTCAATAGCAGACTGGCCCACAGTAACAGTTTAAAGGTTTAGCTAGTTCTTACTATTGGTTACTAGCTTTGTAGTATGTCAATCATTAGACCAATGACATAGAAGCAAATAATAGGTACATTATCAAGCAAACTACTGGCCCATGCCCAGCTGCCGTACATTGCATTAATTATGACTAGGACTGTCGTTCAGCATGGATACTATCGAAAGCAAAATCGATAATGGGTAATGACTTCATCTAGTAACTATTATGGAGATCCAATCTTAAGATACATGTGAACTTAAAATTTTGAACGTAGCTGTTATTGTCAGCGACCGTTACAAAGTCAAAGGATAAAAATGCTGCCCTCCGTCACAAAATTAAAATTATTTAACCTGGTTTTGGCAATAACTACGATAGCCTTCATCAGAAATTATAAATTAAAACAAGTCACATAAAAAAGTTATATCTCAGCTGTAATGCATATGTCACAAAATTTAAAACAATTCTTTAAAAAGACCTTGCCACTATGGGTTGCATGTCTGCACTGAGGTCTCAGACTCTCTGATGGAGGAGAAGGAATTAAAGTTCAGGAAGAAGAAATAAAACTTTCAGGTTTGCCAATGATATTGTAATTCTTTCAGAGACAGCAGTGGACCCAGAAGAGCGATGGATCGAAACTGACAGTGTCTTGAAGGGAGGTTATAACGTGAACACTACCATGAGCAAAACCAAGGTATTGGTATGTAGTCTACGAAGATTAAGCGATGCTGAAGGAATTAGAGTAGCTGATGGATTTTGTTTCTTGGTTAGCAAAATAACTTCTGATGACCAAAGGAAACAAGATGTAAAATGCAGAATTTCTATAGAAAGAAAAGCAACTTTGTAGAAGCGGACGTCGAAAATTTATTGAAATGTTAGAAGTACTTTCTTGAAGCATTTGTCTGGAGGGAAGCATTGAAAGGAAGTGGAACGTGGACGATAAGGAGTTCAGATAGAAGATGGAACCATTCGAAATGCGGTGCTATAGTGGAATATTGAAAATTAGGTGGGTAGATCGCGTAACTAATGTGGAACTGCTGAACGGAATTGGTGAAAAAAGAATTTTTTGGCATCTCTTGACTATGAGAAAGGATCGATTGGTGGGACACATTGTGAGACATCAAGAATTCAGGATGTGTGATGCAGTTCGTATTCAGTGATGAAGAGGTGTGCACAGGACAGGGTAGCGTAGAGAGCTGCCTCAAACTAGTTTCAGGACTGAAGACCACAACAATAGCATCGTTCCACCCCTCTAGTCGCTTCAGTGTCCGTCCAGGCAGACATGTAGGCATGCATGTGTGAAGGACATCTGCATTGGTTCCATCTATAAACATGAATACTGCACGTCACATTTAGACGAGTCACAGTAGCGTTTGTGACAGTTGAAATAAACGACACTTCCTGTACTGTACTGTACGTAGTGGAAGTACTCATGGGTAGAAGGTGAAGTGCTTGCATATGGAAGCTGTGCGCAAATTGTATACTGAGTGATGGAACCGCTCGCGAAAAGCGGAAAACCGGCTCGAGTTTTGGCCTCTCTCAGATTTTCGTATCTCACTATTAAATTTTAGAACTGGTACTGATTAATATTCAGAATTGCGATTGCAGTTCTTTTCTGTCTTTTACTATTATAGATTTTCATATTTATTGATTTGCATCGGAAGGGACTCATTTAAGGCACTTAATAGTACAATCAATAAATTTGGATAGTTGAGTGAAAGCAACAGCTTATAAAAATTAAAATTCTGAAATATTATTCCCTTCTTAATCATGATTTATACCCATATTTACTCAGTTGTAATTTTTAAATGATGAGAGTACAGAAATTTTTTTTTACCTCCACAGTATTGTTAGAAACTTTCTGAATTTATTTCATCCATTTTCAGTAAATAAAGTCTGCAACAGGCCGCATAGGTCGCTGTATTGATTCAAGTCATGAAGTGGTTACAATATGACTTTATTTGACGCATTTCGGCCTGGGCCGTCATCAGAATCGTGCATACAAAAAAATGTATAGCTTATGGGCTCGACTACGGGGCCATCAGTCCCTAAACTTACTAACTACCTATGAACTACTTAATACTAAGGACGTCACAAATATCCATGCCCGAGGGGGGATTCGAACCCCCGACCGTAGTGGCCGTGCAGACCGTGACTGGAGCGCCTCAGTCTCCTCGGCCACCGCGGCCGGCTCCTGCATACATTGATTAAAAGCACGTCAGTACAGATGCTTACATGTTCTTGTCAAACCAGATAGTAATGCATAGCTTGGAAACGTATATAAGTGCTACCAATGAACAATGGAAATAAAGACTAAGGAAAATATTTTTACTGTATCGATTTCACAAACTAACCAATGGTTCTCATACTATAAAGGTTGCACAAATTTATGTAAATGCCCGTGATTGCGTAAATAAAGATAGTAGCCAAGCTTGCAAATATATGATTATTTGTCCGCAAATAGTACCCGTGTAACGTCATCTCCCGTATTCATAAGTGAGGTGCAGAGAGATCGTCTTTCAAATGGTCTGTGGCGAAAACTTAGACCACGACAGCTCTAGAAATTACAGATGTAACACTCTAGGAAGCTGAAAGTACCGAAATCGGATTTTGCTCTGAGCAGGAGAGAATTCCAAAATCAGTCATCAGTGACGAAACGACTTGCGATGAGTAGATGTTGTGCCACAAACGTCGTATACGGGCGGAGGAAAGCCATGTCGTTGGGTAATGGTGCTGCATTCTATCCAACAGGCGACGGTATGGAACGGTACCGAACGTATTTATGAAGTCAAGAAACACGGCATCTATGTGGGAGCCTGTATTTCCTTCCATTTGGATCTCGTGGATGAACAGCGAGAGACGAGTTTCACACGGCCGCTACTTTCGGAAGCGATGTTGATTGCTACAGGTGTGTGATGGAGAGCATAGACGGCGGCAGACGGTACTCACCACTCCTCGGCAGGCAGGTTGAGGGTGATGCTACCCTGGGTGACCTCCCCGTAGGCAACGTAGCCGAAGAAGCCGATGACCGCGTACAGCGATACCACCACCGACATCGCGATGTTGAGCACGCCGGGGCAGCCCAGGAAGTGCCGCGGATGCCGCATCTCATTCTCCACCGGCATCACCTGCAACATCGACGCCATCAACCACTGATCACTATTGTTCCCATTATGCTATATTTACTGTAGCTGGTATAGAAGCTCATAAACATTATATAGTATGTGATTCTTCAGTTTCTCCGGCGTATTTGATAATCAAAATATCCACGGGTGTACTGCCTGTCTATAGTGTCCAACGGGCACAATATTTCGGCGATCATACATGTCGCCATCATCAGGTGAACTGACGGACTGAGCTCCTGGAAACGCGCCAGCACGGAGATCCGCACGCTACGGCTGCTCGAAGGGAACTCCCTTCGAGCAGCCGTAGCGTGCGGATCTCCGTGCCGGCGCGTTTCCAGGAGCTCAGTCCGTCAGTTCACCTGATGATGGCGACATGTATGATCGCCGAAATATTGTGCCCGTCGGACACTATAGACCGGCAGTACACCCGTGGATATTTTGATTATATAGTCTGCACAGTGAATGGTTCATTACTGAATTCATTGTCTGTTAATCAACAACCCCCCAAACGGTATTGTTACCTTTTTCAACAAGTTCCTGAATTTGCATAAACACTACACCAATCCCATACCCGCTAGGCTACAGGAGGCTCCCTTGGAAAATGCTGGCTTGCTAATTTTCTTGTCCAGAATATTTGCTATTTAGTATTAGATTCCCAGCGTGTGTGTTGCGAGCTGTGACGGTAGACGTCGGCGGTACTGTAACACGGCCACCTATAGGCCTCCGCTGTTTGCTGGGTAGCAGAAGCGGAAGGCGCAGTACATCTGGGATATACTACCGTGACATACAGAACTACAGTTGACTTGTTCCTTTAAGCCGGCCGCGGTGGCCGAGGTGACTGAGGAGCTCCAGTCACGGTCAGGACGGCCACTACGGTCGGGGGTTCGAATCCCCCCTCAGGCATGGATATTTGTGCCGTCCTAGTTCGTAAGTAGTTCGTAAGTAGTTTGTAAGTTTAGGGACTGATGATCCCGTAGTTAAGTCCCATAAGCTTAACAAACAGCTGAACATTTTGTTCCTTTAAACTGTGTCGGCAATGTGAGGAGGTACGAGTCGAAAATGAAAATAGTGACTCCGGAACAAGAGCAGCCACATGATTACCAGATCTGGATACACTAGTCATCTAATATACCGGGTGTTTAAAAAGACAGTATAAATTAAAAAAAAAAAAAAAAAAAAAAAAAAAAAAAAAAAAAAAAAAAACCCTTAGTAAACCTCGAAATAATGTAGATAGAGAGGTAAAAATTGACACATGCTTGAAATGACATGGGGTTTTATTAGAAAAAATAAGAAAATAAATAAAATGAAAATGGAAATAAAAATAAATAAATAAAATGTCCGACAGATGGCGCTTCATCAGATTAGAAAAGCAATAATTAGCATAACAAATTAAGACCAAGCAAATATGATGTTCTTTACAGGAAATGCTCAATATGTTCCTCAACAATAGCTGTAGTCGAGGAATAATGTTGTGAACAGCACTCTTAAAGCATGTCCGGAGTTATGGTGAGGCTTTGGTGTCGGATGATGTCTATCAGCATCCCTGAAATGTCGGTCGATCACGATACACTTGCGACTTCAGGTAACTCCAAAGCCAATAATCGCACGGACTGAGGTCTGGGAACCTGGGAGGCCAAGCATGACGAAAGTGGCGGCTGAGTACACGATCATCACCAGACGAAGCGCGCAAGAGATGTTTCACACGTCTAGCAATATGGGGTGGAGCGGCGCCATCCTGTATAAAGGTCGTACGTTCCAGCTGGTGTTTCTCAGCCAGGTTGGGGATGCTGCGATTCTGTAACATATCGGCGTACCTTTCACCCGTCACGGTAGCAGTTACAAAACCAGAATCACGCAGTTCCTCAAAGAAAAAGGGCCCGATAACGGTAGATGTGGTTTTAATAAAACCCCATGTCGTTCCAAGCATGTGTGTAAATTTTTACCTCTCTATCTACATTATTCCGTGATTTAATAAGTTTTCAAATTTATACTGACTTCTTTTATCATCCGGTATAAAGCAGAGTGTCCGTATGTTTGTTTGAGTGCACATGTTGCATTCAAATCTACAGTTTTGTTCCAATATTTGTGAAATATTGTACACTTAAGCTTCAATTAATGAGGACGGTCGCCGTAAGTGTAAGAATCACGTACGATACATAATTCACGAGATATGACGTCATAAACAATGAGATGCGAGAAAAACTGCTGCATTTACCGACAAGCTGCTCATTGTCTCCTAAACCAGTGGACCGATTTCAACCAAATTTGGTACACACATTCCTTACCGTGAGGTAACAATTGCTGCAAGGTTAAGAATCGCCTAAGACACATTGTTCAGAAGATATGCCGTCATAAACAATAGGAATAGCAAAAAACTGCCACATAATGTGGTGAGATTTTATGAATACGCTATATGAGAGTACTTACCGACATGCAACAGACTTAAAACATCATTTCAAACATTTATTAAATTGTTTCTCGCTGAGAACCATAACAAAATGATGAAAAGAAAAAAAAGTATCTCGCTTACTAATTTTCCGCTGTTTATGGAGTAAAACTACGACATTCGGAATGACGTTACAATTTATAACTTGTACACTACAAACTGTAGCCGCAAGAAATGTTACAGAAAGTATACACACATATAGTTGAATGTAGCTTCTAAATTGTATCAGAGTGCGACACGTAGTCCATGAGATATGAGCACATAAACAGTAACGTTCCGCTGTTCATGGACTAAAACTACGACATTTAGTATGACGTTATAATTTTTAATTTCTACACTACAAATTGTAGCTGCAAGAAATTTTACAGGCAGTATACACGCATATAGTTGAGTATACCTTCTGAATTGTATCACAGTACGACACGTAGTTTATGAGACATGAGCACATAAACAGTAACGTTCATGGAAAACCGTCCCATCAAGCACCAAGTTTTAACCTACTAATTGTATTCCCTAGAGATTTTACAGCTCTTATACAAATGAATATATATATATATATATATATATATATATATATATATATATATATATATATATATATATATCTGAAAAAAGCCAGGAATAAATAAATAAATACCAGGGCAACGCCGGGTTTTCAGCTAGTTTGACATAAGCCTGACTCAGGTCTTAATGAACCTAGGAACTTATGATGCTTTCTGGTCTGACAAGGGGAACACCAATTATGACACAAACGGGTTTTGATGGGTCGTAGGTGTGTTGTGCGAGCATACCTCCAGATCACAAAGATGAAGGGATTTGTTCCAACGTGCCTTGGTTTCCACGAAAATCGAGAGCAAAGTCCTGCGCGCAACTGCTATCCGTGAACCCTGCGAGCGTCACTAGCACAACCGGCGTTGTACGGCCCGTAAGACGCTTGGCTGTCACGCAGGCGGCCCGTGTTCAGATCATGCACTCAACTTATTTTTCACACTTTTCCAACGATTGATTGCTCATAATTACGTTATTTCCGACTTCATCAGATTTTACTGCAAAGATAAAATCACAGTTACATGAAGTTCTTGTGCAATTACACAACAAAACACACACACACACACACACACACACACACACACACACACACACATATATATATATTAAAATTACACTGCTATAATAAATAATTGCAACCATTCCTTCATTGTTTATGAGGCGTTCCATAAAATATCAAATTATTTCATTTATTGCACAATTTTATTTATTTGCTGTCGCAATCGTTACTAGCTTCAATAGGTGTACAGAATTATTCTGGTTGATAAATATCATAGAAACACCGAAATCACAGAATACTGCAACAATTATTCAAGTATTAAGACAAGAATGGTATTGTAAGCATATAATTATGCGCAATCAATCGGCGGACAGAGTAAAAAAATGTTGGAAATAGCATTTGATCACAGGCCAACTGCATGGTAGCCACGCGCTTTGCCGACCGCACCAAGCCAGCTCGCTTGCTGTCGCCATGCAGTGTACAGGTATCACAATTACGCTCGGGACTTATGTCTCCTCTTTGGCTGAAGCCTTAAGGAAATGTATCCTATATTTTAATAAAAATGAAAGTAAAAGGGAAAGAAAGATGCAATACACGAAAAATAATAAGCTATTGCTTGCCACGTTAGGCGGCCAGAGACAGCCATTGTACTCGCTCAGACATTGTTCACTTATTGCTGGTTTATTACTTACTGCTCGTTGGTTGTTGACTTTGTATTTGAGATTACGAGAAAAGGAAACTGTTAAAATATATAATTACATTTTTAAAAGTACTTAACGGACTACTAAAACATAAAACTTGTGGCTAAAACGCCTCACTCTTTCCAAGATATAGTATCTTTTTTCTCTAAAAAAGGTAAAGCAGTCAACAATCACAAGATTGGTTTGGACACCACAGAGCTCTACTAGGCATGGTCCTGTTTGGAGGTGGTATGCCGTTGCCTTCCTCCGACCTTCGAAACTGACTTACCCATGCAGTTATAGAGGGACCTACAGCTTATCGTGGGTTCAGAACCACGGTGATACTCGATATTTCTCACATCAGCAACACTGACAGAGGTGAAAGAAGTGGAAAGTGACAGATGAAGATCCTAGGACGTGGCGGGGATCGAACGCGTGACCTTTGGATTTGTGGTCTGGCACTCTACCACTGTGCTATCGAGGCGCACTTCCTTTTTTTCTCTATCGGTAGAGTTAATACACGCTAGTAAAGAAATAGAGTAATAGTTTCATTGCCGTAGATAGTAACAGGGAGTATTCTGAAGTGACAGAAATGAACACCAACTTGCTGAGAGCTTCAGATAATGGACATGATCGTCATTTGTTCGAGTAAACGTTGTTGCAGTATACAGTTAGAGTCTCCGGTATCGTAAACCGGTTCCTAACTGGGAAAACATTTAATAACTACTTTATTAATATCAAGAACCTACTGCTACAGAGAAAAAAGGTACAGCAAATAATTCAAAGACCATATAGTAAATATTAATTATGAATTCGATATATTTAAGGATTTCGACCGTTTCAGGGCATTGAAATAAATCCAACGGTAAAATTGAAAATTTGTGCTGGACCGGGATTCGAACCTGGATTTCCCACTTCGAGCCATCTGTCGGCTTAAGCAATTAGGCTATCCAGACACGCTTCCCTTCCAACCAAAATTCTCAACTTTTAGCAGAGTACGCCCCCTGCTCATTAGTATTCCTCTTGTTCGCAGCCTATAATAGATTACCGCAAGGGACCGAGCTTATTAATGCGTACGCAATGGAATTATCAATTGCATGTTGGGGGTGTTTATGCAATTATGGATTTATTTGAATCCGTGAAACGGTCGAAATGTTTAAATATTTCGAATTCGTAAAATTACGGCCGATAATATCCGAAAAGGACAGACACCATATCAATAAATCTTAATTATCCTGAAATGTGTCGAGAAGCTACACCTAATCAACAGTTAAAACGATATGTTTTCTTGGGGCACGCACTCCACAGTAAGACCTATAATACCAGAGGGAGTAAAACTTTCGCTAAGTGATTCGTCAGGCTGCTACTGCAGTTTACACCAGGCTGCAAACTTTCAGAAGAAGAGAACCCGTTTCAAAACTCATTTTAGAATCACTTACAGTGTCATACACTAGAGACCACCAAAAGGTATTACTGTGAGACATGAGGTTGTTTTGTGCAGCATTTGTAATTATTGTGGGTTATACATATTTAAGTACTGTATAATGCATGACACATATTTTGAAAACGTTGGTAATTGTTCAATTAGTTCATTACTGAGTGAAATTCTGTATAATTTTAAAATTAGTGTAGATGTTTAATCCAACAACAGAGTGAGTAAACCGAATCTATTACATAGAGAGTCATAGGAAGGTTTCACGAGGAACAGACTAAGGAAGAAGTGGCTGCAGCTACTGGAGTGTCTTAAAGCGTAATTAGCAGGACAAGGACGCGATTTCAGACAACAGAAACCGTTAAAAAAAGACAAGGGGAAGGTCGTTCATGGGTAACATCAACAAGATATGAGCGTTATCTAAGGTTAACAGCCCGTCTAGAAAGGAGGTAGAATGCAACTCGGTTACAACGCATCCTCCAGGCAGCAACAGGACACGCAATGTCAACACAAACAGTCCGAAATCGCCTTTGGTAATGTGGCCTCTACACACGGAGACCTATGATGTGTGTCCCACTAAAACCGCGACATCGTTTAGCCTGCAGAAATTTGGCGAAGGAACTTTAGGGTTGGAGTCGTAATGAATGGCGCCGGGTCCTGTTACAGATAAAATTTTGTGTTCAGCTGGATAATCCTCATCTGGAGTGAATGTGGAACTTGGTACGGTCCTGCTCATGTGCAGGTATTATCGTCATATCACGGTGGTGGACGAATGGTGTGATCAGGAGTCAGTGTTGCCGGAAGCACGGACATGTTTTATTCAGAATGGCGCTTGGATTCCTCTGAGGTATATAGACGAGATCCTTCGACCTTCCTTTGTGCCCTACGCTGGTGCCATAGGAGATGGGTTCCTTTTGGTGGACGATAACGCTCGTCCCACAGAGTTGCACTGGTGGACAACATGCTTCAAGCTGAGGGAATTGAACAAATGGACACCGGACTTAAATCCTGTTGAGCATCTCTGGGATGCACTTCGCAGACGCTTTGCAGACATACCAGCAGCCCCCACAATGGTTACTGAAAATGATATTGCACTCATGGAAGAATGATCAAATATCCCTTAAGAGGTGAGTGATAACCTCATACTGTCCTTGGAATGAAGGTGTGCATCTGTACTGGCCGTCCGAGGTTATCAGATACCATATTAGAGGGCAACGAGAATGATTTTTTTTTCTAAGTAAACGCCATGTAAACCTCAAGTAAAAAAGTGAGACAGTAAAATATCGTACTGTATCACATACAAATTACAGTTGTATGCTATTTCACATCTACATCTACATAGATACTCTGCAAATCACATTTAAGTGCCTGGCAGAGGGTTCATTAACCACTTTCATAACTTTTCTCTACCGTTCCATTCTCTAATAGCGCGCGGGAAGAAAGAACACCTAAATCGTTCCGTTTTGAATCTGATTTCTCTTATTTTATTGGGATGGTCATGTCTCCATAAGTAGGTGGGTGCTAGCAAAATATTTTCATATTCAGAAGTAAGAGTCGGTGATTTAAACTTCGCAAACAGTTCACGCCGCAATGAATAACGTCTTTCTTTTAATGATTTCCCACCCCAATTTGTGCAGCATTTCCGTGACGCCGCCCCCCCCCCCCCCCGTAACGTGATAAAACAAAACGAGCTGCCATTCTCTGAACCTTCTCAATGTCTTCCGTCAGTCCCACCTAGTGAGGGTCCCACAATGGGCAACACTACTCCAGGAGAGGACGCACAAGTGTGATGTAGGCAGTCTCTTTGGTGGAGCAGTTGCATCTTCGAAGCGTTTTGCCAATGAAAGGTAATCTTTGGTTCGCCTTCCCTACAATATTTTCTATGTGTACTCTACAGTCTAAGTTGTTCGTAATTGTAACTCCTAGGTATTTGGTTGAATTTACGACCTTAAGGTTTGACTGATTTATCGCGTAATTGAAGTTCAGCGGATTTCTTTTAGTGGTCACCTGTTCCCCTAATTGATCTAAAACAGAAAAAACAAAGTGATGTCATTCGTAGGGAGAAGGGCTGTGAGTTGAGAAGCTATAGTGGGAGATCATATCACAAAGCAACTTAATTAATTTTTCTGGCAGTTTAGAATTGTTATTTTTATTTTTAAGATTACGTATCTAAATTTTTATTACTCTTTTCTCTGGTATTTGGCGGATATCAAGTAATAGAAAGTCTTATTAATTATACGAATAGAAACTAGAGAAGCGGTGAATGGTTCCGCAACGCCAGTCTGAGCTGAATCCTGTGTCCATAGGGACGTGGGCGCGCTGATGCACCTGCTCAAGTGCAGCCTGGGCTCGGGCATCCTGGCGATGCCGATGGCCTTCAAGAACGCGGGAACCGTCGTCGGCTTCGTGGGCACCGTCCTCATCGGCATGCTGTGTGGCCACTGCGTGCACATGCTGGTCAGTAGCCACTCCACCCGCCACTAATGACGCACGTGAAAACGGCAGCCATAGCCTTGAAGACAGTCCAACAACCTGATTGAGAAATTATGGTGACGTCTGAGATGCAGGTGTTGAACTCTTATTTATAACTGCTAGCTTGTTGGCTCCTACTTCCTTTCCCTTCCTAAAAGATAATGCAATCGAGTACTATATGTCAGTCATCCACAACTAAATACAGATGTTGTATTTATCTCTAGCCTTGTAGCCGGTAACAAGCGGTGACCTTGATTACTAGTCTCCGGATCAATATAACTGATAATACACACTAAACGTCAAAATAATTATTAAACATTTAAAATGATTCACTCAATGTTTTATAAACACCTTTCTGCAACAAGGTATGGAAATATGACGCGTTCAAACTATATTGCACATTGTACACAAACATGCAATAATAATGAAGTTTAATACATGTAAAGTTGGTTAAAGATAATAAATCCTATACAGGATTATTCGAAATAAAAGAAAACCATGTTAAGGTGCATTGGGCATACAACGATCAGTAAACATATAGGAACCGGTGGTCGTAAAGGCAATCCGGGGTATTAAATGGCTTTGTAGTTGTGTAGTCAAGGGCTGGAAATGGATGTCCATTACAGGAGACTGTCTTGTCCAGATGCTTTGCGCACGCTTGATATTTAAGCTGCACTGGACGGCGCACCCTTTCAGACACACCAGGTGTATCTCGAAGACATCCTACCACCCAGTAGGTCCTGCGGCGTCCTAGCAGCCGTTATACGACAACCTTCAGATACCACCACAGGAAACAGTAGATTGGGACAGATCGGCAGATCGCGGTGGCCGTACGACTGGCTTAATGTTACCAATACATCATTCGGGAAAGGTTCCCTTTCGTCAAATAAGCCTCTAGTTCACCCCCTTGTCTTATTAATATTACAAAAACAGTCTTTATCTCAAAAAATTAACAGTTTTTATTGACCGGTTTCGACCTGATGTATGTCATCTTCGGAACAAAATGTAACCCATGTGGTCAATGCTGGATTCGGCAGGGCTGGGCTGTCCTGGCTTTTCTCCTATCACCTGGTAACGTTACCAGTTAGTCCTTGTCCTTGTTACTCAAGGACTCGTATTATTACTAATAAACAAATTGTAAAAATACCAGAAAGTGTATTTTTTATGCAAACATACAATTTTTCAAATGGAACAATGGTTGTTTCTATCATGCACTGGAATTTTTGACACCAGATGTGTAGAAAGAATTTTGAATGACATTTTTTATCACGTATAGTTTGGCAGCTACAGCCATTCATAGTTTTGGGGGTGGACGCTACGACAACGTAGATGACTGGCTGATGGTCATGAGACAGTGGGTCGTGCTCCAGGGGCTAGCTACTCGGCCAGTTAGCTACGCTATCGCAGCCTCCGACACCGAAACTTTGAACGGTTGTAGCTGCCAAACTAAACGTGATAAAAATGTCATTCAAAATTCTTTGTACACAGCTGGTGTCAAAAATTCCAGTGTCTGATAGAAACAACCATTGTTCTATTTAAAAAACTGTATGTTTGCATAAAAATTACACTTTCTAAGTAATATGACAATCTGTTTGTTGGCTAAAAATACGAGGCCCTAACTAACAATCCATCCTGTGAAAACCGCACATCAATCGCACTTTCCGTTTCCACAATATTTTCTGTGCAAGTGTTAGGTGATTCACCCTGTATATATTAAGAACTGCTCATTTAAAGATGTAAGATGTCTTAATACTGTCATCGTCACAAAATAACTGAAACCTCAGATTTGCTTCGTTTATACGTTTAAAATGTAACGTAAGCTAGGGCCTGTCGGGCATAGGCGCAATTTTAACTTTACGTTTGGGACGGAGACTTTCTAGGGAGTTAGCCATATTGTCTGGTGTCTCAGACGTTGATGCAGTTGCTCAGTAAATAGGAAATCGAAGTTGGAATCCCGGCCTTGGGTCAAATTTGAGTTCAATACTTCGCCTCTATAGTTATCATACATAAAATTAATTTAATGTGAAGGTGAATATGAATACAGCGCTTGGTGTCGTGTTTGTGTTGCAGGTGCACTCGTCACACACGGTATGCCGGCGAGCGCGGGTGCCGGTGCTGGGCTTCGCGGAGACGGCGGAGTACGCCTTCCTGTATGGGCCGGCGCCGCTCAAGGCGTGGGCGCCCATCTCCAGGTGCGTGTCTGCCAGCAGAGGTCGTGTTGAGCACAGCAGGCACCACCACGACAAACTGCAATGAAACCTCTTTGGTTCACAACCTGTATCATTTCTGTAATCTTTATTGGTACCCAACCAAGATCGCCCATTAAATTTTCCACTCGTTAACCGGTTTCTACAGTTCTTAATGCCGTCATCAGAACTAAAAATACCAAAGAAGAACATCAGCGAATGCTTCTGCATCGCTTATGTCTGCTAACACTAAAAACTCTAGTCAACGAACATAATCTCCTGTGTTGAGATCCTGTCCAAGCAGTCGTGATTCACCAGCCACGGTGAAAATGCATTACATTTCTCTGTACGGTGTTTTGTGGTTTTATCAAATGCATAACATCTCTTAATCAATGAATAAGAGCTTTACTGCATCCCCCCTCTCCACACTACAGAACACTGTGGACCACCGCCCACATGACGTGCTACAGCCAGGCCGCAAGAAACTGCGCGAGCTCACATCGCATTCACGGGATGGCAGTTACCAAACTGAGCGCTAGGTGGCGTACGTGGTTCACGATGTCGCTAACAGTTAACATTAAAATACAGTGTACAAGGTGAATCTAAATTAGCGCACTCGGACTTCGCAGCGCGTTACCTCACATACTAGCAATAAAACAACGTCTGTCTCAAAATTTCAGCCTGCGTATATTTCCGCCAGTAAATGGACGTCTAAGATTGAGATCGGTGTGTGTACTATACGTCAGTGTGTTTCAGAGCTACACTACTACACCAACAAACTTCTAGGGGACGTGGGAGGTGTCTTGAGAAACAAAGTGAGCGTAGAAACCCATGCCCGGAAAGTAATCCAATGACGCTACAGAGCGATGAAGTTGCTGGAAGGGATGTCTAGCGGCTGGATCTGGTGCCTGTAACTTTGAGTCTCCGTAGCGTCGTTGTAAGGCGTTACCGTGCATGGGTTTCCATGCTCATTTCTTGCTCAAGACGCCTAATACATCACTTACAAATTTGTTGTTCTAATTATGAAACACACTGACGTTTGGAACACACAGCCATCTCAGTCTTTGACGTCTATTTACTGGCGGAATAATGAGCATGATGAAATTTTTTGGGAGACATTTTTCATTGTTGGCATGTAAGGAATCACGCTGTGAAGCCAGAGTGCGCGAATTTAGTTTCATTCACCCTGGATACCGAATATTAGGGGGCATTATTCTCACAACACATAATCAAAAAGTTGAAGAAATTATCTAGCGTCTTTGATGTTTTAAATGATTCTTTCCATTAGGAGGCTTTATGCTTAGACGTATGACATGGATAACATAAATTCTCATGCATAGTTGTTCTCTAAAAGTAGTTTCATTATGGTCTTCAGACGGTCACATATTTCAGTAAAACGTAACCTACCATCTTCCCGTTATAAGCCTTCACAATCGCCGCAGTGTATTTCGTACCCTCCTGATTTCCAAAACTTGTCCTCCCTCGTCCAAGCCACGCGGTCTAAGTTTGCAGCTTGTTCTTTGTACTAAAGGCCACTTCAATATTAGTTTTCAGAACGTTACTTTGAATCTTACTCCTGCAACGAGGTAACAAAACTCACAGGATACCTCCTAATACAGTGTCGATCTACCTTCCGCACGGCAAAGTGCAATAACTCGAAGGGGCATCGATTCAAAAATCCGCTGAAATGTTCTGCACATTATTCACGAACAAGTGGACCAGTCACATGACGCGTTGTAGCATAAAACTTTCACTCTTGTTTACAACATACACTCCTTGAACAGCTCTGAATGGTCTTCAAGTATCTGAACACAACCATTTTCAGTCAACGATCGATTTTGTTTTACCAGAGTATCCATTCCATCGGTCATATTATTACTGAGCCACCATCAACTTGCACAATACCTTCGTTACGTGGGTCAATGTATTCGTGGAGTCCGCGTCATATTCGAACCCTAACATCAGCTCTTACCAAATGAAATCGGGACTCATCTGAGCAAGCCACTGTTTTGCAGTCGTCTACTATAGTTCAACCAGAATGGTCACGACCCCAGGAGAGGCGATGAGGTCGGAGTGGTGCTGTTAGCAGAGCCACTCGAGTCGGTCGTCTGCTGCCATATCACATAACACCAAACTGCGCTGCACTCTTCTCAGTACTTGGACGTAGGTCCCACATTATTTTACGCACCGTTGCATGACTGTTAGCACTAAAACATTTACGTAAAAGTCTCGGGTCATCAGCTACAGGCTATCCGGCACTGTTTTGTCCATGGTGGTAGTTATGCCTCAAATTTCGTTTTCTCGGCACTTTCTGTGGATCTCGACCTGTGTGTGGCCACGTTCCACAAGTTTATGTTGTAGACATGTTTTAAATTTTACTTTTTATTCTATGACATGGAGTCAGCCACATTTTATTTAACAACTATTTTAATGTGAGCTAAATGTAATACTTCTGAAGAAGGCAAAATTAGTTTTGCCGAAACCTAGGTCAAGGTTTATGCCTGTAAACCATTTTTATGCAACTGGTCGGCTGAAATTTTGTTGAATTTTGGAGTCATGTTTAAAAATTTTAAGATTCTTAAAACTAGAGTTCAACCGAAACATAATTTGCTACCGAAACCGAAATCGTAACCCAATATTCGTCTCCTAGTTTCTACCGCAATTCTTGCGCAATTACTTTAAAATTTCGGTAAATTTACATTACCGCACAAACCATTAGCTTTTCCACACATATAGTAAGATCCCTTCGCTGCATTAAGACTTCTTGAGTGTGTGTAGGCCTAACCAGGAGTCCGTAGAAGATGACATGGAAGGCGACAAAGTACTTCCAAATTGGAATCTGTTCCCCTCGTTGTGACATTTTCTACCTAAAAAGTTAAAGTAAGTTAGAGAAGAAGTAAACTGAACTCGATAATGTGGAGACTCGATGTTTAGAGTCTTGGATATATGAGTTTCGCATAAATTTGAGCGTCATAAAACATAACAAAAACTGCAGGACATTCTGTATTCACCGAAAAAGGCACTCCATCCTTATATCGCGAAGTTAATAGTTACAAGACTTTAAAACCTTTAGGCTGCCAATGTGTGTATTTAAAAACTTTGTTTAAAAAGTTCATTTTTTTTTTCAGATGCAAAATTTTCAAGGTAGATTTACTTCTTTTTCGCACATAAATTTCGATAGTTCGAGCTGAGACTGGTTCCGATCACTTCGAATTAACAGGACTGAATTAGATTAGGTAACGAAACAATAAAGGAGGTAGATGAGTTTTGTTACTTGGGCAGTAAAATAACAAATGATGGCCGCAGTACAGAGGATATGAAATGCAGAATGGCAATGGGTAGAAAAGCGTTCTTGAAAAAGAGAAATTTGTTAACATCGAATATTGATTTAAGCCTAAGGAAGTCCTTTCTGAAGGCATTTGTGTGGAGTGTTGCCTTGTATGGGAGTGAAACATGGACGATGAACAGTGTGGACAGGAAGAGGATAGAGGCTTTTGAAATATGGTGCTACAGACGAATGCTGAAGATTAGATGTGTGGATCGCGTAACTAATGAAGAGGTACTGAACAGAATTGGGGAGAAAAGGAATTTTTGGCATACCTTGACTAAAAGAAGGGATCGATTGGAAGGACACATTCTTAGACATCAAGGAATTGTGAATTTAGCGCTGGAGGGAAGTGTGTGGGGTAAAAACCGCAGAGGAAGATCAAGAGATGGATACAGTAAGCAGATTCAGACAGATGTAGGTTGCCGTTCTTATGTGGAGTTGAAGAGGCTTGCGCAGGATAGGGTATTGTGGAGAGCTGCATCAAACCAATATCTGGACTGAAGACCACAAAAACAACATACTGTATAGCTACCACAAAAATTTCCACAGTCATACATTCAAGGACAAGCTTTCGGAACACAGCTCCTTCTTCAGGGGGGAGAGAAGGGAAGAAAAAAGGATGGGAACGGAAGGTCAGGAGGATGGTGTTTGACTCGTCAAACACCATCCTCATGACTTAGGTCGTGAATTACCTTTCCCTTCCGTTCCCATCCTTTTTTCTTCCCTTCTCTCCCACCTAAAGAAGGAACTGTGTTCCGAAAGCTTGTCCTTTTCGTCCCTTTTTTTATTTTTCTTCATATGCGTAAATATCGGCGGTACAGCACAAAGGTAAGTACTGGCCAGACAATCTATCTCTTTTGAAAAATAATTTATCATCTCTGAGGAGAATTTCCATCATTAATTGAAAAGTGTAATGAAGTGTTTATGGAACAGCAGGCGCATCGACAGGAGAATTCCCGTGGAGACAGTGTCAGCTCACGCCTCCCCTCCTCTTTTCAGGACTTTCGTCAACCTGGCGCTCGTGCTGACCTACTACAGCGCCTGCTGCGTCTACGTCATCTTCGTGGCTACCAGTATTAAGCAGGTCAGTCCCAACGACAGTTGACCACGGCGAGTCACTTCCACAAAAGTGACACTCTCTGTTCTTCAACCTATGGATGCCCGTTCCTATTCTAAATAATTACCCTAAGGGCATTGTACGTTGTATAGCATCCAGCAACAATCATTCCTCCCCCCCCCCTCGCCCTCTACTACCTATGGAATTCTCGGATGGTACGTTATAAGAAAGATTTGCGGTATCCCTCTGATTTGGGGAAAATTTATTTAATTTCGTGTGACTGTCATTAGACGAGGTACAGACTGGAGAAATAAATATGATTCTTGAATAGTTTCACAACATATGGGCTCAGACTTTCAAATAAAGTTCTCCCTGTTTCACAACGAAATTGGGTGCTTCATCTTTGAGCACATGCTATCTCTTCCGTTTATTCAGCTGAGGACGTGTTGCACGCCACCAACAATACTCTCTTCCTTTGCACACACACACACACACACACACACACACAAAACAACCAGTCGAAAAACAGACACACACACACACACACAGATGAATAACAGGCATTTCCACACCACACAATGAGAACAATTAAACGCTAGCCTTTTGTGAACACCAAAACGAAGTACACGAGGTATACGAACGTCTCCAAAACAGAGAAACTAAAATATATTCAGTGTCGGTGAAGGGAACTGTACTAAAACCGGAATCCTTTGTTTAGAACAAATGTTTGTGAAGCTTATGGGACTTAACTGAGGGTCATCAGTCCCTAAACTTACAAACTACTTATGAACCAGCTTATACTAAAGACGATGCAAACATCCATGCCCGAGGGGGGGATTCGAACCCTCGACGGGGAATGGCCTCGCGCATCGTAGCATAGCGCCTCAATGCGCTCGGCCGCTCCACCGCGGCCCTGTGTTTAGAAGAAGAAATGAAGTAGGACAAAAATCGTAAACAACAGTAGTAATTTAATACTGTTTAATGCTAGTAATTTTAAAATAAACTAGAACTGCATTCGTCAGTGAAAATGAAAGTTGTAAGGAAAACTATATTGTTAAAGTGTGCACAATATTACTTGACAGCAGGGGCCGAGCGTATTGGTGCACGTTACCTAGCTGACTGGACAGTGTGGTAGGGGTGTTCTACAGCGATTGTCTGACAAATATAAACACTCTCGGGGTCGAATTGAAGATAGTGAGTCTCAATTTTAAATAAAATTTCCATGTATGAACTAATACCAACTATTCGCAAAGTTACAGCAATGCATTATGGTGTCAGAGCAAATTTAAGCATTGTAGTATGGTGTTACCGTTGTCATTCTACCATACCGATAACTTAATTTTGGTGTTTAAAATGGAACCTCGGAAAACACAGGGACTGTTTACAGCATTGCGTGACACTTCACATTCTGTTCACGGCCTTGGGTCGTGCATATCTTCGTTACCGTCACTGCGGTGTTCACTTGGTGCGTGGTACTGTACTGACTTGCTGTGCTAGAGGCGTGTGAGCAGTAGGTCCCCTATGACGCTCCCTGAGACGTGCGGTATGCCGCAGGTGTGCGACCAGCTGTTCCCGTGGGCGGTGCTGGACGTGCGCGTGTACATCGCGCTGCTGCTGCTGCCGCTGGTGCCCAGCTGCCTGGTGCGGAACCTCAAGTTCCTGGTGCCCTTCTCCACGGCCGCCAACCTCTTCATCGTCGTGGGCTTCGGCTGCACGCTCTACTACATGTTCCGCGACATGCAGGACCCCGGCCGGCTGCCGATGACCCAGGACGCCGGCCGCTTCCCGCTCTTCTTCAGTACCGTCGTCTTCGCCATGGAAGGAATAGGAGTGGTAAGTCCACAGCTGCTCAACTAAGTGTGGTGCAGAGTATGCGTGGTACCACATTCAGTGCTTCCCTGCACAAGCCTCATCATCAATTTCCCTTGATCCAGCAGTAGGCGAGGTTGGGGCATTATTGGCCCTTCTCCACTTTTCTCTGTCTTTCCACCATTCTTCGTCCACAACTGTTTGCTTCCAGACCAGATTCCTCCTCCATAAACTGGTCTTCACTGAGTCGATTCATCTTGATCTAGGTGCCCCTCTGGACCTCAATCTTTATCATTCTTTTACGTATTCTTTCATCTTCCATTCCCTTTATATGTACAGACCATTTTAATGTATTCTTCTCAACTGTATCATTTTGTTTGTCTACTCCCATTTCCTACCTAACATCTTTATTTCCCACTCTGCCTTTCCTCGTTTTTGTTAACACACTTCTCAGAAACTTCAAGTCAATAGCACTCTACTCCCTTCTTGACACCCAAGTCTGTGATGTATAGATTAGCATGTTTTCGGATAATTCGCAGGAAGAAAGATTGTGTCTACCTCTGTGATATGACGCAGTTTTTCCTAACATGTCGCCGTGGGCTTTGCATAATAATATGCCAGAGAAAGAAACACGTTTATTGACCCGTTTTTGATGGTTTCTAAAATTTATAACTCCTCTCGATTCCTTTCTTGTCCTGTCACTTCCTGAATTTGTTGATTATTGCTACAAACCGTGGCGCAGTTTGGAACAGCTTCGTCCATCTGCATGTCTGATATATATCTACGCGTATTTGCGAAGCATGAATTAGTCCAAACTGAGAATGAAATAGTGAATACATTCTGTTAAAACTATAAACCTGAAGCGATGTGTTATTTTATTGATAGTTCTCCTCGTAATACTTATTCCTGTTGGCTAGACTTTGTGACTTTTAGCATCATCGTCCTCGTATCACAGAACTTATTCTTCTACACCTGGCTACGATAAGCATACGAGAGTATATAATGGAAAGCCTCACCTTCATGAATGACGGCTTTGTTTGCTTTTTTTGAATTCGAAGACTATGCTCGCGAACAGTAGCTGTGTACTAAGTAGGGGAAGGACTGCAACGAATTGTGAAGCGGCCCCGTACAGGTGTGTCAATGACTTCGATCCGCAGGTCGACTATTGTCGCCTGCAGGTGGCTGAAGCAAATAGATGATTTTTGTCTGGCGCTCTGGCAGAAGTCGCCGGAAACTCAGCTTCTCTCTCTGCAGTAGTATGCGATGTGTCCAAGTAGTAGTGTCCTGTCGTTGCACGTGACATAAGTAGACACGAGATTGGATGTACTTCCTGTAGTTGCGTTGTTCGGATACTTGGTTCGTCTTTGATGACTACGGGATAAATCTGAAATGTGGAGTCCATTCTCTCTGTCACGATTGACTAGTGGCAGAGGTAGGTGCTAGAGATCGATACATCTCTTCGTTAACATTGACGTATGCGGTTAACATTCTAACTCTATGTAAATGACAGATTTAATATTGCATCACTTCTCCAACTACCTGGCGTATAAGACCGACGTAGCAATGCTCGTTCACAAGCTTGTTCTAGGAATCATGGCTACATGTAGGAGTAGTCTTACTTCTTCACTCGATGTTTCCTGCCGCTTTGTCATTCTCGCATTGACTAAAAGAACCTGTGATGCAATCTGCATATCTTCGTTACATCCTCTATCAACTCGGTAAGGTATCAGGACTATCGATTATTACAAGAATTTCTCCCTTTGTAGCATTGTGTCGTCTGTCGCATAACTGATTTGAATTTTTAGATTTGTTTATGAATTTGGAAAATGGCGAGCTGGAGCTCATATAAAAGTCCATGTTAATCTGTAGGACTCCTATAATTCTTGCACACTTACTGCTTCAAAACGATTTATTTGTTGTTCGATACGGGTTTCCGTTGAGGACCACCGTATGGTGGAAAAATATGTTGGGTAGAAACCGCATGAAGACCTCATGTTGTTATTTTTCTGTATATGACATGAACTTCTGGTGCAGTGTTATGTCAAATTTAGCAACAAATAACAAAATATGTTCTTCCTGGTCACAGCTTGTTACCTACAACGGTATATAGGCCCTACATCTACATGGGATACTCTGCAAATCACATTTAAGTGCCTGGCAGAGGGTTCATAGAACCACAATTATACTATTTATCTCCCATTCCATTCTCGAATAGCGCGGGGGAAGAAAGAACACCTGAATCTCTCTGTTCGAGCCCTGATTTCTCGTATTTTATTTTGATGATCATTTCTACCTATGTAAGTGGGAGTCAACAATATATTTTCGCATTCGGAGGAGAATGTTGGCGATTGGAGTTTCGCAAGTAACCCACGCCTCAGCGATAAGCGCCGTTGTTCTAATGATTCCCATCCCAGATCCTGTATCATTTCCGTAACGCTGTCTCCCTTGTATCGTGACAATACGAAACGAGCTGCCCTTCTTTGGACTCTTTCGATGTCCTCCGTCAAACCCACCTGATAAGGATCCCACACTGGGCTGCAATACTCCAAAAATGGACGGACAAGCGCAGTGTATGCAGTTTCTTTAGTAGTTCTGTTGCATCTTTTAAGGGTTCTGCCAATAAAACGCAGTCTCTGGTTCGCCTTTCCCACGATATTATCTACGTGTTCTTTCCAGTTTAAGTCTGAAGTAATAGTGATTCCTAGGTATTTTGTGGAGTTTACGGCCTTCACATTTGATTGATTTATGTTGTAAACAAAGTTTAACGGATTTCTTTTCGTACTCATGTGGACGACTTCACACTTCTCATTATTTAGAGTCAATTGCCAATTTTTACACCATACTGATATCTTATTCAGATCGTCCCTTTTGACGTTTAAGTTGTTTCCACCCAAAATATTGTCCCATTAGATGATGGTACTCACTGAAATAGAGAGTGAACAATAAGTAAAGTGTGCTGAAGCAGTAAATATGAAGTGAGGTTTATAAAATATTTATATACTGCTGACAATTCTCCGAAAAAGCCATTCTCCTGTAACAGACTGGATGAGACGGTTTGTTGTTGACTTATTGCACGTGTGGCAGGACACTTTTAATTTTATAATTGGTAATTTGTCGAAGGATACAACTTTATCATTCGTTAGGGTTAAACGCAAATTTTTGCTTCCCTACATAAAGTAACGAGTATGCTATCTGACTGAAGAATATTCTTTTATACAAAATTTAAAATAGGTCAAGGGTGTTTTATTAAACCTTTTACTTTCTGTTCTCGAGTTAAGGCCTCTGCAGGATCACCGTAGCTTCTTCATAGATTGCATTTTTCTCTTCTCCTCCCTGAACCTCTTCTTCCGTTTTATTCTTCACTCCAGATCATCTTCCGAAGTCTTCAGTATTCTCTTCCCTGGTCTGCTCCACAGGTGGTTTCCTATCCTTTTGCTCTATCCTTTATTGTCCTCAATCCCCGGAATGTTACTTGATGTATACTTGCTACTTCAGTTCTCCCTTCCTTCCTTCTCGATCCCTAATTACAAGCAATCCTACTAAAGCTTAACAACCCACTTAGTTTCTGTCTTTCCTCTTGTCTTCCTTGTTTCCCATACTGTTTTCTTCATTCTGTCTATATTTATTCTAATTTCATTTGCTACATTGTTTGCTCTTCTGAGCCTGCTTTCTCTTGATATTGTTCTCATGTTTCCGTAAAGTTCTTCTCGTCCGTCTCTCACTAAATCTTGTCGTCTCCAAATTTTATCACCTCAGCTGCTATCCCTTCTTTTTCAGTTGCCTTATTATTCTTTAGATAGCTTATGACCTCATTCCTGTTTGAAAGCTGCGTTTCAATCTCTTCCTCAATTCTAGTTGGACATCTGGTAGTTCGTAGTTCAGCAGATCGTAAAAGTAGTCTGCAAGTATCTCACAGTGGTCCATTGCACTAACGGCAATTTCCCCTTTCTTATGTCTTTACATAGCTATATGTCCTTGTATCAAGTCAGACACTACCTCAATTTCTAAAAGAAAATTCTACTTTTTCACGAAATTGATATCATTCTCATCCAGTTCCTGCTCCATCCTCTGTCTTCTAGTACATCTTATTAGAATGGTTCCTTCCTTCCTCATTTTAAAGAAAAACTCCCATTCTTCCGGCCCCTTCTTGCTGCTCCAGCCTCTCCTGTGACTGTCTACGGTTTCATCTCAATCTTAGTTGAACCACTAATGTTTCTTATTATTTTCTGCCTTTCCCAATTTTTCAACCTGTTTCCTCATATTGAGCTTCACGTCGTCCCACTATGCAGCCTTCTGACTCCACTGTCACTGTATCTTCTTCCTTGCATGGCTATTATCCCGATGCTTCTTCCTTTCATCTTATCTATCACCTGTTTTAGTTTATCTGTATTGGTCATCAAACATTTATGGTTCCGATTCTGCAATTATTTTTAGTTTCAGTCTTTTTTGGGGTTCTTGAGAGTCTTAAGAGATCCAGATTTTGGGATCGACGGAAGATTTAGTTGTGTTTTCCATTCCATGAGCAAAAAGGAATGTTCGTTGGGACGGCTATTCACAACAGATTGACTGTTTTACTTTCTTCACAAGACCCTGTATCTGCAGTTGCTGCATCCATTGTCATCCATAAATAAATACAATATTAGCACTGTAGCAGGTTCTTTATTCTTATTGAAGAAGAGGTATGTAAATATATTTGAAAATGTGCTTACCGAAAAGGTCAGCTGTAACAATAATTTTCTGAAATAAAAAGTCATTTTTAGAAAAAGACAAAATTAATAAACTAATATCTCTTCTTACTCTTTTGAAATTCTTTGTATTCTATATGTTTTCTTGATAAAGACGTCATAGTTCAAAACAAGATGTTGGCGTCTGTTCATTCGGACATGTCCGGAAGAATTTTGATCCTGCAGCTATTATCTATTCATATACACGAAATGAATGACTTAACTGCGAATGGGTAAAGTTAAAATTGTGTACCCAACCGGGATTCGAATCCGGGTCTACTGCTTTCTAGGCTAACCCCCTATACCACTGGGGACACAGCGATCACCACACCTACACGGATTTACTCAAGTATGCCTCTCGTCAGACACAAATTCACAACCTTGCCCCTGCCCACTAGAACTCAAACTCGTAGTTCTGTAGACTGATTTCCATAAGAATAAGGGCCTAGGAGTTCCTTAGCACTGAGGAAAGGATTATTGCAGGTCATCGGCATATTGTATAAGTTATATACGGTATATGTGGTGTCTATTCTTTCGGACTGTTAATGTCATACATTCCGTGAATATGCATCGATACTGACTGCAGGATCAAAAAGGGCGTCTGTTCTTCCGGAAATGTCACGCACTCCTAGGCCCTTACTCTTATGGATATCAGTTAACAGAACTACGTGTGTGAATTAATCATAGTAACTAAGGATTCTATGTGCTGAGGTCTCTAAAGTACCTGTGAAACGAAGCGTTGTACCCTTAATAAATTATTCCTACAAACTTCGTATGTGTGATGGTGTTTAGACAGCTTTGAACAATATTCATTATAAATATAGTACCACTGAATTTGAGCAATGGTTTTGTTGCTGCTGTGGACGCTCGAGCACACAGTGAAGAGGCCGGTGGTGTGTTTGCAGGTGATGCCGGTGGAGAACACGATGAAGCACCCGCAGCACTTCCTGGGCTGCCGCGGCGTGCTCACCATCGCCATGACCGTCGTCATCCTGCTGTACGCCTTCATCGGCTTCTTCGGCTACCTCGCCTACGGAGAAGCCACCGAGGGCAGCGTCACGCTCAACCTTCCTCAAGAGCCGTTAGTATAACTGCAGCTCAAGCAGGCGTGTTCTTTAGTTGTTTCAATTGTTCAGGCTCATCTGGGGTGGCCACACGGATATTATCTGGGTGGTTTGCTATTCTTAATATATCAGTTATCTATCACTCAAGTGACAGATGTTCCAAATGCTATTTCAGTTCGTAGCGCACATGTATATCACATATACAGTATAATTATGGAGCCATATAATGGAAGCATAGGTTATAACAAAGAACTAAAGGAACACTGATTTGACGCTCAACTTCAATAAAACACTGTGTATGCAATTTCTGACCGGAAGTTCAGGGTGAAGAAATAAAAATATTGCGTTTTGCTGATGAAATTGTAATTCTGTCAGAGACAGCAAAGGACCTGGAAGATCAGTTGAATGGAATGGACAGTGTGTTGAAGAGAGCGTATAAAATGAACATTAACAAGAGAAAAACAAAGATAATGGAATATAGTCTTAGAAAATCAGGCGATGCTGAAGGAATTAGATTAGGTAATGAAACAATGAAGGTGGTAGATCAGTTTTGTTACTTGGGTAGTAAAATAAAATATGACGGTCGCAGTACAGAGGATATAAAATGCAGAATGGCAATGGGAAGAAAAACATTTTAAAAAAGAGAAATTTGCTACTATCGAATATTAATTTAAGTGCAAGGAAGTCTTTTCTGAAGACATTTGTGTGGAGTGTTGCCTTGTACGGGAGTGGAACATGGACGATAAACAGGAGGAGAATAGAGACTTTTGAAATGTGGTGCTACAGAAGAATGCAGAAGATTATGTAGGTTTATCACGTAACTAATGAAGAGGTACTGAACAGAATTTGCGAGAAAAGGAATTTTTGGCATACCTTGACTAAAAGAAGGGATCGCTTGGTAGGACACATTCTTAGACATCGAGGAATCGTAAATTTAGCACTGTAGGGAAGTGTGTGGGGTAAAAATCGCGGAGACCAAGAGACCCATATAGTAAGCAGATTCAAATGGATGTGGGTTGATGTTCGTATGCGGAGATGAAAAGGCTTGCTGCCGCGGTGGAGTAGCCGAGCGGTCTAAAGCGTCTCGCTGCGGAGCGCGCGGTTGCTCGCCGTGGAGTTTCGAGTCCTCCCTGGGGATGGGTGTGTGTGTTGTCCTTAGGTTAGTTTACCTAGGTTTAAGTAATTTGCAAGCTACGGACTGATCACGCAGTTTGGTCCGATAGATTTACAACCATTTGAACATTTTTTTGAAAAGGATTGCTCAGAATAGAGTAGGGTGAGAGCTGCATCAAACCAGTTTCCGGACTGAAGACCATAACAACAGCAACAACATGCAATTTCTGGTAAGAGATCCCCCCAGAAACAAAAAATTATCACAAGAGGACAACATGATCTGTCGAGGTAATAATTTTGAATTCTTAGAACAAAAGATAGACCAAAGGTTCTCTTAGCAACACTGAACTCATGAATATTTTGCAGATATAGAATCCTATTATCTTTTCTACTAGACTGCTTTCGACTATGACACTGAAAGGCAAAAGTTTATTTTATTTACATAATTTTACCCTGGTATATCTCATAACATAATATTTTAGAACAACTCTGTGTATTTGTCTTTTGAAAACGTGTGTGGTTTGTAAACTTTCAGTCTCTCACATCCCATAATATCATATCTGTACACTGAAAAGGAGTATTATTCGACCGGAAAAGTCAAAATACTCTTTGTTATCAGTTCAAAATTTTGGAAAATGACATTATTTAATGGTCTCTTATTTTAATGCCATATTCGTTGTGGTTGACAAAACAGACTAGGGATGTGACTCATTCATTCAGTGCACACACGAGACCGAAAAGCAATCGACACTTCGATAACATTCCTTCAACCTCTGAACAAAAATATATGCATTAGTACTTAGCATTTGTTTCCAGTAAATTTCTATGAGAACTGTAAATTTTGAGTGGTTTATCACTCAAATATCACTTCAAATATAGCATCCGCTTTTGTTCTACTGTTGTTCAGATCCTTACTATGTACAGTGGCTTATTTCTTCCAAGTTATTTAGAATTGGTTCTGATAGTCAACAGTGTACTTCAGACAAGCAGGCACATTTTAAGAAACGGACGCTGTAAATAAATAATTACCTTTATCGTTTTACTAACAAGCATTCCGTGAATTATATAGTGAATAGTTTCATAATTTCAGGATCAAAAGTGGCGTCTGTTCTTCCGGACATGTTCAAATGAACAGACACCAACATATATATAAATTAAATTATTGATAATATAACGCTTTTGAGCTATGACGTCATTATCAAGCAGATTTGACTCACATCGACCATACGATTATGATGAATCACAATATAAACAATACTCTCATTCCTTACAATCTGGTGAGAAGGCAAAATTAATCCACGAAGTATATGAACTATATAATACAGGAGAAGTATTCTTAATGTTCAAAAGAAATGTAATAATCTAAATGCCAAAGAAATTACGTGTTGGCATTTGTGAATGTTAACGGGCTGTCCATTTGATAAGTCTTAGTTGTAAAAATTCTATCCCCAATAATTATTTAATGAAGAATTGGCCTACTAGTGCAACATTATAATTTCGAGAATGATCCTTTTGGTTCCCAGACATGTGTAGAAACACGCGAAGCAATAAAGACCATACAACTTACAACTTCAGACAATAAAGTTCGATGAATAGTCCTGTAATATTAACCTAGACGAACTAAGAACTGCAGTTACCTAACTGTTCTTCGAAATCATCACCTCCTATAACTATGCCACTCTGAGCTGTGCGAGGCACATCCTGAAAACTTTGCACGAAGTCTTCCTTTGGGATGGTGTTCAAAATCCTCGTCAAGTTTGCATATCACAGCATCTTTTTCCTGTCGTTTAAATTTCGCGTCTGTAGCACGTCATCTTCGTGGTGTGGCAATTTTAATGGCCAGTAGTGTAATACCAATGCTTAATGATGCTGTCTACGATGTTGCAGCCTGGGCCAGGCGGTGAAGATCCTTATCGGGCTGGCCATCATGTTCACGTACCCGCTGCAGTTCCACGTGGCCACCGAGATCGTGCTCAAGATGGTGGGCGACCGCGTGCCGCACAAGACCTGGAACCGCTTCGAGTACTCGCTGCGCGTCTGCGTCGTCCTCCTCACAGGTGGGTACTGTGGCTCTGCACTCACCCTGCTCTATGTAAAGTGTGTGTGTAAGCTTTTTTTGGCTTTTTGCTGGTCGCACAGTAGTTTAAAAAAATCAAGGTTAAATTTGTTGACAGAAAATCGCGTTTTAAATGCTTATATACAACGCATCGAAAGATTTGAGATATAAGGATATATTCATAGAACATGTTTATATACACAAAAATATCCTTCAGATAATCAGTTGAACCATGTTATCTCGCGCAATCGAGGTCAACATATATGTGTCCCAACACCATCTATAGGTAAAATTTGCCTGCGGCTTTCTTTGTTACAATAAAGTGAAGGTAATGGATCATTGTGACTTGAGCTGAAATTCAGGATGTCTCACACACATATGCACGGACAGTACCATTATAACTACAAGGAGATGGTCCGACATGTGACTCACCGATTTCGATAGAATTTGGCATGGACGTTTTATGTTGAACTAGCTGTAAGCCCGGGGTTGCCCGCGTCTTAATTTATCCTATACTCTCGTAGTCCACACCCCCTTCCCCCTCTCTCTGCATCCACCTCTTTCTCTCCCATTTCTCTGTTCGTTTCCAACCTTTTCCTCTCTCGGCAAAGTTTTCTGCAAGGTATCCTCTGTCGTGTACCATACATGTGAGCTTCCTCTTGGTTTAAAGGTCATGGGCGCAAAAATTCATAAAGACTGTAGCAAAATAAAGCATTTTGTAAAATTCCGTAAGTACCCTCCACCACTCACAGAACGAAATTTTATACCGTCAGTGACATTCCTGTTATTTTTAACGTAGAGTGTGCAAAATTTCATCAATATAGGAACAAAACTATAGATTTCTATGCAATAGAAACGCAGGGTCACATTGAAAAACGCACTTTGTTGTTCTCAAATATTCCAGTTTCATTTCATACAACCCTTGTCCTGAAAATACCGAAAAAAAAAGCGATCTGTGAAATCGGTCGAGCTGTTTTCAGGTTATGGCGCAACCAAGGTATTTAGGGATCCATTTTTATGTTGCAAAGTACCCTCCCCCATGCACCGTATGAAACTGAAGGTATACGGTGACGTTCCTCTTGTTTTGAAGGTAAAGCATGTGCAATTTCGTGAAAATCGAAATGAAACTGTAGATTTCACTAGTCTGCAGGAGAAGTATGCTTCGCCATGCACATATCAAAAAATATTTTCTTAGCTTACGTTTTCTACCTATAAACTATATCCCTGCCAAATTTCAGCTTTATAGGTAAAGTAGTTTTCGACATTTCGTGTTTAGTCAGTGAGTGTCCTTTCGCTTTTATACAGATAGAGATTAAGGAAATTGATTGCTTAATTTTGGATGCAAGAGAATTAAGGGAGACTTGCAGAGAAAAATAAATAGTAACATGCAATTATGTAATGCTAACTTTATTTGATGCAAGTTCATGCCTGACGCGACAGTTTCACGGCATCTACAGAGAAACTGTTGTGAGCGGTAGACTTCTTTTCGTTTCATCCCTTTATGTTTGTGGGGCGGGGAGAGGGGAGGGGGGGCGAGGGAGGGGGTTCAGCTAAAAACCGCTTCATAAACGTCTGAAATTACATGCAAATTTTGTTGCAGGTCCGTAACTACTCCCACTTTCCAATAATTGACGCATAAATCTGGGTATTCTCACGAGGTGGCATCTAATTATTTATGACGTCATATCTTATGAGACATGTGTCGTGCTGTTTCGTTTTTATGCCAGGAACCTTCGTGGGCATACGGTGAACAGTTCACTAAAGTTTCATTGCAATTGAATGAATGGATTATGAACACACAGAGAACATACAGACAAACATTCATATATATATATATATATATATATATATATATATATATATATATATATATATATATATACACGTGTTTCGGCTTTTTGGTGGTCACTCAATAGTTTTAAAAAATCAAGGTTAAATTTAATGACAAAAAATCGCGTTTTCAATGTTTATCAACGAAAGATCCAGCCCCATGAACCACAGACATTGCTGAGGTGGGGTGGCTTGCGTGCCTCAAAGATACAGATAGCCGTAACGTAGGTGCAACCACAGCGGAGGGGTATCTGTGGAGAGGTGGTTGCTGAAGAGGGGCAGCAGCCTTTTCAGTAGTTACAGAGGCAACCGTCTGGACGGTTGACTGAGCTGACCTTGTAGCATCAGCTAACATGGCTCTATCATGCAGTTGCTGCGAACGGCTAAAAACAAGTCGTTAATTTTCACGAGGACATGCAGCTCTACTGTATGAATATATGATGATGGCATCCTCTCGGGGAAAATATTCCAGAGGTAAAATAGTCCCCAATTCGAATTTCCGGGCGGGGACTACTCAGGAAGATGTCGTTATAAAGAAAAACAGGCATTCTGCGGATCGGAGCGTGGAATGTTCTAATCCTTAATCGGATAGGTAAGTTAGAAAATTTGAAAAGAGAAATGGATTGGTTAAAGATAGATATGGTGGAGATTACTGAAGTTCGGTGGCAGGATGAACAGGATTTCTGGTCAGGTGACTACAGGTTTATAAATACAAAATAAGTTGGTGGTAACGCAGGAAAAGGTATGATAATGAATAAGAAAATAGGAATGCGGGTAAGTTACTATGAACAGCATAGTGAACGCATTGTTGCAGCGAATATAGACACGAAGACAACACCGACCACAGTAGTACTAGTTTATATGCCAACTAGCTCTACCGATGATGAGGACATCGAAGAAATGCTAGAGGAGATAAAAGAAATTATTCACAAAATTAAGGGAGACGAAAAATTGATTTTGATGGGGGACTGGTCGCTCGGCAGCGGGAAAAGTAAGAGAAAGAAATGTGGGTGAAAATGGACTAGGGCAAAGAAATGAAAGAGATCGCTTGGTAGAATTTTGTGCAGAGCACAATTTAATGATTACCAACACTTGGTTTAAACATCATGAAAGAAGGCTGTATAAGTGGAAGAGACCAGGAGACATTGGGTGGTACCAGGTTGACTTTATAATGGCAAGAAATAGATTTAGGAACCAGGTTTTAAACTGTAAGTCATACCCAGGTGTAAATATAGACTTTGACCATAACTTATTGGTAATGAACTGTAGATTAAAATTTAAGAGACTGCAGAAAGGTAGAAAAGTTAGGAGATGTAACCTGGACAAACTGAAGAAACCAGACGTGGTTGAGGGTTTCAGAGCGAGCATTAAGCAAGGATTGGCTGAAACGATGGAAAGTAATACAGTAGAAAAAGAAAGGGTAGATCTGAGAGATAGTGTAGTAGTGAAAGCAGCAGAGATTCATATATGCAGAAGGACAAGGCATAATAGTAATCGCTGGATAACACAGCATATACTGAACTTAATTGATAAGAGGAGAAAATATAAAAATTCAGCAAGTGAAACTGGAAAAATGAAATTTACAGGAAGTGCAGACTGGCTAACCAGGAGTGGCTAGAGGACAAATGCAGAACCATAGAAGAATGTATAACCAGTGGAAAGATAGATACCGCCCGCCTACAGGTAAATAAAAGAGATAGTTGGAGACAAAAAAAAGCAGCTGTATGGATATTAAGAACTCAGACGGAAATCCAGTACTAAGCAAAGAGAGAAAAGCTGAAATGTGGAAGGAATATATAGAGGGCCTGTACAAAGGAAATAAATTTCAAGGTAGTATTTTAGAAATTGAAGACGAATTGGAGGAAGATGAGATAGGAGATACGATACTGCGAGAAGAATTTGAGAGAGCGCTGAAAGATTTGAGTCAAAACAAGGCTCCTGGAATAGATGATGTTCCGTCTGAACCGATGACATTGTTAGGAGAGCCAGTCATGAAGAAATTATTCCACCTGGTATGCAAGATGTATGAGACAGGGGAAATACCCTCCGACTTTAATAATAATATAGTAATTCCAATTTCAACGAAAGCAAGTGCAGACAAATGTGAAAATTACAGATTTCTCAGTTTAATGTGTCATGGTTGCAAAATACTAACACGAATTATTTACAGACGAATGGAAAAAAACTAATGGAATCCAACCTTGGGGAAGATCATATTGGATTTAGGAGAAATGTAAGAACACTGGAGGCATTACGTCTTATCTTAGACGATAGGCTAAGGAAAGGCAAACCTACGATCTTAGCACTTGTTGATTTGGAGAAAGCTTTTGACAATGTCGACTGGAATAAACTCTTTCAAATTCTGAAGGCAAAAGGGGTAAAATATAAGGAGCGGAGAGTTATATTCAAACCATACAAAAACCAGACAGCGGTTATTACAGTCGAAGGGCGTGAAAGGAACGCAGAAGTTGACATAGTAATTCTGTCTGAGACTGCAAAGGATTTGGAAGAGCAATATTGAAAGGAATGGACAGTGTCTTGAAAAGAAGGTATAAGATGAACATCAACAAGAGTAAAACAAGGATAATGGAATGGAATGACAGAAAATCAGGTATGCTGAAGGGATTACATTAGTTAATGACAATAAAAGGAGTAGATAAGTTTTGTTATTTGGATAGTAAGATAACATCTGATAGCCGAAGTAAGAAGATATGAAATGCAGAATGGCTATGGGAAGAAAAGTGTTTCTGAAGAAGCGAAATTTGTTGATATCAAATATGAATTTAAATGTTAGGAAGTCTTTTCTGAAAGCATTTATCTGGAGAGTAGCATTGTCTGGCAGTGAAACGTGGACGATAAGGAGTTCAGACAAAACGATGATAGAAGCTTTTGAAATGTGGTGCATCAGACGAATGATGAAAATTAGAGGGGAAGATCATGTAACTAATGAGGAGGTGCTTAACCGAATTGGGTAGAAAAGGAGTTTCTGGTATAACCTGACTAAGAGAAGGGATAGATTGGTGGGATACATTCTTAGACATTAAGGAATCGTCAACTTTGCATCATAGGGAAGTGTGTGGGGTAAAAATCGTAGAGGTAGACCGAGAGACGAATACAGTAAGCAGATTCAAAAGGGTGTAGGTTGCCGAACTTATTCTCAGATGGAGAGACTTGCACAGGACAGGGTAGCGTGGAGAGCTGCATCAAACCAGTCTCCGGACTGAAGACAACAACAACGAAAGATCTTCTTAAGTTGCACAGTTTTAGTAATATATGGGGTCAAAAGTTAATTACTTTCGAATAATAATCGTTATTGTGTTCTCATGCCGTAGCTTCTTGGGTACTGGTAGCGCCAACGACTTTCCGAGCGCCGTCGCCGGTCGAGCGGTCCAGGACTTGGACTGTCAAACCGTGGTTCCAAGTTCGAACCGTAATCATGGAAGGGGCACAGTGTGTACCAATAAAATCATTTAAGAAGGTGCTGAAAGGTCTGAAGCATGACTGCGTAACTGAAGATCTATAATTGACAAATGAATTTTGCTGTTTCTCCAAGAGGACATTACTAAAATGGGCCCAGAAATGCCCTTTTGCCAGTTACTCTTTTCATTTAATACAACGTATTTCTGAGCCCTTTTACATAATGTCCTCCTGGAGAAATAACAATATTTATATGTCAGTTATAGATCTTCAACAATGCAGTCATGCTTCAGACCTTCCAGCGCCTTCTTAAATTATTTTATTGGAACACAGTTAGTCCCTTCTGTGGAAATTAGGCCGTCAGTTATCTTTGACTTGTAGCTGCTCATAGATTTTCGCTGTACAACAGTGCAGCTCGCTGGCAGTTCATAGTGGTTCTTCAAACCAACATGTCAGATCATTGGATTACAATGGACCGATGCTGCATATATTTTAAGGTGGACGTTGCCTAATGAGTGATACATTTCAATTTTTAGGTAAGTTATACTAGAAAGGATAATTGTTTCGCGTGTTCGCATCTTAATTTTTAAGTAGCATTTTACGTTCTTTCCTCGTTTCTTGTAGGACTTGAGAATGGGATAATGTTGGTCCAGAAACATGTCGTTCTGACAATTTTATATAACAGACAACTGGTGCAAAAATTGGCTAGATACACAGTACAGTTGTGTGATGGCGTCAAAACAGAACTGATATCAGTCTGATGTAAACTGTTCTCTACACATTCAGTTTGGACACATCAGTAGATGTTGCTATGTTTTTTCTAATAGAATGTACTAAACTCAGAGCTCCACAGAAATAGTGGCATTTCTTAAGTGAATCTGTGTAAATAAGTGTTTCTTTCTGGTGGTTGTTTGCAGTGGGCGTGGCGGCGGCGGTGCCTCAGCTGGGGCCGGTGGTGTCCCTGGTGGGGGCGGTCTGCTTCTCGACGCTGGGCCTGCTGTGCCCTGCGGCCATCGAGATGGCGACCCTGTGGCCGCAACGCTGGCCGCTCGTCAAGGACTCGCTCATCATCTTACTGTCACTCGCCGCCCTCGTCTCTGGATCCTACACCAGTGTCCTCGAGATCATCGAGGAGTTTGGCACGTAGCATCTGCATCCATGCTGTGCCACGTAGGCAGACCATCATCAGGGGAGTCTTGCGGATCCAGATGGTGTCCTAGGAACCTCCCGGTCTTCCCATAGCCACTGTGTGGCCACTATCCGAACATCCTCTTGCAGGCTGCGAGACGAGTCATGCTGGTGATCTCCTGCTCCTTATGAACCTCACTGTTCATCTAACCACGTCCTTTTTCCTCCTATAGACCTAATAGAAACATGTGAAAGGAGAATACTGGACTACTGTTGATACCTGAATGAACTGTACTCATATACATTAACTCCATCTGACGCTCTAATGCCTAGATTCTAATTTCGCCTATACAGAGACCCTTATGTGTCATCATGTTAAATTTTGGCGTTGACACCTCATAGAACTAACAGATCCTCTTCTGCTCACAGCTGTTATATGTGAAGTGATCCAGTATGGAGACCTTGTACTTTCTAATACGCCATCAGGAAATATTACCTTCAGTGTAATTTACAACTAAACTGAAATATTCCCCATATGCTCATAATGTGATGTGTCCATGAATTTTGACATATACACTTTACGACAAATGAAAGACACACATGAGCAGGTTGGTAGAATGTAGTAGTAATCAGGAATACGATACAAGAAGAGGCAAAATGAAAAGGAAATTTGTTACTTAATCTCATCTTGTGTCTTTTGCGGTTTCCAGTTTGAAACAGACTATCGACACAGTGCAAAAATAAAATGCAGTTAAATTTTCTTGCCTATATCCTTATTATATGATTCATTTTCAGCACTTACGGACATACCAAAGTTAATGTACATTAACCAGTTTCGGTTTTGCATCCTATACTTCCATTGTGTTCGAATAAATGTATCCAGTCCCTGTCAGTCAACGCAAGTTGTCATACAAAATAAAGAATCACCGAAATGGTTAAACCAAAGATTCAAGTTTATTTGCGTATGTAAGTGAACACCAAAGATAGAGTTAATAAAAATACAACCGAGAAACATTTAAACGATCCACGCACGTGAATAACGTAAAGATGCTAGTATCAAAATATTACTCCTCTTCACGTTTGGCCTTATAACGATTACAAATTACACTGGGAATAAATTGTAATGAAAAATTTCATCTATGTATTACATTACAATGAATGCCTTTGGACAATAGTGGAATAAATATTTAGTGGCTGAAACATCGACAGAAGTAAAATCATACAGAAAGATAAATAAAGCTTCTGACCTGCCCTAGAGGAATATTGCGTGTTCTTTTATGAGATCTACGATGTAATATCTTTGAAATCAGATTCTTTTTGTACGTTGTGGATCAAAGTACCACATTTTTAATTGTTTTCAAAAATAGTTCAGAACTGAACTACATATCACACTATACAGAAATAATAAAATTTCCATGAATATGGCTTTAAATCTCAGATATTATTAGTATATTTTGTAATTGATTTTTAAAGCTTTTGCTTGAAATATTTCGACAAGATTATTATGTATTATTACCCATTGTTTATATCAGTTAACCCTTTAGATTTATTCCCCAAAGATGTTACCAAATACTATTTATTTTATTCTTTTTAAGAGATGTCGATACCTTGTCTTATGAAAAAGACAAAATTGTAATATTTATTGTGATAAAGGAATATTGTAATTTCAAAAATGTATAATAAAATGTGTTTATAGTAAGCGATTTATCTCTTTATGATGTCATGTAGGTTACTGGTAGATCCGACCCCATATTAAACTTCTGTGTTCCATATCCCCTGTAGAGGTCTGGGCGAGTTGCAGTGTACATTAAGTTTTGAAAAGCTAATAGTGAATGACAAAACAAATTATTTTTCAGTCTGTTTGCCAAATGACACATTTATGACACACTTTCTCACTTGCAAGTGGTAACGATGATAATGGCTATTCTAATTGAAGTCGGGGGAGTAGTTTTACGTGTGTTAAGTAAATAATAATCCATTGTCAGCGGGAATTCAGTGTCAGTTACACGAGGTGCATACGGAGGGACGTCCCATTTCGTACGCTTACGGGGTTGATGCAGTTAAATCAGACTTTGCGGAGTTCAGGAGAACTCCGCAGTTCACAAGAGCACCTTGACATGCAAACATTTCGTACAGTAGGATGAAAATAATAGTAACGACTAATCAGGTCAGGAAACGAAACAAGGAGGAAGTCACTAATAGCAGAAGAGGGCAAGGAAAAAAGAACTGATTTTACTAGGGTACTTGTAATGGTATAATCACAATTGAAAATGACGGAAACATGGATATAGTGGCAAAGTTGCAGTAATTCACTTTATACCTTTTTGGAATGCGGCGGTATAAAAGCGACAAAAACTTTCTGCTACTGCTAGCGCCTTTGATGATTCACTGAACCAATGCCTGACAATTAGCGGAAAGCGATCCAAAACTAAGAAAACGGACCGTGAATGACTCAATGTTCTTTGAGCTCGCGTGCCCAGCGTTTACATGACAGAAGATTTTAGTTTGTTGTTGCATGTTTGCTCGTGTGCCCTTCATTGTAAATGGAGTTTTACAGTATCTAAACTATGCCCAATCATTTTTCCGATTGATTCGCCAACCATTTGTTGTGTTTTGGGCTGCCAAGACTCCATTTTCGTATTAAACGAATACATTAGTTGCAAAAGATAAAAGAAATCACACACACAGAAATAAAGTTTGTTTCCATAACATTTTTTTAGCAGAATAAAAAGCAAGAAGTGAATGCCCATATTCTTGTGGGATATTATAGAAAATATATTACAAACTATTGTTAACAGGTTCTATTTTTGGATACTGTATGTAACAAATATTGTTAGAGAAACAGTCAATAAATTTGAATAATTCGGGATAGTCCCTGGTGCACAATTACAAAACCATCAGTTTAATATTCATGGGTGCGAAATTTTAACGTGAATTATTTACAGAAGAATGGAAAAGTTGGTAGAAACCAACGTCGAGAAGATAAGTTTGGATTTAAGAGAAATTTAGGAACTCGGTAGCCAATGCTGACTTTACGACTTATCTTAGTTGATAAATTCAGGAAAGGCAAACCAACATTTCTAGTTACTGTAGATTTGGAGAAAGTTTTTAACAATGTTGTCTGGAATACACTCTTCCAATCTTTGAAATGAAGAAGAGTGAAATATATGGAACGGAAGGTTGTTTACAACTTCTACAAAAACCAGACAGCAGTTATAAGAGTCAAACGGCATGGAAGGGAATCATGCGAGTAAGACAGGGCTGTAACCATTCCCCAATTTTATTCAGTTAATACACTGAGCAAGCAGTGAAGGAAAGCTATAAGAAATTTGAAGAATGAATTAAGTTCAGGGCTATAATTAAAAACTTCGCGGTTTGTCAGAGGCAGCAAAGGACCTGTAAGGGAAATTGAATGGAATGGACGGTGTCATGAAAAATGCGTATAAGATGAACATTACCAAGTGTTGTGGCGTAAAGTCAGCGCCACACGCCAGACGTAAGAGGACAATGGTGTAGAAGGCAGCGATCGACCGAAAGCCAATCGCAAGCAGGCGCCGCGCAACCTGGAGGGAGTAACCGAAGCTGCGCGCCCTCTACAAGCGGCTATATCTAGGCCGATATACCTCTGGACGCCCGACAGTTACTAGCGAGCACTCGGCAGTTACTATTCAGGAATACGTCTGTTACTAGTGAGAACTCGGACAGTTACTAGGCAGCTACGAAGTCTGAACGCGGCTACAAACTTAGCAGTTACTAGGTCTCAGTGCAGCTAGTATCATACGGACGACGCCGCGAGAAGCAAGAAGAGAGCAGAAACAGACTTATGTTCTTAAGTTGAGTATTATCATTTTCAGTCAATAAAACTTGTATTATTAATCTGAAGAGTTGTTACAGTGAACATCTATTCCTGCAGCAATACCTTAATAGACAACCAGACCGGGACGAGAGCTAAACAAAAGGAGACGAGGTCACAACACCAACAGTAAAACAAGGGTAATTACATATAGTCTAAGAAAATCAGGCAATGTTGGAGGACATAGATTAGGTAATGAAACAATCAAGATGGTAGTTGCGGTTTGTTATTTTATCAGTGAAATAACATATGGTGCTCCCAGCAGAGATGATGTAAAGTACAGAATTCTAATGGGAAAAAAAGCGTTTCTGAAAAAGATAAACTTCTTAACAATAATTTTTAGGAAAACTTTTCTTGAAGACATTTGGAGTGTTGCTTTATAAGGTAGTGAAACTTGTACGATAAATAGTTCAGAAAGGAAGAGGATACAGGCTTTTGAAATGTGATGTTACAGAAGAATGCATAACTAATGAGGCCGTACTAAAGATACTTGCTGAGGAAATGAATTTCTGACACACGTTGACTAAAAGATGGGACCGATTCTTGGACATCAAGAAATTGTCAATTTATAGTTGGAGTGAAGCTTTTGGGGTAAAAATCGCAGAGACAATTCATTAAGCAGGTACAAACAGAAGTGGGTTGCTGTTCTTATAGTCGGCCGCGGTGGCCGGGGGGATTGAGGCGCTCCAGTCGCGGTCTGCACGGCCACTACGGTCGGGGGTTCGAATCTCCCCTCGGGCATGGATATTTGTGCCGTCCTTAGGATAAGCTAGTTGATAAGTAGTTTGTAAGTTTAGGGACTGATGAGCCCGTAGTTAAGTCCCATAAGCTATACAAACATTTGAGCTGGTCTTCTAAGGAGATGAATAGGCTTGCTCAGAACAGAGTACGGTTGAGAGCTGCATCAAATCAGTCTCCGGACTGAAGACCACAACAAGATATTGTACTTGAAAGGAACTGTCGTCTCTCCACAAGTTCTGTAGATTTCATTTTCCAATCAACGTCTTTTAAAGAACCAAAATATCATTCAAAGCTGACCGTTTCCAGTGTAATTTGGTTGACTCCGTGCATTTGACGAGGACAACTTCCTGTTCTATTGGGTAACCTTTTCATAACATTTTGGAAACTGTAACATGGTTACCAGCCAGGTAGCGCAATGCTAATATATGAAAGGTTTTATATGGAGGATGTAGTGCAAAATAAAGGCAAGGAAGGGGAGAGAAAAGACGGTATGCAAATGGAGTATTCACATGGTTTGTTCACTTGATACTAAAGGATAGGCGTCGCTGACCTACCATCGATCAGTTAATGAATTTATACTCTGATTTCCAAATAACAAAACCCACTCAAAATTGTGTAAATGGGGCTAACTTATTTGGAGAACTTAAGAAATGTGTTTGGACTCGTTTTATTCTCTGAAGTCAGATGAACGTCAGAGTTGAACATTCTATACAAAAAACAATATACACTCCTACAGCAAGTGACTGGTAAGTCGAGGATAATTTTATCTGATTCTAAACACTTGTGACAACCCACATTTAACTGGAAACTGGTGTAATCTAGAGGAATATTCCGATACCAAATTACTGTGAGTTTACGTAACGTTTTCAATAATCCGAAAACGTGAATACCCCTTGAAACACTAGCAAATGCACACGAACTGTACCAAAACTGTGCTGGCTGGTGATGTTAGCAACACGACGGCTGGGCGGCGGCTGTGTGCGTCGATAGCTGCAAGTCGCAGACCTGAAGATAATTCAACTTCGTATTCCAGAAGCGAAATTTAACTAATATCTGCCAACTTCGACCCCGGCGAATCTTAGTGCCTACGATCTCACTCGTTCGGTTACGTCATAGCACTACAGACTATTTACATGTGATACATGAATGTACTGTAGGCAGAGGCGACACCAGAACTGTGACAATCGCAATTAGCGTGTCGATGCGTCTAGTATCAGGCAGGCTGACCTTTTTCTCGGCTTGCCAATACTCATCACTATTAGTACAAGTTTTGGAGCAACTCTAAAAGCTGTACCACAAACTATGAGTACAGCTGCTCGAAGACAAGTATAAACTAAGAGCAGAAGAGAAGCGTCTGTTCTCCTCGGCTGCTCAAACACCAGTCTTCTCCTCTACACACTTCTAAAACTTCCGTCTCTTCTCTCTGTAAAGCCTACTGGCTCTGCCTATATCTCCTGAAACGCCAACCCACAGAGAGGCGCCAAAGTACAGCCAATCACGCCTTGCGTTCGGGAGTCGGACAGCCTAACCCCTTCAGGCCTTCATACACCACCGAAAACACGGCCAGCAATTTATTCCCAGCAAACGGCCAAACTCCCTCGCTACTGTACAACTGCGGCGCCCGCCAACTTGGCACCAGACGTGGTAGTCTCAGGGGTGTGTCTTTCATACATTTGCCCAGCTTTCCCCTGGAAAGCGCCGTACACCTCCTCCCTTGGAGGAACATTGTATTCCCCTGACGCTCTCGCCTAGACGACGCCAGCGTTGGTGGCGCCAGACAGATGGCGGTAACATGTTCGAAAATACTTGGAATGCCTTCGTCTCAGTTCTGCCTACACTGGCCCTCAGCCGTAATCCGTCTTCTGGGAATAACAATGCGCTAATTCAAGGTTTCTTCAGCTCAAATCATATGGGATCAAGTAGCCCATTTTTTCATACTAATGTTGAGAAATTTGTAGTTTACCTGTCATTGAACTGATTACTATGGATAAAGTTGTTCAAGGTATGAAATAAAATAATGAATTACCAAGAGAATGTACCCTTTGATGGAGCGTGTAATGAAGAAAGTTTGAGTAACAAATGAAACAATAATTTTTCACAGTGACAAACGAATCAGAACAGAGCCTCGCGTGGACAGCGTATGAACTAACAGAACTCTCCACACAGAAAACTTAGACTGAAGAGAACACACAGAAAATATTGTGGGGAAGGCGAACCAAAGATTACGTTTCATTGGCAGAACGCTTCGAAGATGCACCAGCTCCACCAAAGAGACTGCCTACATCACACTTGGGTGCCCTCTCCTGGAGTACTGTTGCTTAGTGTGGGACCCTCATCAGGTGGGACTGACGGAAGACATTGAGAAGGTTCCGAGAAGGGCAGCTCGTTTTATCAGGGGCGAGAAAGCGACACGGAAATGTTGCACGAATTGCGGTGGAAATCATTAAAAGAAAGAAATTATTCATTGCGGCGCGATCTGTTTGCGAAGTTTCAATCACCGACTTTTACTTCTCAATGTGAAAATATTTTGCTAGCACCCACCTACTTAGGGAGACATCACCATCCCAATAAAATAAGACAAATCAGATCGAAAACGGAACAATTTAGGTGTTCCTTCTTCCCGCGCGCTATTAGAGAATGGAACGGTAGAGAAAAGTTATGAAAGTGGTTAATGAACCCTCTGCTAGGCACTTAAATGTGATTTGCATAGTGTCTATGTAGATGTAGATGCAATCTATCGTAAACCCTTATTTTATTTCTTTTTGGCTAGGATGCTCTTCAAGGCTCAAACACTCCTACTCTATGGTGCACTTGTTTAGGTCAAATATCATATCTATATTTTGAGCCACTCATCCAATTGCATTGAAATGTTGTGTAATCACCTGTGTAGCAGCTACGACAGTACGGTTATGTGATGTGACCGCCGGTTGAACCCGCAGACGGGACGCATGGTGCGGCTTCCAGTACCGGGCCACGCTGGTGCGGCGATCGCTACAGCGTCCTGCCAGACACACAGGGAGCCCAGACCAGAAACTAGCTCCCGCTTGTCTCAAAATATAAATATGGCGGCTGCTGGGAGCTCAGACTGCAGGTGCCGACCGCGGCGGCTTCCATCCAGTAGCGGGCTTAACATGACAGTAATCGGCTTCCTACGGTTCCCACACTGAGTCGGCTGACGCAGCAACTGCAGCCGCTGCTTTCAGTGAGGCGTTGGCGCTGGGCGCCTGCCACATCATCTATACCCGGACCGCTGAAACATTGCACTTGACGTTTTGCGTTACGGGGAGTTAAGTTGCCTACACTGCTTTAGCGACGTTGCAACACTAGCCTCTATACACACAGCAGACGAATCGGTTTTCAGTTGCATCTCGTAAATGTAACCTATTGAGCAATAAAAGTGCATATAATAATTCGTTCTTGAGCAGCAATTAATTAACGGCATATTAATGAAGACCAGAGCACAACAATGCACACGCTTTCAATAACGGAGCAAAGCAATAGGGCAAGGTGGTACAAATTCAATATAGGTACAATTCTGATCAACATAAATTTTCGCGTTATAAGAATTCTACACACAACACCTAAAGCTCTGCTCTAAATATTCTAGAACAAGTGGAAATTTAAACACACACGAATAAATACCAAAATGATATTCTCAATTAACAACCACATTTGAAAGAAAAAAATTATGTAGAAAACTTTATTTAAATTTTTGAAAAAGAAAACGGGTAAAAATCGCATGACACACGAAAACAACAAACAATAAAATCATATTATCTGTGACACATGATAACATCCTTTGGGCAACAAAGACATAATTTAATTTGTAAACATAGACAATGAAAGTAGGAAGGAATGTCAAATTATTTCCGATATCGAGAGAAATCATGTCTTACAGATCTAGTCACTGTAGATACATTTAAGTTAAAATTATGCCAACAAAATATGTGATCCATCACAAATGTTAACTGATATCCTGACTCGCCCAGAATACTATTTCTGTGGAAAAGAGTGAAGATTTCTTGAATTAGGTGTTCTCTCTCTCTCTCTCTCTCTCTTTTTATTTGAAACAGTAAGTAACATATCCAGGCCCTCCACACAACGGAACAATAGGGTCAACATATAACATATACCACATATATTCCTGTCAAATGCGTAGTACGCTACAATCGCAGCTATGAGGTTCTAGATTCAGTACGAAAAGAGTGCTGGGATGTGAGACGTTAAAAGCGGTAAACGATTTTTGCGATCCAAGCAGAAAAATAGCTAACAAAAGACAGAATATGTAAAATGTAACACTACCAGCAGAAAATCTTCTGAGAAAATAAATGTGATCATGTCACACTTTCGGGCTAAATCATAATTCCCACGCTCAAACGCCACAGTACAGTTATTTGTGTAAAATTACCTGAAACAAAATGACGTGGCGACAATTTCGCAGCGGGAAGACACGGCTCCAGCCAGTAGCGTTTGTCACTCCGCGGTGGTGAGCTCAGTTGGGGTTCCGCCGCCGAGCGTGACGGACGTGTGACGGCGGCAGCAGACGCCGGAGTGCGCAGCGCCGCTACCAAGGTCAGTCCTCCCTGCCTGCTCGCCGCTCTGCCTTGACTTACACTTTTCAAAGTGACTAAATGAATCATAAAAAGTGTCAAAGTTACGATTTAATTTTCATTTGACTGTAACTTAACTACACCAGAGCATTCTGAGGTATAAAGATCAGATAAGGTACAGATAATGGATGCAATGTCATTACTACAAATGTTACATTTGTTAACAAAACTACTGTTGTGCAGTTTTATTTTTCAGTTGTAAATGAGCTGGATCGTAATATCAAGTCCAACATTTCAGATGAAATCGTTATTAAAGTTACTGTTTCATATGCTGGGTTAGGTATGAGAACTGTAAGAGTTTACTTACTTTCGTTTGAAATCCACTGGAAGAAATAAATATTTCTTTCAAGCCGTGTGTTTGGATGGTAGGCAAAATTGCGCATAAATGGCGTGAGTTAAACTCATACTAAGTGTATCTGGTTTATGATGGTAATAGACAAATTGAGATAGAGCTTTTGAGACAAACTCCTTTGTACATAACTGTCTGTGTATATCGTATTTTACGATGGACAACCGAGGTCCTGTGCTTACTCATCCACTAAGCACATCCTGCAGTGAGTGCGTGACATTGCGCACCACCTGCTGATACTGCTTGTTTTGCGGGTTTATAAACAACACACATTAAGACACCAAATGAATAAGAAAAAGAGAGTAAATGAATCAAATATGGGTTGATAATTTAAATACATGCTTAACTTATTCAGTAATTATCTGTGGACGAAAGTGTGTAAATGCAGGGAAATGATATTGAAGTCGTTCATTTGTTCGTGTTGAAAGCTTGGATTATCTGTTGCACGTATACATAAAATCAACATACCTTCTACAATAATGTATATCAAACTTTACAGGTTTATACAGTTGCTTTCAGACTGACGTTTTACAAATTTGGAGAATTCTAGACCGTAATTAATACATAAAGTTTTGATGACGACCCATTATGTGAAAATGTCATCCAACGGTTCTGTAAGTGCTCTGAGGCATGAATTTTAAGATCCCTGTTTACTAGACCTTTTTTCTTTGTATCCTTCCATACAACCACATCCCAATGCAGCTGTTGAAGCTTTCATTTGCGTTCTGAGAGACACCAGACATCCCCTCAGCAGATTTCAGTTTGTCAGTTGCGTCTATATAAATATCGACGATAAAACGAAAAAATGAAAATAATACATAACGTATTCTGCCAAAATTTAAGCTGTGGAATCCACGTGGCCCCTGTGCAAGATTGTGTACAGATTAAATTCAAGAAAGAAAGGAAATAGGAAACTCCTGTAAACTATTCTTTTCTGAAATCTTCTACAGAGAAAAATCTTTTCAGATTCTTGGTCGTTTTTAACAAGTATGTCCCCCTGAAGAATGCGAAGCATCTACAGATTACATATAAATGGTGAAATTACTCTCGACGAACAAAAAATTAAGGCTAAAGTTGATTACGCACGAGAAGGAGAGAGACGGGTGATCAAAAGACCACTGCTCTTGCCTACAAGACCTTTATGAGCAACCAATGTCTCAAAAGGCCTTGAAAAATACAAATAAAGTAGTGTATATTACAAGACATAACAGGATGGAGATATACGATCAGTTATAATTTTTACAAAGACCTTCGAAGAGGAAGGATCGCTGTTTCACACTTCTTGATTGGTAATGGATGAAAACTGATCACCAGTTTCGATGTACTCAGACATCATCTTCGAATCGCAGTGCACCTAAGAACTCAGGACGACACGCCTCAACGTTGTTATACAGTACACCAATACAACCTTTGACAATACAATTCGGTGAATAGTCCTGTTACATTAACACAGATGAACTATGAACTAAATTTACCTTACTGTCCTTCGAAATAGTCACCTCCCGTAACTATACCTGCTGATATATGTCCTGGAATTATTGAACGAAGTCTTCCTTTGGAGTGTTGTTCATAAGCCTCGTCACCGCGGCAGAATAACCGTGCGCAATAAGGCTCATAGCTGCGGTGCGCGTGGCCGTTTGATGTCGAGAGTTCGAATCCTCCCTCGGGCATGGGTGTTTGTGTTGTCCTTAGCATAATTTACTTGAAGTTAGTGTTAGTAGTTTGTAAGCTTAGGGACTAATGACTACCATAGTTCATTGCCTTAGATTTACAAACAAACATAAGCCTCGTCACGTTTCGTTGTATGTCAGAAATATCGTCAAATATCTTTCATTTGAAAGGGAATAGGAAGAAGTCTGAAGGGGTGAGAACCGGCGAGTATGGTGGATGTTCAAGTTGAAACACTCTTTCGCCGGGAGCCGTTTGACGATATTGACTGAGTGAGCGAGTGTCACTTTGCGACTTGAAAGACAGTTTGCGACTATAGAGGCATCATTGTTATTTTCTCTGCATCTTTGAAAAATGAAAGCATTCCATTCATGGTTTTTGCAAAGGTGATGGGTGTTGTTACCCACTGATATCTTTAATGAAAACAAGTTGACAGTGTAACGAACGTCATAATGGGAATGAAATTTAATTAAAAATATACCAATGATATTACGATTTCAGGTGAACCCCCTTATCAATTCTATTTTATATTGTTGCCGTAGAAACCTCCTTACGAAATTGGAATGCCACATTAGGATATAACAATCAGTGGAATTAAACAAATTAACAAAACAATACGCTGATGGCGGTAAGATGGTATTTTATAAAACAAATATGCAAAGATACGTAAATATTCAGAAGGAGGTCTAGAATATAATGTCAAACGCCCCTCGCTCCTATTCAAAAGAACACTGGGACTCCCGGAGAGCCATGTAAATAGCCTAACTGCAACTTATTTTGTACCCAAATACATTCAATCGTCGGCAAACATCAATAAGGCAATTTGAAATTTTTCTTAATAATATGTTAGTTGACATCTATTACGGTGGACCAAAAACAAAAATTGTCCATTTATAGTAGGGCATGTTAAAATCAAACGTAAAACATATGGAAGCAAAAAGCTCCAAAAATTACGAAAACGGTTAAGAAGAAATGTAAATGATGAAACTTTAATAAACGATGTGCAAGTGGCAGAGGCGTAAATAATATTCTTAGAACTGACAAACGTTTAGTGTCAATAAGACTTAGTGCAACAAATGCATGTCAAAGTGTGATCAGCTGAAAATGCCCCTGTACAAGCACTAAAAAGTAAATATATTCCTGTTTGAAACACTGACAGGAAGTGAGATATCTGTTACCGTAATCCCCATTTACGCTTTCTCTCCAAACATTTTGGTGTGCGAACATATTCACGCTCTTGTAACATAATACACACAAAATCCTATTAACGAGTCACTGTTTGTATTGACAACTTCATACGTCTGTCTCCCAATCTCTCTCTCTTGTTCTCCTCTGCGATTTCTTTATGTTTCTTCCACTGTCTTGATCTTATTCTTTCGATTTTTTAACATAATCTTCTCAGCCACTTTGACTGTCCCTGGCATTGTCTTTGTACCTTTTGCTCACGTTGCTACCGTATCTCTCTTTCTCACAGTATGGTGTCCGTCTTTTCGATCACCATTGTCTCTACACGTGTCGCCGTGGCAGAATAGCCGTGCGTACTAAGGCGCCCAGCTGCAGTGCGGGCGCCGTTCGCCGTCGGGGGTTCGAGTCCTCCCTCTGGCATGGGTGTTTGTGTTGTCCGTACCACAAGTTACTTTAAGTTAGCGTAAGTAGTTTGTAAGCCTAGGGACAGATGGCCAATCTAGTAAAGCCCCTTAGATTTAGAAACATTTGAACATTTCTACACGTGTCCTTGTGTCTGTTCTGCTCGGGCTTGTAACCACTAGACTGGGATGTACGAGAGTGGATATAATTTGTTGTTGTTGTTAAAATTAGCTATATTGGGGATCCAGATTACCAGAACTTATGTATGGTCTCTACCATCTCTGTTTTTCATTGCTAGTGTCTTCATTTTAGCACACACTGCTATCTCCATTCATTTATTATTCTTATTCCTACTACAACTCCGTGACCATGACTCTCTTTCTATCGCACTGTCATTATCTTGTCTCTCTTCCATCCTAATCTCTGTCGCTCTATTCCAATACAAAAATCGCAAATAATTTCGTAAGCCGAAATTTTTGGTGCTGAAGGTGGAGTGAGGACTGATGCAGCTGGTTACCCATTTTTCTGTTGTTGTTGTTGCTTATAGGGGACTAGCTGTTTATTAATTCTTTTAAAATCGACTAGTTTCATAATAGATGAACTACACAAAAGTACAGAATAAAAGTAATTAACGTGCACAATAAAAAGAAAGTAGGAAGCAAAATTGCACAAAATAGGATGGAAAGTGGAAGTATCGTGACTGCTTAAAATAGAGTCATAAATACTTACAAGGTATTAAAAGAGATTAGTTAAAAGCATTAGATAAATGAAATGTGGCTGATATCAGTAGAATTCAATGTCACTAAAAATAAAATTGTCATATTGGATTATCTTGTCAGTCAAATAAACGTAAGACGAGAATGGACAGTGAATAATGAGTGTGTTGTGCTTATTGCATGTGTCGAAGACTATTCCAACCCATGCTATTGAAATCTGATAGTACAATTTCGTATTTACTCTTAATGGGTGTACAGTATCTTTGAACAACTTTCGTTAAATCCTAAATAAACAAAGTTAGAATGTGCAGTCATCAACAAGTTTTGAAGCAATTGGTGTATATGAAAAGTTTAGAACAATTAATTTGTGGTATATTTAACAAACTATTATCAAAGCTTGCAAAATTAGACGCTAGCCACATCAATATGTCGTGTTACCAGTAACAAATCGAGGGTGATCGTAATCTCAAAAAGGTTTAAGTTACTACAAAATAGAAGATTATATAAACAACCTTACTCCCACTGTTGTGCAGACTGACTCTTATTTCTAAGAGGAAGAGTAACTACCTATAAATACCAGTATGCAGTAGACCGTAAATATAGTCAAAACCGTTATAAACACAGTAGAGTAATAAATACTGAATCAGGTTACAATGAAATAGTTTGTTATATGGCAATAATTTTAATTTCTTACAATGTTGGAATTAAAACAGATCCTGATTGAAATAATACTTAGTACATACAAAGGGATGTCAATCAAGGTAGCTATATTATGTTGTAAACATACAATTTATAGAATTTTGGAAATTACAGGTAACATAGACAAATAAAAGATGACCCAGAAGTTTCATGTCATAATGAAGAACGTACCATGTTTTAGCATAGGCGCTTTATTATAGCACTGACGTTAGGCAACATGTGATTTGTGCACATTATCTATAAGTCTGTATAATAGTGTCAGGAGATAAATAATTGTAATGTAAGTACAATTTTATAAGGGGAATATAGCAATCGATTTCTTGGCTCTAAAATAAGAATTCATAATAGTAGTTCAAAAAGTCTACAAAATTACGTCATGAAAATGTAGCTATTAAACAGCAATATTTCTGCATACCCTATAAAATACAGTTTAAAATCATACTGTTTCATATTGTACATAATTACGAGTAACAGTACTTAACATAATATTGCAAATAAAAAAAGTATTATGAAGGGATACATAAGAAACAACCACATACAGGATGTCATTAGACAAATAGAAAGAATGTACAGAAAAGGATCAGATTAGCTTTTCCTAGTTTAGTAACAAGACAGATGAGAAGTCTTTACAGAACTTAAAAACACACTGTTACTGGATATCAGTAGTCATGATAGTAGATGTGTGTAAAGAAGCGATAGCCACGGTGGAGTGCCCGAGCGCATTCAGGCGCTAAGCTCGGATGCGCGAGGCCGTTCCCCATCAGGAGTTCGAATCCTCCTTCGGGCATGGTTGTTTGTGTTGTCTTTAGTATAAGGTAGTTTATAAGTAGTTTGCAAGCTTTGGGACTGATGACCCCGCAGTTAAGTCCCATAAGCCTAACAAATATTTACACTTTTTTTTTTCTGTGAAAGAAGTGATATATCAAGAAAAGATTTCTAAGATGGTGTAGAAAAATTGACCAATCACAAGTTACACAGCGATATAGTTATAATAAATGCAGTAGAGTAACATTGGTCCAAAGATCTTCCGAATTCCTTTCAAGTATCATCAGTCTGTTCAGATCTTACTTGATTGCACATCCATATAGTAATAATGGCTGTAGAAGTGTTTTGTAAATGTGTATTTTGAAATGTCTCGACAAACTCCTGGTTTTGAGGAGAGCATGAATTCCGTGGTAACAGCGATTACCTGCCTGTAGTCATGCCTGTATTTCCATTTTATTGCATGGTTCACCGCTAAACATTGCACCTAGATATATGAACTCCCTGAATTGACGATAAGTACTTTTAGTTGTCTGTAACGGTGAAGTGGTTCTTGAGATTTATTATGTCTATGGTGTAGAACCAAGTATTCCATCTTGTCACAATTGATTTGAAGTCCAGTTTTTCTCGCTGTTGTTTCCAGGATGATAGCCTTTTTTCCTAATTCTTCTTGCGACCCAGACAGTAGCACTGTATCATCAGTATAGCTGAGGTACTTAATGTTCCCGTCCCTGTTTGGACTTCTTTGAGTTTATTAAATGACACCTCTCGAATTACCTTCTCCAATGTGAGACTGAAAGAACAGGTGAAAGTCCATTTTCCTGTCGAAACCCAGTTTTTATTATGAATGCTTCAGTCAACTTATTTCCGATTTTTACCTTTGCTGCAGTATTCATCATGCAGGCCTTCGTGAGGCTAACTAATTTCTTCGCAAAACCGAACTCTTCCAGACAACTCAGCATACTTTCCCGATGAATGCAATCAAATGCTTTTCTGAAGTCGACAAAGCGCAATTCTTGAACAAACTTCCACCTTTTTTTCTACGATCTGCCGTTGGACAAAGATTTGGTCGATAGTAGATCTCCCGTGACGAAATCTACAACTACATCTACATCTACATACATACTCCGCAATTCACCGTAAGGTGCGTGGCGGAGGGTACACTGTACCACTACTAGGTATTTCCTTTCCTATTCCACTCCCAAATGAAACGAGGAAAAAAAGAATGCCTATATGCCTCCGTACGTGCCCTAATTTCTCTTGTTTTTGTGATCTTTACGCGAAATGTAAGTAGGCGGTAGCAAGATCGTACTACACTCAACTTCAAATTGCGGCCCTATAAATTTACTTAACAGAAATTCACGAAAAGAACGTCGTCTTTGTTCCAGCGATCCCCAATTGAGTTGCCGGAGCATTTCCGTGACACTCGCGCATTGGTCGAACCTACCAGTAACAAACCTAGCTGCTCGCCTCTGAACCGCCTCTATGTCTTCCTTTAAACTGATCTGCTGCGGGTCCCAAACACTTGAGCAATACTCAAGACGTGGCCGTACAAGCGTTTTATACGCGGTCTCCTTTACAGGTGAAGTACATCTTCCCAAAATTCTCCCAATAAACCGAAGTCGGCTGTCCGCCTTACTCACAACTGTCCTTACATGTTCGTTCCATTTCATATCGCTCTGCAGTGTTACGCCTAGATATTTGAACGACGCGACAGCATCAAGAGGCTCACTACTAATTCTGTATTCGAACATTATAGGATTGTTTTTTCTACTCATGCGCATCACCTTACATTTTTCTACATTGAGAGCTAGCTGCCATTCTTCGCACCAACTAGAAATTTTGTCTAAGTCATCCTGTATGCTATTACAATCAGTTAAAGACGATAGCCTCCCATACACCACAGCATAATCAGTAAACAGCCGCCGCAAATTACAAGCTACTCTGTCCATCAGCACATTTATATAGATAAGAAAATAATAGCGGTCCTATCACACTCCCCTGGGGCACGCCTGACGATACACTCGTCTCTGATGAACACTCGCCGTCAAGAACAACGTACCGCGTTCTATTACTTAGGAAGTCTTCCAGCCGGTCACAAATCTGTGAACCTATTCCATAAGCTCGTATCTTCGTTAGCAGTCTGATACTCTCCAATGATGGTGTCTGTCAACGTTTGGATGCGATCTAGAAGAGAATTTTAGATGATGTTATGACAAATATTGAGCAGAGTGATACCACGATACTTTTCACATGCCATTCGGTCATTCTTCTTTTGGATGGGGCAGTTTAGTGGATTACTCTAGTCTTCTTCAGTGTTCAAAATGATCTATATTAATTTGTGGATCCTTACGACAAGGTACTCGCCTCATTCCTGTATTATTTCAGCATGAGTGCCACTTTCTCCTGGGCTACTGTCCTTCCTGAGACATTTTATCTATTTCATGAGCTCTTCTGTAGTTGTCGGTATGTATTCAGGGTCCGCTGTCTGTGGTAGGAGGAAGTTAAAGAGTGTCTTTGGGTCTTCACAATTTAACAAGTCATTGAAATATTCTTCCCATCTATTTGCAATTTGTTATTCATTTTTCAGCATCTCTTCTTTGGTATTTTTTATGAATTTCAGTGGGTTTATATGTTTCTCTTAGATAGTTGACCTTTTTGTACATTTTCTTCATCCTCCTTGCCTGGAAGTCTACTTCTTCTTCTGTTATAACCCCAATCAAGTACTTCCTCTTTTCTCTCCTCAATACCGCTTGTTATCTCTTCGGACACGGTCAAATTCTTCCTTCTGCTCTGATGGTTGCTGACTGTACCACTTCTCGCGAGAGTCTCTTCTCCCGTTGGTTGCCACTTCATAAATCTCAATTGAAGGAACCTGAAGTTCTTAAGAATTTCAGAGGGCGCTTTAGGCAACAATTAACAGAAACAAGGGAAAATAAAACAGTAGAGGAGGAATGGGTAAAATTGAGAGATGAAATAGTGAAAGTAGCAGAGGACAAAATAGGTAGGAAGGCAAGACCTACAAAAAATCCTTGGATATCACAGGAGATACTAAATTTAATCGATGAAAGGAGAAAATATAAAAATGCAGTAAATGAAACAGGCAAAATGGAGTACAGACGACTAAGAAATGAGATTGATAGGAAGTGCAAAATGGCTAAGCAGGAGTGGCTAGAAGGCAAATGCAAGGATGTAGAAGAATGTATAAATAGGGGAAAAATAGATACTGCTTACAGGAAAATAAAAGAAACATTTGGGGACAAGAAAAGCAACACTACTAATATCAAGAACTCAGATGGGAAACCAGTTCTCAGCAAAGAAGGGAAAGCTGAAAGGTGGAAAGAGTATATAGAGGGGCTCTACAAAGGAAATGAACTCAGAGACAATATTGTAGGAAGGGAGGAGGATGTAGATGAAGATGAAATAGGAGATACTGTACTGAGAGAAGAATTTGACAGAGCCCTGAAAGACCTAAGTCGAAACAAGGCCCCTGGAGTAGATGATATTCCCTCAGAGCTACTGAAGTCTCTGGGAGAACCAGCCATGACAAACCTGTTTCACCTGGTGTGTAAGATATATGAAACAGGTGAAGTACCCTCAGACTTCAAGAAAAATGTTATAATCCCCATTCCAAAGAAAGCAGGTGCAGACAAGTGTGAAAACTACAGAACCATCAGTTTAATAAGTCATGGTTGCAAAATATTAACACGAATTATATACAGACGGATGGAAAAGCTGGTAGAAGCCGACCTCGGGGAAGATCAGTTTGGGTTCAGGAGAAATGTAGGAACTCGGGAGGCAATAATTACTTTACGGCTTATCCTAGAAGATAGATTAAGAAAAGGCAAACCTACATTTCTAGCTTTTGTAGATTTGGAGAAGGCTTTTGACAATGTTGATTGGAATAAACTCTTTAAAGTTCTGAAGCAAGCAGGAGTAAAATATAGGGAGCGTAAGGTTATTTACAACTTGTACAAAAACCAGAGAGCGGTTGTCAGAGTTGAAGGGCATGAAAGGGATGCAGTGGTTGGGAAGGGAGTGAGACAGGGTTGTAGCCTTTCTCCAATGTTATTCAATTTGTACGTTGAACAAGCTATAAAGGAAAGCAAGGAGAAATTTGGTGAAGGAATAAAAGTTCAGGGGGAAGAATTAAAAACATTGCGTTTTGCCGACGACATAGTAATTCTGTCAGATACAGCAAAGGACCTGGAAGAGCAATTGAACGGAATGGACAGTGTGCTGAAAGGTGCATATAAGATGAACATTAACAAGAGCAAAACTAGGGTAATGGAGTGCAGTGTAAGAAAATCAGGTGATGCTGAAGGTATTAGATTGGGAAACGAAGCCATAAAGGAGGTAGATGAGTTTTGTTACTTGGGCAGTAAAATAACAAATGATGGTCGCAGTACAGAGGATATAAAATGCAGAATGGCAATGGGTAGAAAAGCGTTTTTGAAAAAGAGAAATTTGTTAACATCGAATATTGATTTAAGCCTAAGGAAGTCCTTTCTGAGGGCATTTGTATGGAGTGTTGCCTTGTATGGGAGTGAAACATGGACGATAAACAGTGCGGACAGGAAGAGAATTGAGGCTTTTGAAATATGGTGCTACAGAAGAATGCTGAAGATTAGGTGGGTGGATCGCGTAACTAATGAGGAGGTACTGAACAGAATTGGGGAGAAAAGAAATTTCTGGCATACCTTGACTAAAAGAAGGGATAGATTGGTGGGACACATTCTTAGACATCAAGGAATTGTGAATTTAGCATTAGAGGGAAGTGTGTGGGGTAAAAATCGCAGAGGAAGACCAAGAGATGGATACAGTAAGCAGATTCAGGCAGATGTAGGTTGCCGTTCTTATGTAGAGATGAAGGATAGGGTATTGTGGAGAGCTGCATCAAACCAGTCTCCGGACTGAAGACCACAACAACACAACAAATCTCAATGAACCTTTTATTCTTCTTCGTCACTCTTTTTCGAATGACTGCTCCTGTAGCTTTTGTACCCAGTTCTAATTTCTTCCCATTGATGATTAACATCTGCGTCCTCTTCTTTTCCTCAATAATGAAAAAAAAAAAACGATTCATGATCTCAACTTGAAGTTCATTTCTGGTTTCTTCCTGTCCTACTTTTTCTATTTCTAATCGTGCTACTTTCTTTAGTTTATTTCTGTGGTTTGGTTTCAGGGTGACTCTTACGCCACTTTTAACCAGGAAATTGTCGGAATTACACTTAGACCCACGAGAATTTCTCATATTTGTAATCAAATTCCTTGCTTCTATGTTAATTGCTGTGTTGTCTATTTGGTTGATTGTTTTCCATCTGAGGATACCCATGTTCCTTTGTGCACTTGTCTATGAGTGAAGTTAGTGCTACTGATAAACATTTCCTTGAATGTAGCAAAGTTAATTAGCCTTCTTCCGTTGTCGTTACCATTTTCATGCAGATTATGAAGGCCTATGGTGGGAGTAAAGCTGGTCTCGTTTCCAAATTAAAATCGCTGATGAAAGTTCAGCATCTGTTTTTAGGGATGGAATCCATAACGTCTTCCAGCTCTACATAGAATATATCCTATACTTGATCTTCAGTTTCCTCTGTTAGTGCATGACAGTTCACAAAGGTAAGTTGGCGCTTTTTCACTGACGAAGTTAGAACTGAGATTCTTGGGTTCACTGTTGTAAAATTATTTACCGTTGGTACAGTGTCTTTGTTAACACAGAAACCAATTCCAAAACTGTGCTTGATTGCTTCCCCATAGAATATTGTGTAATATTCTACGTCTATTGTCTATACCTTCTCATAGAACTTCCTGAAGGGCCAGCGCCGAAAATTTCTGCTTTTATAACTCTCTCACTAAAGTTATTGCCGCCCCAGGTTTGTACAGAGGTTTTGCATTCCATGTTGAAAATCTTAGTCCTTTTCTGAGCTTAGTTCGTTGTATTGGGTGTCTGTTTTGTACCCGATGCTTCTCTCTAGCTTTCGTAACATGATTGGTTTAATAGATGGGATTGTTAGTCCCACACTCAATTCACAACTATGAGGACCAGGGTAACCCATTTACGTCCGTTCTTACAATGGCCGGTAAAGTCAAAGTAAGAATTAACCGTCAGTAAATGTGCTTTGGTTCTTACCATCTAACGGTTAAGTTTCACTGACAGTTAACAAATCAGTACAGCATTTGAAGCAGTTGGTAAACATGTTTGTGGCAAACGTAATATCGTTTATCGGTAGTTTTCAATGTTTTGAATGTTTTGGTGACGGAAATTAATCTCGTACGCTGTTTGAATGATGGCGAATAGTAAACAGAGGACACAGCAGCCTGAAAGTCTACTTAAAGTTATAGAAATTATAGAAGAAAATCGATTCTGTAACATGGGAGGAGAAAAGCAAAATATGTGACCAAGTGGATGAACTGTTTGGAGCTCTGAGTGGGTAGAAAAGACCTGTAAGAATTTTAAGGACAATTATGAAAATATAAAGATGTAGTATAAAAAGGAATTGGCGGATAAAAAGAAAGAATTTTTCTTAACAGGAAGGGGTAGTAGACCAGCCACAAAGCATTTCAAGAATATAAAAACGCTACTGTGCTTAGTGAGTACTACCGCTTTTGGACTGGATAACCCGTATGATGGAGATACGGCAGATTAGTTTATTGTCACAATTTAACTTATTGCAGTCACTTATTTCATATTATAGTTTTCATATGTCAGTTTTTTTATTATTATAAATAAACCAAATCGCTGCTATTGAGTATTTTTTTTATTCTCACGGCAGATTAGTTTCGGCCTCTAATGCCATTGTCAAGTGACCTGCGTTATAAATGGGTAACATTAAGTTTAAAACTCAGGTATGTCGTATTATAATATTACAATAATGATCTTAACAACTACTTACGTATGTGACATCTAAAGCATATTTATATTAACTGTCAAAAAGATTTTGATAATATTGCGTATTTAGACAGTTACAGCTAAGATGTCATATAATTACGTAGGCTTCCGCGGCCAGAGTCAGATGACATAAAAGTTTTCTGGGTATGGTACCGCGTCATGATGTAGGCTATTACTTATTTAACCAACGTTTCGGCCAACGTTACAGTGGCCTTCATCTGGGTAACTGGTGTGAGCTGGTTGTTACTACAGTTATATTACTTTCATTTAGACATTACGTCATAATTTTTTTTTTTTAAAATAAGCGATGTTATTGGTGAATGTATTGCGGAAGAGTGGAACTTTATTTTTGATAGGATGCTGAATAGAGAAGATGGACTCAGGCTTGCCCCCTCTTGGCTACCGGCCATCACAGCGTAATAGGCCGCACTGACATCACAACACGCGAGCGTCACCAGTAAGCTACTGCCGCCGCGCGGCCCACGGCCAGCAGGAGAGATACGGAAGCCCTCACCCCATTCGCCGATGAACACCAACCATGTCTCGCTATGCAAGAAGCAATAGGCAACGGCTAACCCCCACCCCTTCCACCTCAGCATCCTATCAAAAATAAAGTTCCACTCTTCCGCAATACATTCACCAATAACATCGCTTATTTTAAAAAAAAAATTATGACGTAATGTCTAAATGAAAGTAATATAAGTGTAGTAACAACCAGCTCACACCAGTTACCCAGATGAAGGCCACTGTAACGTTGGCCGAAACGTTGGTTAAATAAGTAATAGCCTACATCATGACGCGGTACCATACCCAGAAAACTTTTATGTCACAAGATGTCATATGTTTACAAAATATGTACAACAGATATTTATGTTGTTATGCTTTGATATTTCTTTGGCGTATTTGACATCTGTGTTAATAAATTATAGATGCTATAATATGGTCATGTTTCGAAGTACATGCTGTATACTTAAAATTTTACGTTTTACAGTTAATTTCTATAATCGATTTTCGAAAGCTGCGTATATGTTTATATGTTTTATCGTTTATTTCTATAATCGATTTTCGTAAGCTGCTTATTATGTTTCCAGAGAGTGTTTGGTACAGATGTTCAACTGTTGGTTTACGTTATCTATGTACTTTTTTACACACCTTTTTCATTAACGAAAAATTCAATAAAATTTTTAAATTAATTTTGATGTTTAAGGTCAGTTTGTTCATTTAGTACATTTTGAGGATTATTACGTATATGTATATAGATTTCAATTTCTTCAAGGATAGTGATGATAGGGCCTTTCGGTATTTTATGGAGTAAATGCAGTGCATGTTCAATTGTATCAACTGTGTGCTGACGTTCTTTTAAGTGAAGAAAAAATTTGATCGGTTATTTTCTGAATGTCTAATATCTTCTTTAAACCGCGTGTGGAAATTTCGTCCAGTTTGGCTAATGTAGAAGTTATCACAATCAGCAGTAGCTCACCCGCAGAACGCGGCAAAGAGTTAAACTTCACAGTCCGGCGGCCTCATTTGTTAATGTTGGCAACAGATGCTGAATACCGTCAATAATGTGACATTGTCATTAGCCAATCTCGTGACAATACACATGTTTTCTCATGAAATTTTCTTTTCACGAGAGCAATAATTTTTACTGAGCGGACAAAGGTACATACAATAACAAGTCAAGGCATGATTATCTCCCGTATTATTTATATTGCCAACATAACAGGCAAGGCTGTCGGAACGGAAAGTAAAATTTTACCCAGTTGCAGTTGCACGATTTGCTACGACTTTCGTTGTGACGAACTGATTATAAAAGCAGCCTCAAATACCTTTCTTTAGTAAAATGCATCAAAACGCCATATTTCACCTTTTATAGCGAAAATATTGTTTTTATCCTAAAACTTCGAAATGTGGTAATGAAAAGGTTGGATACGTTTGTATTTTACTTTCAGATACTGAGAAAAAAACGGCCGGTGAGTCTACAAAAACTTGCAGCCTCACTGAGGTCAGTAATGTCTCTCTCAACGAAATAATTGTTACTGCAATGACAGGAGCAGAATGGAGAACACATGTGGTCGTCCTGATCTCCTGCACACCTCAAAACTATTACTAGTTCTAAACTAGCGGTTGAGGGTAAGCGGAAAAATAAAAAAAAGGAAAATTGAAAATTCTAATAAGGATGCTTCACACAATAGAAATGTTTTACACAGAGGAAGAAAAACGCGCTAAAGAGAGTCGTGGGTCATGGCTGGGAAAGAGAATGTCATGACTGGTGCCGGTTACAACATTACTAGATAATGGAATTATTGAATACGAAAATATATTTGAAAAAGGGCAATGATTATATAAATTAATAATATTTTTTAATTTGTAACAACTTCTTGCTGCATTTAATTGTCTTGATAAAATATGTACAAGTACAAATATCACTCTATTCTGTTATATCAATATGTGTGTTCACAATTTTAGGAAGCAGTGGCTGTGATAACACTTATGAAATCACCAAGTGCACTTAGCATGGTTCCTAGAGCGTAAAATCGGAAGGTGGGTAGTAGTCGATTCATAGGAGACACAGCATAAATCCTGAAATGGAAATGCCATGCATTGTCTTTTGTTTTATCGAGTATTCTTTAATATTTTAAGAAATAATTTAGAAGAGCCGAAAAGAAAAATTATTACAGAAGAAGATATTTCCTTTGTGTTTTATGTCGAATTTGAGCACATATAACCTGTTCATTTTGAAACTTCCTGGCAGATTAAAATTGTGTGCCGGAACCGGGACTCGTTCCTGGGACCTTTGCCTTTCGCGAGCAAGCGCTCTACCGACTAAGCTATCCCGACACAACTCAAGATGCCACCTCACAACTTTACTTCCGCCAGTACCTCGCCTCCTACTTTCCAAACTTCACAGAAGCTCTCCTGCGAAACATGCAAAACTAGCACTCCTGGAAGAAAGGATATGGTGAAGATAGTCAGAGCCTAAGGGATGTTTCCAGAATGAAACGTTTCACTCATCAGTGGAGTGTGCGCTGATATGAAAGGAAGTTTCCGGCACACAATTTTAATCTGCCAGGAAGTTGCATATCAGCGCAAACTCCGCTGCAGAGTGAAAAGTTTCATATTGTTCATTTTGTCAGACGGAATCGCCAGTTAACGAATAGTTTACGGCCAGATGCCTCTTAACTGGACATTGTAAAATCAAACTGTTGGTCAAGTTTCCGTAAACAGTTTACTGGACATTGTAAGAACGGGCCTTAGTCTGCAACATCACCTTCGACCAGTCCAGTTTGTGAGGTCCTAATGGTAGCTAAGCTACCGCCGGCTTATCTATCAGGATCATTTAAGCACACAAGCCCCACCACCACGACAAGGGACATATATAATGGTCATAAAATTGTTAATATGATTAATAAAAATAATAAACAAGGTAAAAAGGGATAACACATTTCATGTAAAAAAATAAAAATAAATAAAATCACTATAAAATGCAGGCAACTTAATCGAATAGCTGTTAACAGGACAACATTTCTAAGTTTCATTTAAAGTGATATTAGACAAAAAATGCTTATGGAAATATAGAGGTATGATATATTGTAAACAGTACACAAAATCATAACTTGTGGCTTAGCATGATTAACGATAATTTAAGTAAGAAAGTCTTAACTTTGCCTAATCTAGAATTGATAAGAAGGTGTCTTCAGACAGCTAAAATTTATGCGGAAGAAACCTCGTAGAGATCAGTGAGAATGATGCATGTGTGCCAAAGGTTGATATACCTAAAGCACATTTCTCAATGATGTAGAAAAGTAACCATATTGTAATAACACAATGCAATACAACATAAAAATGAACCACCATTATAACAGATATGGAGACATTTTGGGGATAATAATGGGGAGCGGTAAAAGCTAATTTTTAATAAATCGGAATCAATATAGAGATGCAATACAAAAGTGTTATAAGCAAAGAACTTGTTGTTAATAAAACAATATTATGAACATTATATAGAGTGATAATGTACACCAAGGACAAATGTAACAAGAAGAAGTACTGATTACATAATTAAGTTTCAAGGACATTAGCATTTCCATAGTGCATAGAGGATGTCATCTAGAACACCCTTAAGTATGGACAATAGGGCAATAAATGAGGAGAAAAGGAAAAGGGAATACAGACTGAGTGGGTAGCACAGATACTTAAGCAGGAAACAGTAGGGCTTCGGTGAAATTATCTATTTTATTGTTTTTGAGGTCTTCTTTTTCAATTAAAATCTCTTTTGGGTGATATTTTTTAATTACAAGCAAGCATATTGTGTGCTTGAATGGCCTGAGAGCTGAAGTCTTTGAGTATTGTGTGAGTTCTTGGAATCTTATTATAATTTACATACCTGTTTGCCCTATTTAAAACTTATCACATTTTTGCCAATTTTTTTGTGTATACCTGCTTGGTCATAAACTGATTGTGTCATCCTCAAATTACCAGGGAAAATTGCTCTACTTTCATTGTCAGTGTGGAATGTTAATTTGATATTACTTTTTCTGTAAACCTGACTGATCTTGTCAGATATGGGACATACATAAAGAAATTTTACATCCCTGGTTTTCATTTCTGACAAGGGCTCTCCTCTGGCTACTGTTTATTTGTTTTTCTTTTAACTTTTTCCTTTACCTGCAAAATCCTATCAACCAGTTCTTCCAGGAAACCATTACTTTTATTAATCTTAGTAAGAATTTTATGCACACTCAAATGCTACTCTACTTCATTTATTAAGACCATATTGCTATGTTACTTGAGGCTGCTCATTTCTACATCATCACAGAAATATTTTCTTGTTAAGTCACTTCTTTACACATATCTACTATAATGAGTACTGATATCAAGTAACAGTCGGTTTTAAAGTTCTGTAAAGACTTCTCATCGTTCTTGCTACGAAAATAGGAAAAACTAATGTAATCCTTCTCTGTACATACTTTTCATCTATTTGTCTAATGAAATTATGTGTTTCTTTGTTATGTATCCCTTCATAATATTTTTTTATTTCCACTATTAATTATTATTATCCAAAATTATGTATACATAGGATAAGCTTTGTGTTTTTGACGAGTTATAGTGAGAGATAATTTGTAAAAAATATTTCGTGTCGAAGGCATGTCTCACAGATACGCTTTATACATGGAAGGAGTGGCAGAACTAACGGAATTTTTTTTTGAAATGTATACAGAAATAAAAATTATCGATTGTACTTTCGTCGGAGAAGAAATTGCAAGACAGGAACTTAAAGAAAATTACATCAACAGGCATTCACTAAATAAGTTTATCAGTTCTCTTTAATTACGTAGCTTTGCCTGGAAACACTCTTCAAATTGACAACAAGTAAAACATGATTGAATGCACTCAATTTCCACTACTTAGAACAAACTGGTACTACCGTGTAGTGAGTGGTTTTTGGTGCACTTTGCAGATTCACGATATGATGGAAATTCGTTTCCAAATGAAATTCTATAGCCTTACCATGTGAAGAAATCGTTGGATAAGAAGTTAAAGAAAACTACAAGGAGAACCAGTCAGTACATCGGTGTAACAGGTTTGGTTCATTACATAGCTTTGACTTGAAACATTCTTTTAATTGACAGCGAATGGAACATATTCTACTAATGTGTCACGATATTCCAGTATATTACTCGTAAAAATTATGGTGTTTCATACGAAAAGTCGCGATTTTGTAATATGTGACTCGTAAAAACATAGATTTGTATACAAAGCGTCAAACGTAGAGCAGTTCTTTATTGGCTGTCTGAACGCCACTTCTGATTGGCTGCTTTCGCCTCCTGTCATTCACTGCATCGCTGCCAACACCAATGCGGCAGAATAATGTACCGCTATACAAACTGCATTACGATGAAAAATGTAAAACTTACGATCTTTTATTTAAATAATATACAACAAACACGTAATAAACATGCAATAAATAAAACAACTTAAATTTCTCCTGCTTTCCTGTAACGAGACATAAATTATTATTAATGTAACAACCTTGGACAGTACGCTCGTATGACTGGTGCTCCTGTTTCTACTATTGAATGTTAGTTACACCACTTCGACAATTAAATTTTTATTTTATTTCTTGTTTATTTCATTTTTCCACTCCGAAGAGTAGAGTGAGTTATAATAGCAGTCCGATCTACAAACTTGATATCTGCTCTGTATATCGAAGGAAAAACTACATTACAGAACAATTTAAAATGGACGTAATAATTCCCTGGTATTAACGGCACTTATGCAGTTTAGGGGGTACGAGATCAAAGTTTATCTCTGATTGCGGCTTTTCGTCTTCTTTTTTTCCGCCAGAATACAGCCAATGAGAACGGATATGGACATAGCTAATAGAAATGCGTGTTACAATTTTATATATTGTAATATTCATTTTCATACTGTCATCGAGATTGTAAGTATATAGTGAATATTTTTTTTTTAAATTTCATCATGGGCCGTCAATTTCCGGATCTTGCAGATTTTCGATTGAAATATTTATTTCAAGTGACGGCAACGAACGAGGACTCTATTAAGTGGGCGCAAGAACATGGTTTATTAAAAAAGCAGATGATTTGCGATGGGAAGTGCGTCGGTAACATGGAGATGCGAATGGAAAATAAGAAATGTATAGATGGTGTCATTTGGCGGTGTACTGCAGGCCGTTCTTGTAGAAAGAAGGCCTCAATTCGGAAATATTCATTTTTTCAAGAAGCCATTTGGAAGTATCTAAGATAATTCAATTAATGTACATGTGGTCATATGAAATAGATAAACAAGATTTTTTGGAGAAAGAGCTAGAAACTGGTAGCACACACACAATAGTAGACTGGAAACAGTTCTGCAGAGACATTTGTCACGAATATTTTTTATTACATCCGATATCTCTAGGAGGCACAGGTCACACTTGAAATTGATGAAAGTTGTTTTGTTCGTCGCAAGTATGAACGCGGTCACGCAGTTAAAGAACAGTGGGTGTTTGGTGGATATGATGTTGCAACTAAGGAAAAATTTATGGTAACAGTAGACAGAAGAAATGCTGAAACTTTATTGCCTATTTTACAAAAGTTTGTGCTCCCTGGGACTACTGTTGTATCTGACTTATGGGCTGCATACAATACCGTTAATGATTTGGGATATAAGCATTTAACTGTTAATCATTCAATTAATTTTGCGGATCCTATTACTCATGCAACAACAAATCATGTTGAATCCGTGTGGCAGAAAGCAAAGGAAAAAAAAAAAAAAAAAAAAAAAAAAAAAAAAAAAAAAAAAAAAAAAACCAAACGGCGATTTGGTACAAATCGTAGTATGATAAACAGTTACCTGTCTGAATTCTTGTGACGACAACGTTTTCAAAATAATGCATTTCATCATCTCGTTGAGTATATTAGGCCAGTTTATCCTAATGCTGCGGATTGAAAAATGTGATACAGTGAAAAACAGTGTTATGTTAACAAATAATTATTAATAACCATATTCTTCGTGTAAATTATTTACGAAGGTAACAATAACCATCGAACAGACACGCGAATGTGAAAGTACTGCTCGAACAGACACGCCAGATTGTCAGTTTACTGAAGACGAAAAGCCGCAATCAGAGATAAACTTTGATCCCGTACCCCCTAAATTGCATAAGTGACGTATTAACTTCTCGTTACATATTTATTTACTTAGAATGTATACTGCAGCTTATCAATATTACTACTTCCTGTTGACATTTAGTAGTGAACACATGATAGAAGGCAGATGTTTCTTGTTCCTACCTTGAGCTGATATGCCGTCAATGTAATATCTTTTCGAGTATGCGCTGTCTATAGTTCGGAACGAAAGATGGTGGAGATGGATCTCTTATGTTTATTTAAATGACTTCAAAATCTAATCGACGAAGGTTCTCAGCCATGGGCCCATCAAATCAATGATCTGGAATATAAAACGTCTCAGAGCAATATCAAGATTAATATTAGATAGAAAAAATAGTTAGTTGGGTCACTCGTAAGACATGGTAGCATAACAAACGCGTTTTCTGTGTCTAATGATTTGAAATCGTGGAGTTCATTACAACAAAATGAAATATATGTTGAACGGCACATTTCCTCCCTAAAAATAAGAAATTATCAACTCAAAATTCTCATTACTTATGGCATACAACACCGATCCGTTGCATGTTCTAGTCTGGCTTGATGTGATATACCCAATTCAATCTTCTGTTAGCACTTTACTTATTTATATGTTAAATCATTACACATCTTATAGTGATACACGTTTGACAATAATTGTTGGTCAATCGTGAGATATTTGTTTCTTCTACATATTAAATTTCGACAGTACAACATGGTAGCGATACATTAACCTTATGACAACACAAATTTCAACTGTTTCAGCAAAGATCCTGTTAAGGATTTAGGTTGACCCCGCGTCCACACATTGGTACCAACGCTGGCGCCAACATTGGCGAATATTTTTGAGACAGCGTCCACGCACTGGAGCCAACATTCAGTTGAATTCGTCGAGAGCCAACGTAAACATATCTGATGCACAAATTGCGGCCGATGCATTAACGCGTTTGAGTGTGAATAATTACATTTTGTCATTGTAAACGAAAATGGGAAACATACGTAAAAGATAATGGGATTTTGTATCACTTCATACCGAACATGAATTAGGTGCGAAATCATTAATTTAAAAAAAATGCTACAAGTAAACGATACACATTATAAAATCTTAGACCTGCTACTTTAAATGACTGTAATAAAAATAAAAAAGAAAGATGTTTTGGTATTACGCTTCGATTTCTTGCTAAAGTAGACAGCTTTAGAAGCCTACAGTTCTCTTTTCAAATAACCATGTCATTGATATCACTAGTAGTACTTGATGTTTGCAAAACAATATTTAAAACTTGACAAGGAATATTAAGTACTGCACTGCTAATTTTAAAAAAAAATTAATTTCAGTAATGGAGTGTGTCGAAAGTCTAAAAAGTTTTTAATTTCACAGTTTGCGCCTAAGTATTGCTGTGTCATTTCGTTTTTTGAGGTTTCTTTCACAAATGAATCACTTTCTGATACAGTTGTTATATTTACAAAGAGATTTCGAAACTTTAAAACGGCGACGAAGAACGAAGGAAGAAAGAAACAGTTTCGAGATGAGCAGACGACAAAGACAGAATGAAACGTTGGCGCCAATGTGTGTACGACGTACCCATATTGGACCAACGTTCCTTTGCTGTTTCGTCAAAATACCGACAAGCAACGGAGCCGTACCAACGTTGGCGCCAACGTTGGTTCCAATGTGTGGATCCGGCCTGAGAGGATGTACAAAAACACTAGGTATGGGAAAACTGAAACATCTGAAATGATACATGGTGAGGCAGTGTGTGCTTTGTAATATTATGAGAATTTGATTGTACCATCGTCAGTGTTTGCTGTATACGTATTGCTATAAAAATATAAACATAGTGCGAGCAACTATAGGAGAAAAAATAAAACTTTTATTTACATTCCGCAGTAATTTTATATTTCCTCCACCAGTTAAATTTTACTTACCATCCAGGCGGCCTCGCGTGACAATGTTGGCAATCATGTGACGTTGATATTAGCCAATCGCATGACAAAATCTTCGCTTTACGAGGACAATTCCTTTTACGCCTACTGAGTGGATATGGGTTCCTGCAAGAACCTGCTAAGCGTAGAACAAGAATAGCTGAGGACTGATGTTTATATGTCTAATACACTTGTTTTTATTGAAGTAGCTGTAATTAATGCATTTGATTTCCTCTATCCTAGTGGCTAATTTCGTACACGTGATACTGAAAAGGCATATTATCACATTAAATTTATTGAGTTAGCATTTTGGGAAGGCAAATTAATAATTGACAACCAGATGCAACAATAGTAGTTTAATAAACGTGAGCAAAGTTTCGACGGATACAAACCCGTTTTCTTCAGAAATACATTTGATACCTGATTGTCACAACACAAATTACAAATTCATGTCATTATGTTTGCTACATACGTCATAGCAAGTCTATTGTCTAAAAGATCGTGATATGCAGCTACCAGAATAAAATTGGTACTTACTAAAGAAAATGTGAAGGTTGAAGTTTTTACACATCGTTATCTCACTGCTGGATACTTTCCTAAAATAAAATTCATTTTGAAATTCGATTTTTGGAAATATATTTAATTCGCTATTTCATTTACCGCCCAAACTTTCGTAATGGGTAAGTATAAAAATTAAATTTGTCAAATACGGCATATTGTTAGATTTGTCACATGTCTTTTCAGGCTTTCTGTTGTTTCTTATTTTTTTTAAATGAAATTGTAGGTTTAATCGTGTGTTTTTAAAATGATTACCGAAAATGGACAGACAAACCTAGAATTTTACTGGATATTTCAATGCAACTAGAGAACTTTGTTTTATTGTCAATTCCGTTTATGGAGCAGACATTAAATTATGTCATTTAGGAATATAGCAGTCACTTTAGAAACGAATCTTGATTTCACCAGACTCACGTCGGTCCATTAGTTTTTGACATTTCTTGAACTGTTCATATACTAGTAAGTTAAATGTCTAGCTGTTCCAAGCTTCAGAAAAAATGAAACACCACTGTTTCGATACAATTTGTCTGTTCCACCTTCTTCCATTACTGGTCTCAAACACCGCTGTTTTGGAGCAGTGATTTCGACAGGACGAAACAGTTTCAATATTTGATGAAGACTTCCAGCCGGACGTACGGACAAGTGTGATACTCATCACTTCGCTTAGAATATGATGAGTATGACACATGTCCAAAGGTCCATGTTATAAGATACTGCCACCCTGCTGGAAAACTGAGAAATCTTCATCAGTTACTCGTATATACGCTGGGAAAACATACATTCACAGTTTCAGTATCGACAGCGAATGTGGTCCGAAACCGAGCAGAATGAAACACGACGTTTTCGAAACCGCGAACATGGCTGCTTTGAACCACTGCAGTACCGCGTATCGAAACAACGGAACAGTGGCCAAGTCTAATGTAAACCTTTACACTGCGCTATCATAGCAACAGTTGTGCCGTTAGTGAGCAGTGATGAGTTCATTCGAGTACAGTCTCTGAGACTGTTCTACGCTGTTATGTTTTGTGTATGGCTACTAAAATGAATTCATAATACGGAGAAAAATGACTGATGTTAGTATCGGAATATGCAGATCGAGCCGTAATTATGGAATCTTTGCAAAGGATGATATTAAACCGGAAATTTATGAATTGTACCTATGGTTTGTTGACCACTTGAAGATAGTGATCGATACTTTGGAGATAAGATGAGAATTGTATTTGTAACTAATTTTTACGAAAAATCATAGGCCATGTAATCAAATACTGGATCATCAACGCTTAAATAGTGTGGTGTCTGTTCTTTCGAACATATTCAACTTTACCCATTCGTAGTTAATAATAATCATTTATTTTGCAAAAAAATTGTCTCAGTTCGTTTTCATGACTAAATTTTTGACACTCCTTTCTCTCCAGTTATCTTTTTTTTCATCAATACTCTTGACTCTTAGCTTGATTAGAAGAAAAGGCGGAGACATTTTGAAAAATAAAATGCCAAGATTTACGAATGTACATGAATATGAAGAAAAATTTGCCACAAATGAACATTGCGACGATGACAGGATAAGGTATCCGACCAAAATTAAGACAGAAAATAAAACTTCCTGGCAGATTAAAAGTTCAAGACAGACCTGCATAGTTTTTATTTTTCTCTCTTTATTAATTATTATTTTGTTTAGGGTTTAGAACACAGGCTGCATTCCTTTCGCGGGCAAGCGCTCTACCAACTGAGCTACCTGTGTGATCCTCACCTCATAGCTTAAGTTTCGCCAGTACCTCGTCTCCGACCTTCTAAATTTTACATAAGTGATACGTGCACAGGTAGCTCATTTGGTAGGGAGCCTGCCCGCGAAAGGCAAAGGTCCTGGGTTCGAATCCCGGCCTGGCAGACAGTTTTAATCCGACAGTAAATTTCCTATGAGCGTAAACTCCGCTGTATAGTGAGTCTGTCATTCTGAAGACGCAAGATGTTCGCTAAAGGAAGCAGATGAAAAAGGAACATGTTAAGAATTAGTAAACCTGTTCCCTAGTTAGATTGTAACGAAATGAAAGAAGTAGCTAATTCGCAATATCAGTAAAAGCTTGGAAAGTATGCTTGTATCGATGTGCTCTTCTTGGTATCAAAAATGTTCAAATGTTTGTACAACTTACGGGACTTAACTACAGGGTCATCAGTCCCTAAGCTTACAAACTACTTATGAACTAGCTAAGACTAAAGACGGCACAAATATCCATGCCCGAGGGGGGGGATTCGAACCCCCGACCGTAGTGGCCGTGCTGACCGTGACTGGAGCGCCTCAGTCACCTCGGCCACCGCGGCCAGCTCTTCTTGGTATCATACAGAGTATATAGGGTGTCCCAGCTATCTTGTCCACCCAAAATATCTCTGGAACAATAACAGCTATTGGGAAACGACTTTCACCGGTATCAATGTACGGCTGGGGCCCATGAATGTACATATTTGGAAACATTATAAAAGAAAAGCAAATGTGTTTTTAACAGATACATATGTTTTTTTTAATGGACACCCTTTATTTTTTTCAGCAATCCATTGCATGAAAAATCATATAAACAATGGCGTTGATTGCATCGAAATATTCCAATTACATCCCGAGATATTGCGACGAGAAGTTGACGCTTGAAATACGCGAAACGAGCGGCTAGCGCACGTCCTGAGACTCAGGCGAGAACCCCAAGCTGCTCAGGACGAGCGCTAGCCGCGCGTTTCGCGTTCTTCAAGCGTCAACTTCGCGTCGCAATATCTCGGGATGTAACTGGAGTATTGCGATGAAATCAACGCCATTGTTTATATGATTTTTCATGCTATGTGTTGGTGAAGGAAAAATATAGGGTGTCCATTAAAAGAAAAAAAAAAAAAAAGAAAGTTTGTGTTAAAAAGACATTTGCTTTCGTTTTCAAATGTTTCCAAATATGCACACTCATGGGTCCCAGCCGTACTTTGATACCGGTGAAAGTCATTTCCCAATAGCTGCTATTGTTCCAGAGATATTTTGGGTGGACAAGATAGCTGGGACACCCTGTAGGTGCATTTGCAGGTTTACAGAGCATTGTTATCATGAGTGCAGGGAAAAATATGGAAGAAAAACTGTTACTTATCATTGTTCGAGGACTTATATTATTACGGTGGATTTGAAGCGCGGGTGTACTTAGGCAGTGCAAACACGCAGCACGCGTGAATTAATACGCCGTCATCAGTAGCAGCGGCGGCTGTTAGGCAGCTGGTTGGCACAGTGCCGCGAATGTGAGCCCCACTGGAGAGTCCGGGGTTTAGCAGGCGGCCTCTAATGGAGCGACGCCCCACGGCCCCCGGACATCGCCAACGGCAGCAGACAGCAGCAACCGCCGCCGCCGCCGCCTTCTAAACACAGGTCAGTAGGCTGTGCCGTGTCACTCAAGTACGCTAACGTCGTGGAATAACAACCTAATATCCGTAAAGCCGTCGGCACACAGAGTGTGTGTCTGAACGTGCGTGGTCAACGTGCCGAATCCAACGTGCGGCTGAACGCTCTGAGACGGCGCGACTTGTGCGTACGGAACGTGTGCCTCAACAATTACACGCGACGGCAGCGCGCTCCAGTGACAGTTGTTGGAGGCATCAGGCTCTGGAATTGCACTGTTTACGAAATGAAAAAGAGTGGAATTCCTGCTTTAGCTCTATTAAATCGCTTACTTACGTGCCTCTACATACGTTCGTTACCTTCTGTAATATAGGCCTACATAAGTAACAACAAAATATCTATGACCATAAGTTGCATGTTATGTCAATAATTGCAGCGAATTATAAATGTTTCATGACACTGTGCGACATGAAATTAGAAAAGGCCTTCATATGAGGCAAACATAATTGCAACAATCTTGCTTTTTTTTAGTAATACTTCATGGTAATTCTTCCACGGTCAATGTTACTATTCAGTAGAAGGATGTTGAGAACGTGTAAAATGAAATACGTGAAACAGTAAAGAGCGCATTTTATTCTAAGAAAGGTGCAAACTGTTCTGTTCATAAAACGAATCCAACAAACTCACTCCTCAGAGGATGAGTACTTATGTTTACTTAGCATCGAATATTATGCAGTACTTCTACGAAATTTGTAGGAAAGTCTTTGGGTTTATCAGAAAAGCAGAATAAAAGAAGAAAAAAATGTTTCTGTTGAACCAGCGCCACGTCCCTACCTTCCATTTCGCAGTCCATGACTTTACTGCCTGCGCCACAGTCCCTAACGTCAATGAGTATCATCAACAAAGATATTTAAGCGTGCTGTATACACTACTGGTAGATCTGTTCGTTGCTAATATGTAATTACAACAAATGATGTAAATAACAATTCGTGTTGACATATCTTCAGTAGCGCTTGCCTTCAAATGGCAGATTATTGTAATACGGATATTTTTTAACCAGATAAGAAGTTTCCAGTCATTTATTCCAACAAATAGTACCTCTAATGACCGGTTTTCGAGAGATTCTAAATTTACTCTCTTACTTTTACTTGCTTTTAAATGTCATACATTCATAAGACGTAAGTATATACATAAAACCCAGGAAATACGACGGCCAATCTGGCATCTTCATCTCTCTACAGAAAAGAGCTGACCCTTCCTTCCCGGATAGCCACGTGGTGTGACGTCGGTGGCGTTCTCCCACCTTACTGGTGATCGCTCAGACGCACGTTGAGAATATCTGGCATGGTTGATACTGCCCCACACGTTGGAAAAGCCTCGGCAACGTGTGGTACGCACGTTGTGACGTCAGAAACTCGCCACGTTGGCCCAACTCGTTCAGATACACGCTCCGTGTGCCGACGGCTCAAGGGACCTCGTCTAGAAGTGCGGTCCACGCGGGAATGGCCACGCAGTCTGATGCGCCGTTTTATCGATTGAGCGGCCTCTCTCGTTGGAGTTTCGATTCCTCCCTCGAGCATGGGTGTGCGTGTCGTTCTTAGTACAAATTAGTAAAAGTAATTTATGTGTCTAGCCACTGATGACCTAAGCAGTTTGGCCCCTCAGGTTAACAAACATTCGAACGTTATTTGGCCTTACAGACAGCAATGAGATGTCTTGGAAGTGAATCTTCAAGTCCCTGGTAATCCTCTATGCAGCTGACCCCAAATCATTTGGCAGCCAATTCTCGTCTGTTCTTCGCTGTAGGATCTACAACACTAAGCTTGGCGTGGCAGTGATAGTTCTCTAATGTATAAAAATCGACCCTCCAGGGGGTTCACGGTTCTTTTGGATGTACGTGCGTGGCGAGCACGGGCCCGAGCTAATGCAGTCTTCCTTCCTTCTTTACTTCCCGAAGTGCATTTCCTTTCCCTCTCCCATCCTTTCCTATCCTCACTCCACCGGGGGACTGATAATCTCAGTAGTTTAGTCCCTGTAACCCAAACAAACAATCCAACCCCAACGCTATAAAAATCAATGTTTGTCTGTACACTCTGTGATCAAAAGTATCCGAACACCTGGTTGAAATTGACTTACTTGATCGAAGCGCCCTCCATCGGTAGTGCTGGAGTTCAATATGGTGTTGGGGAACGGCAGCTCATTCTTCTTCACTGAGGAGAGGTTAGTTTTGTTAAGAAGTCGGCGTTCCAAAACGTCCAATTCATGAGTCGGTGCAGGCCATTACAGGGATGTTATTGTCGTGTAACCACTCCACCATACGCCGTGCATTATGAACTGGTGCTCAATCGTGTTGAAAGAAGCAATCGCCATAACCGAGTTGCTCTTCAACAGTGGGAAGCAAGAAGGTGCTTTAAACATCAATGTAGGTCTGTTCTGTCATAGTGCCACGCAAAAAACAACAAGTGAAAGCCCCCCCCCCCCAACTCGCTCCATGAAAAACACTACTACACCATAACACCAACTCCTGCTAATTTCTCTCTTGCCACTACACACGCTGACAAATGACGTTCATCGGGCATTCGCCATACCCAAATTCTGAAATCGGACATTCACATTCTGTGTCGTGATTTGTCACTCCACACGACGTTTTCCACGATTTAATCGTTCAATGTGTAAACAAGAGGAACATCACCATTTACCTAAGATTTCACTCGGTGCATGCCGGAGGGTACCTCGTAACAAACAGATATCGCTTCTCTTATCGTCGTGGAAGTTCACACAGTTAAGTTATACAATTTTCAACACATGTAGGAGGCAGTGGAGCGAGGAGGTAAAGGAGAACTTAGAGGTGAACGATAGAGACACTAGGAGGTGATTGGCAGAGAAAGAGGAGACGGGCAGGTGGTGTTAGAAAGAGGTGAATAGTAAACTTGCGCATAATAGTTCGCGATCGGGAGCGCTTACTTTAGTTCGCTCTTTTAGTTCGTCCCAGTGACGGCTGAGCGGCGTGGTTTGCGCGTGCAGGTGGAGGGGCAAGTTCCCCCACTTAGCTGCTTCATGCGCTTGATGCTTGAGCCGCTAACGATATCACCCAAACCAAAAGAAACAGTTTGTGGATAATTTCTCGCGTTTAAGTTTAGAGTTATCTCTATATCTTGGCATTATGGAATTTATTAGATATTGCAGAGTGCAGAACACATCAAAACAGAAAATTTGTAGCACTGAACTATGTAATCTAGCGGGCAGACTCTCACCTCGAAATGACTCATCAGCAGAAGGCAAACACGTGATTTTTAATTTTGCTACGCGCCCTCTCACTATTGCCCGTCGGTCTTCGGAAAAGAATCCAACAAACTATGAAGCGAGATACGTTTGGCATAATCGTCCGCTGCTCCTAGTTCGTCCGCTCGTTTTGGCTTTTGCTACCGCTACTAAAAGAGCTCTTTTTTATTACAGCCTTTTATATAATGAATCAGTGTTGCCAAAGCGTGTGCTATTACCCGTATTTTTGGGCAATTTGACATCAAATACATAGGCAAATAAACCAGTTATTTACATGAATGGGTGATACAATGGTATTCAACTACTTTGGAAACAGAGTACTTGTAGTACTTTATTTTTAAAATAGATTTCGTGTGGCAGTGAACTATGAAACTACAGCTGAGCTGCATCTCAGCTCGAAATGCCGGTAACTGACAGAAGGGAATCACGCGATTCTGCGCGCTCTCGCGTCCTCTCGCTGTTCCCCGTCAGTCTTCTGAAAAGGAGCGGACGAACTAAGATGCGGTGGATCTGCGAACTAGTTCGCGTAGTTCACCTGTGGGAGCGCTCTTCCGAACTAGTTCGTTCGCGAACTACACAAGACTAGTGAATAGAGAGAGGAAAGGGAATAAATAAGTTATCGGCCCATGCCGGTTTTCACCTGCTTATAATATAATATTGATTGAAATGAAATGAATGATGCTTCAGGAATCGTGTCTTATGTTATTGTGTGTGTGAAGTGTTACTGCCACTTTAATTGAAAACTTCGCTTATATGACTATGAAAACTTTATCAAAGTGGAAGTATGTAACCTTGAGCAGAATGTTCAAATGTTTGTAAACCTGTTGACGAAACTGCTATTTTCATCAGTCCCTAGACTTACAAATAAAGTAAATTACACTAAGAAAAACACACACTCATGTCCGAGGGAGGACTTGAACCTTCGATGGCTAGCAACCGCACGCACCGCGGCCATCAAATTGTCATGAAACGTTAACCTTAGTGCTCCGCCACTCCACCACGCCTAACCTTGACCAAAATCAAATTTAATATTTATGTTCCAACCCTGACACTTTATTTAATTAGTGAAAAGAGTTTAAATCTGATCAAAAACAAACTGATAAATTAATGACTGAAACAGACAGAACTATGAAAATTAAATTTTGTCTTAGTATTTGATTGGAGGTTAGGTCACAAATTAGCACTCGTTCTTGTCACAACTCATTTGACAAACAGCATTGATTGCTGGCCTACCCGTGCGCAAGAAAACTACAATGTGACACGTGACCTTGTATGCAGCAACTGAATGTAAAATTATTTTGACAAATTGCAGCCCCACGAGTTGCTTAAAATAATTACAAATATTTTTATCTGGATTTCGACTACACTAAGACAGTCATCAACAGAAAGTAAAATCATAACATGAGAGTTTTACAAAAGTAAAGAATGCTCACGTTGTGTAAAGGATTAAAAAACCAAATGCTAGTTACAGGCTAGTATTTGGTTTTTTAATCCTTTACACAATTTGTGAATTTTTTACTATTGTAAAAGTGTCATGTGAGCTAAATTCTTATAACGCCTGTCTTCTGAGTAATGTCCCACACTAACAGAATTTCAAGGTTCGTGGGCTGCCTGCGAAATATGTTGCAATTGTAGTTGGTAGTTAACAAGCAATGAATTACAATGTCGCGCATGAGGTGGTTTTTTTCATGATTTAACTCTTTCTAAGGTCACATTTCCTGAACTATGACTGGTAGTATGCTATATTTTCTGACGTACTCTCAATGATATATGGTAATATTGTCTTTAAAATGTCTCGCTAATACAATTAATAGTGTAAAAGTAGTAAATTCAGTTGTAATGTCGAATGCCTTTTAGTGCATGAACAGCGGAAAAATAGTAAGCGGACAACTTATTTTCCATTTCTCACTTCCATGTGATTATCAGCAAAAATATTTTTCAAGATGTGAAATTATAAATAAACTCCCATATAATAGATGAATTAAGTCTCGTTATTCCCGCATAGCATGATGCGGTGCCAGAGCTTTGCACCTTTCATTTTTAATGACGTCGCACCTCCTGAAGTATATGTCATAGGCGGTTCTTACCACCACAGCTACTGTTGCCTGACGATAGACAACATGTATACCCATGTTCCATTAGTGTAAGAGAAGATGTTAAACATGTTAAAATGTCGCAGATTTTCGCGCATTTAATCGTATAAGTCGTCATATTTCCTAAACTGTATCTCTTGGGTGGTTATTCTTCCCACTTTGTATAATGTGGATAAACATAATAGGAGACAATTGTGTGTGGAATAACATTAATTAGGACAAGAATGGAGTCAAATGCTATTTATATCTCTATCTATATAAAAGCGAAAAGACACCCATTCACTCAATCACTCAGTAAACACGAAATCTCGAAAACTATTTCACTTATGAAGCTGAAATTTAGCAGGAGTGGAGTTTATAGGTAGAAGACGTCAGCTAAGAAACGATTTTGCGATAGAGGATATAGTCCTTGAGATATGATAACCGATGCAAACTTCCCCGTCTTGCGGCACGTTATAGTGTGACTTTATCAGTCCACTATTTGAGTTCAAAATGTTCAAATGTTTGTAAATCTATCAGACCAAACTGCGTGGTCATCAGTCCGTAGCTTACAAACTACTTAAACCTAGCTAAACTAACCTAAGGACAAACACACACACCCATGCCCCAGGGAGGACTCGAACCTCCACGGCGAGCAACCGCGCGCTCCACAGCGAGACGCTTTAGACCACTCGGCTACTCCACCGCGGCACTATTTGAGTAGAAGAGCACTTAGTGACTTGTAACAAACTTTAAACATAATGTCAACTCTTTAAGAAACTTTTTCTCACTGACACTGACACTGATGTGACACTTTCTCGGTGTTCATACAGTAAAATTACGGCATTTGGCATGACGTTACGGTTTATTACTCGTACACTATTAATTGTATTCACCAGAAATGTTATAGACAGTATACACACTTACCACTGAACACCACAGGAGCTGGAGATTAAGAAAACCAGATTCTGCCTTTGCCCAACACTGCTTAGAACAAGAGCACAAATACGCAATAGATGTAAAAGTCTTACTTGTTAAAGCTAAAGGTGCAAAACTGACCCAACTAGAAATTTTCGAGATTAAAAAACAGATGTGCACAGCCCCAAATTTGATACTGAATGAACAGACAGAATTCAATTATTCACCTCTTTTAGACTATGAGTAATTTCTACATAGTAGATAATAACAATATCACTAACAATAGGCAAGAAGCAAGGTCTTGTACTATAAACTGTTCAATTTTTTCGGGGTACAATAATGATCAGTAATTTCATTAATAGATAACATCATTAAACACAATATTAGTACAATAAATAATTAAGGTTATTCTAATAAGATTATTGCATGTGTAATAGTTCCTAAATTGCAAGGTAAAAGTATTTTCTTCTAATGTTAAAATCGATAAACAGAGACCTGTAGTATCATAATGGTTTGTCTTCACTGGTGTAACAACTTTGGAATCAGTAAAGTCCTTGAAAATGGGCTCATAACTCGAAACCTAGATCGTAAAAATAAACTTTTGTGAAACAAGGCAATAAAAAGTGTTCAGTTATTTAATTTGAATTATTTCACCAAGAACCGACAGCAGAATCAATCAATACGGTTAACAAATGTGTTAACTCACCGTATAGCACACCCGCCATGCACAGTACGGTGACTTCCTAAAGGTAGCCCATGCGTTAATTCATGGTATAAGCTATCTGAGTTCCAAATTTCGTTCAAATCCGTCCAGCTGTTTCAGCGTGAAGAGTAACAAAATTGTTAACTCACTGTAAGGTACCTTCCGCCCGCACTGAAGGGTGGGTTATGAAAGGTAGCCCATGTATTAATGCAAGGTATAAGCTACCTCCATTCCAAATTTCTTTCATATCTGTCCATACCTTTCAGAATGGAGGATTAACAAACATATGAACCATCGTAAGGTACCCTCTGGCAAGCAAAGGTATCCCATGTACCTCTGTCTAAATTTATTCATATCACTCAAGCTATTTCAGCGTGAAGGCATAACAAACGAATTAATTAATTGTAAAGCGTCTCCGCCATGCACCATACGAAACTAATTTTAGTATGCCTATAACCTGCGAGCGAGTGGAAGCAATGATTTGACAAAGTTTTATTGTAATCGGATTTGCGGCTCGGATATTCGGAGAAGGATGTGAGAGGAAATCGGCCGTACCCTTTGTGAGGAACCATCTCGGCATATGCCTGGAGGGATTTAAGGAAATCACGGCAAACCTAAATCTGGATGGCCGGAGGTGGATTTAAACCACCATCCTCCCCAATGCGAGTACAGTGTCTTATCACTGCGCCACGTCTCTCGGTTCTATTAGATGATGATGGGGTCCTCTTGCTTTAAACATTTCGGAGGTAGAATAGTCCCCGATTTGGATCTATGGACGGGGACTACCCACTAGTAAAAACAACAGCTGCGCGGAATGACCGCGTGGTCTGAGGCGTCATGATACAGACCGGGCGGCCATTCCCGCAGGAGGTTCGAATCCTTCCTTGGGGCATGGGAGCGTGTATAGTCTCTAGTGTAAGTTAGTTTATGTAGGGACTGATGACCATAGTAGTGTTGACCAACAGGTTTACAAACATTTGAACCTTTTTAAAAAGAACACCGGCATTATGAGGATAGGAACGTAAAATCTAGGAGCTCATAATCGGGCAGATAGGTTTGAAAATTTAAAACGCGAAATTGAGACATTGAAGTAGGCATTTGTAAAATTTGTTCGAAATATGAACAGGATTTCTGATAAGCTGCGTATTGGGTTATAAATACAAAATCAGTTAGGGTATTACGGGAGTAATAATGGATAATACAATAGTAATGCGGGTAAACTGCTGTCAGAAGCACAGTAATTGCATTATCGGGAAACTGTTCAAATGTGTTCAAATGTTTGTAATTCTATGGGACCAAACTACTTTGGTCATCCGTCACTAGACTTACAAACTACTTAAACTAACAAATAATACAATTCCTTGAGACAAAATTGTCTCGTTATACCGAAGGTACTAAACATAAGGAGAGGCACTGAATGAAAATCTATGCTGTGGCCGGGATTCGAACTCGGGACTTTCTACTTACTAGGAAGGCGATTTAGACCACTTTTTTTTTTTTTTTTTTTTTTTTTTTTTTTTTTTTTTTTTTTCTTCAGTGGGTATTTCTCTTCTTTGCGGACGTTTATCGTTTTTGTTCGTTCTTGTTCGGTGTGTTGTTGGCTCAGCTTTTTTATTACAGAGGGCGTCGAGCCCTCTGACCGGGTCTTCTCTGTATCGTTCCAATTTTAGTATATGTACCGCCGAAGCGAGTACGACCACTCAGCTAACGCAGCATTGCAGCCAAACCTCCCACTTGGACTGTCTTAAAGCACGTCTCCCTCCGCACCACATAGTTTAATTCACGTTCTTTGGTGGGATTCTACTCCAATGTAGGAGAGTCCTGGCAATCTGTTACGCATTCCACAGGGAATATGAGGCAGAATTAAAGTATGTGGTGTGGAGGGAGACGTGCTTTAAGACAGTCCATGTAGTACCTTTGGCTGCAATGCTGTGTCAGCTGAGTGGTCCGGGCGCCGTGGTTCAGCGCGTCCGGTCAGGGGGCTAAACGCCCTCTGTAATAAAAAATCTGAGCCAACCCTTCAATGAACAACCCTGAACAAACTAAACGAACGACCACGAACCAAAGATCAACCAGATGGTGGGGAAAAAAGTGGTTTAAAGCGCCTACGTAGTAAGTAGGAGGTCCCGGGTTCGAATGCCGGCCACAACATAAATTTTAATTCAATGCCTCACCTTATGTTTAATACATGGGAGCGTGCGGATCGCGAGGCCTTAGTTTAACTTAGTTTAATACTTAAACTAAGTTAAACTAAGGCCTCGCGATCCGCAACATGGTGCTCCAGACCGCTCGGCTACTCCCGCGCGGCGGGAAACCGTTCATAGGTACCCAGTGAACTTAGATTTTCACCCCAATCTACATCTACATACATACTTCGCAATTCACCGTAAGGTGCGTGGCGGAGGGTTCACTGTACCACTACTAGGCATTTCCTTTCCTATTCCACTCCGAAATGGAACGAGGAAAAAAAGAATGCCTATATGCCTCCGTACGAGCTCTAATTTCTCTTATCCTCTCTTTATGATCTTTACGCGAAATGTAAGTAGGTGGCAGCACGATCGTACTACACTCAGCTTCAAATTCCGGCCCTCTAAATTTACTTAACAGAAATTCACGAAAAGAACGTCGTCTTTCTTCCAGCGATCCCAAATTGAGTTGCCGGAGCATTTCCGTGACACTCGCGCATTGGTCGAACCTACCGGTAACAAATTTAGCTGCTCGCCTCTGAACCGCCTCTATGTCTTCCTTTAAACTGATCTGCTGCGGGTCCCAAACACTTGAGCAATACTCAAGACGTGGTCGTACAAGCGTTTTATACGCGGTCTCCTTTACGGATGAAGTACATCTTACCAAAATTCTCCCAATAAACCGAAGACGGCTGTCCGCCTTACTCACAACTGTCCTTACATGTTCGTTCCATTTCATAATCGCTCTGCAGTGTTACGCCTAGATATTTGAACGACGCGACAGCATCAAGAAGCTCACTAGTAATGCTGTATTCGAACATTATAGGATTGTTTTTTCAACTCATGGTCATCACCTTACATTTTTCTACATTGAGAGCTAGCTGTCATTCTTCGCACCAACTAGAAATTTTGTCTAAGTCATCCTGTATGCCATTACAGTCAGTTACAGACGACACCCTAGCATACACCACAGCATCATAAGCAAACAGCCGCAAATTACAACTTACTCTGTGCATCAGATCATTTATATAGATAGAAAATAATAGCGGTCCTATCACTTTCCCCTGGGGCACGCCTGACGAGTTCTTCTGCTACGTGTGATATGTGTAGCTTACCTGAGTCCTGCCCAGGTTTTAGTGGTTCTCTGTATTGCTGTGTAGTGACGTCAGTGCTGCGGTGTTCCAGGAGGAGATGCAGCGACAGCAGAGCCTGGAGCTGGACGAGGCCCCAGCGCGCAAGCGCGGCCCCCTGCCGCTGCTGGAGCTGCCGCCGCTGGACAGGCCGCCAGCCTGGACTCCAGCGACGGACAGCGCCGCCTCCACGTGAGTCTCTGCAACTGTCTCACAAACCAGCACCGAGAGCAGCGTTAAAACATCGTCACTGCCTCCGCTAAGCGATACCATGGTGGGGCTACTGAAGACACTGCTGCTAAATGATTAATTATGGAACTAGGCTGGTAGGGACATTTGATTCAGGGGATCCATTTGAGAAATAAACAGCTTGTCCAGAGAATTACCACAAGAAATTTACTTTTATTTATGACAAGACTTGTAAAACAATAAGTTCTCAGGGCCGATTTGACCGGACATGGACACGACAGACGTGAACGGAGAAGGGGAGGTAACTTCCTATCTCACCAACATTAACTTTCGTGGGCGACAGGCGTTGGATCGGCGCGGTGCGATGTAGCTGCGCGGCGGTGGCTTTGGTGGTCGCGGCGACATATCTTTACGGCTGTGTAGCGCAGCGAGGCTAGGGATGGGAAAAGCCGACCGGTTAAAACCGATACCGATATTTTAGTTTTGAATAACCGGTGGTTTTAGGTATTTATTTGGTGTCGGTTGTAACCGGTTTTTTAAGTTATTGCCAAGAACCGGGTAAAAAAACCGGTTGGCTCAATATTCGTAACTGCCGGATGGAAATACTATGTTTCATATATCGTCTTCTACGGACTGCTAGCTAGGCTTACAGACACTCAAGAAGGCGTAGTATTGGGAGCGGATGTTGCAAAATATGGAAAGACTAGTGATTTGTCGTATAACGTAAATTTACCTGAATTTTAAGTAAATTTCTTAAGTTTCGGTTTCGGCCCAAAACTAGAAGAACCGAAAATTCGATTACGGTTTCTGTTTCGGCCACAAAATATGTTTCGGTCAAACTTACTGGAAATAACAGCAATAAAAAACCGAAAACCGGTTATTTAAAAAACCGGTTATCTTGAGCAATTTTTACAGTGCGGTTAAACTGGAGATGAAAAGAACCGGTGTAACCGAAAACCTGTTGTTTCAGCAATAACCGCTATCTCTAAGCGGGGCGCGACCACCACCACCTAGAGAGAAGGCTGCGGTGCTCTCATGTGACGTCAGGCAGAGTAGGATGCGCGCGCATTGCTGACTGGATAGCCGTTGGGGCACGGCCCACTATGCCGAAGTAGCGAGCCAGTCAGCTATGCGCGCGCAACCTACTCTGCCTGACGTCAGACGAGAACGCCACGGCCTTCTCTCTAGGTGGTGGAGGTGGCGCGACCCCCGTGCGAACACAAGGCGGCAGCTGCCTGCATGTCTTCTCGCTTCTCCGGCGACGGACCAGGTGTCCACCTAGATGGCTTCACAGCAAGTCCCCTTCCCTCTCCAGTTACAGCTTCTCCTCTAATTTTGCGTCTCTTTGGCTCTGTGATTGGTGGGTTGGTTTTGCAATGCCATCCAACAGCTGATCGCCGTTTGCACGACCACGCCTCTCAGTCTCCTGCGGAAATTTTTCTGTGGGCTGAGATGAGACTTGCGAACTGGCGTCTTTCCCACATTTCAAGTGTGTTGTCTTTATCTTCTGCATTCCTTCTTGATTGTAAAAAAACAGTTCTCGGTGGCAGCTGTCTGTCTTAGGCCTGTCTAGTATGCCATTTATCAGGGTCTTTCTCCTTTTCCGGAAACATAGTTTTCGTGGAACCACTTTATCTATACTGCAGCCAGTCTCTCTCTCCCACTCACGCACGCGTGCACTGCAGGGGTTTGCTTGTCTTCTTTCCGTCTGCAGGGATCCACATATTATCTGCGAACTGTCAAAAGTACACAGTGACGATTTGTGAGTTAAAGAACGACAAACACAACTACATGTGGTAATAAGACAGTATGAAATAAATATCCCACTGATGATGCTGCAACGCCAGCGAAACATGTTTGCGAGAAACTAAGAACAATTGTGTTTGCTCAAGGCGGACCATACCTGTAAAGCAAATTTATTACACAATTCTGGTTCTTCAATGATCTCATATTTTTATTCATGCTGGAATTGTTTACCGTTTCTTTCTTATCAGCGTTAAACTACCTATAGCGTTTTGGGTTGCCCGTTCCTTAGCGCGAAGCAGATGATCTTAGAATTTTGAGTTTTCCCTGCAGTTTGTAAAATGCTCTGCTATATTTTAGAGTACGTCAACGTTTATGATGTAATATTTTGTAGTTTTCTGTTGAGAACATTTATATGGATTAATACACCATGCCACGATAAAGGGTTGCCTAATCACTATTCAGCTAGCCCATCATCGCATAACATGAGGATCCTGTGCAAACACTGTTTTCGTCTTCGCTTATTTTGACCTCCCCTATGTTATATTTGAGAAGAGTGAAACGTCACTCCCACTGTCTCATCTTGTCGTACATAGTGATTTCATCGTTAGAGTACATACGTTACCATTTAAGACAGCCCATCGTCGGGTAGATGCAAAATAAATAAATAAATAAAAATAATAAATAAATAAATAAATAAAAATAATAAATAAATAAATAAATTATAGAATTTAGTAGTTGCAATAAAGACAATATGTGATTTCTAACTTTTTGATGCAGAATGTGAATTATTTAATTTTATTTGTGTTTGCACCGAGGTAAGCATGATATTTATTTTCACCATGCGTTGTTCACTTTATATGTTCGGCAAAAACTCAAACAAACTTTCCAAATAACTCGGCCAAATTAAAGGAATTCCCATTGTTGTGAGTGAAGAGTTCGTCAGAATTGTTTCTCAAGTGCAGAGACTCTCAGGAGAAAAACTGGATAATTGCTAAAAGACGTTGGATTTCACCTTTCTGATTTTAATATCTGCAGGGTTTCTGCATCGACATTATTGTCAGACATCAATCTTCTGGCGATCTCCAACTATTTTTGGGGCGATTCTAAAAGGCACTTGGCACCTACTGTGGCTGGCTAATGTCTCAGTTCAGCCATCAGTTATTATAAGCACCTGAACTCATATTTTAATGTTCGAAAGAAGTTTACAGCAGAAATAAGAAACATCATTAGCAATGTTTGAATAAACTAACAATTTCCTCTGTCCAATTCCACTAATGCACAAATTGTAACCGTAATTTTTAGAGGTAAAGTGAATCATTTTAAGGTAGCTGTGCAATTCCGGAGGCCGTCTGTCTAATTCTGGGACCCTCTTTTGCCAAGCGTTGTCCTTACAAAATCTATTTTGTGGAACCATTTTGCGCGATATTAATCGGCTACATCATTCACTGAGTATCATCTACATCTACATGCATACTCCGCAAGCCACCCTATAGGTGTGTGGCGGAGAGAACCTTGAGTACCACTATCGGTTCTCCCTCCTACTCCAGTCACGTATTGTTCGCGGAAAGAAAGATTGTCGGTACGCCTCTGTGTGGGCTCTAATTTCTCTGATTTTTATCTTCATTATCACTTCGCGAGATATACGTAAGAGGGAGCAATATGCTGCTAGACTCTTCGGTAAAGGTATGTTCTCGAAACTTCGACAAAAGCCCGTACCTAGCGACAGAGCGTCTCTCCTGCAGAGTCTTCCACTGGAGTTTATCGATCATCTCCGTAATGCTTTCGCGATTACCAAATGTTCCTGTAACGAAGTGCGCTGTTCTCCGTTGGATCTTTCCTACTTACTCTATCAACCCCACCTGGTACGGATCCCACACCGGTGAGCAGTATTAAAGCTGTGGGCGAACAAGTGTACTGTAACCTACTTCCTTTATTTTCGGACTGCATTTCCTTAGGATTCTTCCAATGAATCTATGTCTGGCATCTCCTTTACCGACCACTGATTTTCTACGGTCGTTCCATTTTATATCACTCCTAATGCCTACTCCCAGATACTTTATGGAATTAACTTCTTCCAGTTGCTGACCCGCTATAGTGAAGCTAAATGATACAGGATATTTCTTTCTATGTATTCGCAGCACCTGTCTACATTGAGCTTCAATTGCCATTCCCTGCACCATGCGTCAATTCGATACAGATCCTCCTGCATTTCAATGCAATTTTCACAACCTCTCTATATACTACAGCGTCATCTGCAAAAAGCCTTAGTGAGCTTCCGATGTTATCCGCAAGGTCATTTATACCTTTAGTGAACAGCAACGGACCCACGACACTCCCCTGTGGCACCCGTGACGTCACTCTCATATCGGAAGACTTCTTTCCTTTGAGAATGACATGCTGCATTCTGTTATCTAGGAACTCCTCAATCCAATTACACAACTCGTCTGAAAGACCGTATTCTCTTACTTTGTTCATTAAACGCCCGTGGGGTATTGTATCAAACGCCTTGCGGAAGTCAAGAAATACAGCATTTACCTGAGAACCCGTGTCTATGGCCCTCTGAGTCTCGTGTACGAATAGAATGAGCCAGAACAGTTTCACATTCATCAGTTTCCGATTGACGTTAAAGGTACATCTTCATCTACTGAAGTTTTACCTCGATATCAATAAAAATCCTCTTTATGTTGGAAAACATTGTCTACGGAAAATTTCATTTTTTGTCTGTATTTTCACTTTCCGATAGACTTTCTATGACCGGCTGCCTGAAATGCGTGTCCTGCCATCAGACATTTCAGGAGTTTATAACATTAGCAGTAACTGATTGTCTAATGAAAACACGTCGCGTCACAGTGAGAGAGCGTTTTCACACAAATCTACTACATACTTTGCTCTCCCAGCTGAATGTTCAAATATCATCTTTTCTATTGTCTTTACTGTACAGCGTCCAATAGCAGACGACCGAGACAGAACCGTATTTACATTCATGATATTGTTCGAATAGTAAATTGTGCCTGCCAAATAAAACATGTTTCTAATAAGTACACTAGACCTCACAATCCACACTTCGACCAACTCGCTGCTGATCTATTAAAAAACAAGGCAAGCCACCATTGTAGCTGTATAATGGAAATGCCAACTAAGAGCGACGTATATATTATGCTCGGCTGTCAACTCCCAAAACTATTTACTCCGTAAACCCAAGTCGAAATATCACTAGGACCATGTATTCATTATCGGAAACCTTTAAAGGAAAATGATGATTCTTTTATATGTATCTGGAAACTATTGAATATTTGAAACACAATTTCAGCTTTTATTGAGCATACGAAGTTTTAATGCTGATTTAAAATATAATTAGCATTTTAAATGATTTATAATACAAGATCTTGATTTGGTTGCAGAGAAATATAACAATCTTAGCATGTCATAGCTGGACTTTTTTTTCACTATGATGTAAACAGAAAAGTGCGTCAAATACCAGTACTTGAAATTTTTGCACGTAAACCAAATACAAATTAAAGAAGAAAACATCTTTGTTCTAATTTCTAGAAAATCAAAAGGTGTCGAAAATGAGGAAGTTCACAGTGAAGTTATTATTGCGTTTTTTATTGCTCCATGTCGTAAACAGTCTTGTGTAAATCTGTGGAAGGTTCTATAACTATTGTTAATTAACTAAATAGTAAATTCGTGAATAAGGTCGTGCTCTGAGACCCCACCTGAAGGATTACGTATGTATGGTCCTTTGCATCAATTAGTTTAAGTTAAAGTAGTGTGCAAGTCTAGGGACTGATAACGTCTATAGTTTGGTCCCTTAGTTTACAAACATTTGAATATATTTTTGAAAATTTGCGCAATCCGGTAATACCTATTTCATTATACCGTTGAGGGAGCGAGACAACAACCAGCGATGGTACACGTGTGACGAATGAAACGTCTTTTTTCAGCGAGAGTAATAGGATATATTGTATGTCAAGGAGGACGTAATATGCCGTTTTACAATCCTCATTACTAGAAAGCAGTATAAGAATTTTCTGGCCACAGTAAGTAGTAACATCCAGTCCCTATGATTGTACTATAGTCGACATAATAGACTTGGGAGAGTTAGCAACTGCACTAGTATGTGAAATAATTTATTGTCAGATTATAAGTACGTATCACAATGTAGACAAGACATGTTGCAGTCGCAACTGCAAAGATTCTGAGGATGACCCTGAAGGATCGAAACATGTAAGTTTAAAAGAACCAGGCAATACACTATTTCAATACCTATGCGTTTATACTTCTATCACATCCGTAATTCGTTCCACTGCACCTCCGTTTTTCTCAGTTAATGTTAGTTTTAAAGGGAACAGTGCCACAGTAAAACGTCAGAATAAGTCTCTCGCAGCTAACGCTTGTCGATTAGGGTTACCAAGTCTCCAAGTCTCCATCCGGATATTCACTTATTTTGATCTTATTTTTTCAGTCTCAGATGGGTATTGTAGTATAATTTTGATCATTTTGGAAACATATTATTGGAACTGGAAATTTATTGAGGAATGAAATAATTATTTCATGTCACGTTTTCGATTAAGCATATAGGAGTGACTTGAAGATTGCAAAAAATATTAAATAACTACAGTAAACAAAAAAGTGAAACGCTTTATCCTCCCGCAATTGTAGATGATACAAAAGGTGCGTAAATGATATACAAATATTAGTATCCCAATTAAATATATAAACTGGGTTGAATGGAGGTTCATGCAACATTTAAAAATCAAATGTTTGTATACTTTATGGGACTTAACTACGGGGTCATCAGTCCCTAAACTTACAAACTACTTATGAACTAGCTAATCCTAAGGACGGCACATATCCATGCCCGAGGGGGGATTCGAACCCCCGACCGTAGTGGCCGTGCAGACCGTGACTGGAGCCTCAGTCCCCTCGGCCACCGCGGCCGGCATGCAACATTTAATTAAATGAGGAAGATTTTCAATAATTTCAGTAGTTACAGTCTATTGGAGGTTTTGTGTAGAATGAATAATACGTGGTTATTCATTCTCATTATTAATTGAATATTAGCCCAAGATATTTTTGTGCTACAGCTGACTGTACTACGGCAGTCACGGAGGTGTCGGAGACTGAATGCTCTTCTAACTTATTTCATGTCACGTTTTCGATTAACATGTACGCTGTGGTCATCAGTGCCGGCCGCTGACGCTCTAAGCGGACGCTCGTAAGCGTACATGCGCTGAGAGCTGAAATCATATCCCTGCGAAACCTGTAAGTTCATGGTGTGCATTTACGTAATATTTGACAGGAAAAATAACGTCTGCGCAAGAAGTGGTGCTAGATATAGAAATGCAAGTATGCTTTAGCTGCATGCCGAATGCTGAATGACGCGGTTATAAGCGTATATTGTTCACTCTTCTCACTCTTTTTCGGGTTAGAAGGCCCTGGAATCGGTTGTTTCGCCGCCATTGCAAACAATGCACAACACAGACGACTAAAGACGAAAACACACAAATGCTTACAAGAAAACGTTACGTCATATTTCGTTGGTGGCTTGTATTAACACGAGTGAATATCCGAACAAACTAAACAGAGTACTCAGCTAGCGAACGTGCCGCTTATAAGAGTTACCCGCACTGTCTTGTTGATCGCGGAAACGCTTATAAGCGTCAGCCGCAGCGAACGTGTTAAGCATACAGGAGTGACTTGAAGATTGCAAAAAAAATATTAAATAAAAACAGTAAACAAAAAAATGAAACTCTTTTACCCTCTTACAATTGTAGATGATACAGAAGGTGCGATAAATCATATACAAATATCAGTAGCCCAAATAAATATATAAACTGGGTTGAATGGAGGTTCATGCAACGTTTACTTAAGTGAGGAAGGAGTGATTAAAGATTTTCAATAATTTCAGTAGTTACAGTCTATTGGAGGTTTTGTGTGGATTGAATAATACGCGGTTATTCATTCTCATTATTAATTGAATATTAGCCTAAGATATATTAGTGTTACAGCTGACTGTATTATGGCAGTCACGGAGGTGTCGGAGACGGAATGCTCTTCTTAATCATTGCCCGAGGCTTTTTAGGATATATTAACACATGATATTTGTTACGCCGTTGTGGGAAGTTATTGGCACAAAAATTAACAACTAGCCTCAGAATCCTCTACTCTTCAATCCGTTCATTTCGTTGTTCTTCGGTTTTTCTGCTTCTCGCGGTGCTCATTCTCGTTGACTGGGTATGTACGCGAGCTTCCCGCTGTTTGTGTTTTGGTTTGTTCAGTATTCTTCTTTTTTTAGCCGTTCTGCGTCAGAAATGGCAAGATATATACTCTTCTTTTGCGTTTGGCCATTGCCTAAAATATAGATCAAATCAACTTTATACTTACAAATAACCCAAGTACACTTTAAACATTTTTCACATTTTATTTTGGACTTCACTACTCACACTTCACGTTTTGTTCGCTCACTGCACTACGTTTCTGAGTCCTTTCTTCAACGATACGAAACTGACGTTCGAAACTACTGCCAGTCATACCTTATATACGGCTATCAATGGTTAACCCCACCAGTGGTGAATTCCACAATACAACAAAAAGGCTTCGAATGATCCACAATATTCGAAAAAATCTACAAATTTCAGAGTGCTCTGCAATGTTACACAATGATCTTGGATGTCCCGGAGATTTACAAAGAATCTGGGATATTGTGGAACATTCCGGGATCATTGTGGAACATTCCGGAACATTCTGCAATGCCATGGAATGCCTTCGAATATTCTCAAATGTTGTGGAATGTTCTAGAATTCTCTGGAATGTTTTGTAATTTTCCAGAAACTTCTATAGGGCAAAACGTCCCATCAATTATATCCTCAAAACGAGGCTTCCCGCATCGGAGGTTCGAGTCCTCCCTCGGGCATAGGTGTGTGTCTGACTTGTCCCTAAGTTAATTTAATTTATTTTAAATGGTTTTAAGTTTAGTGACTAATGACCGCAGTAATTTGGTTCCAAAAAATTACGAACAATTGTATATCATCAAAAGCAAGCCCTTCAGGTGAAAAACTAAAACCTTCTTCAAAGAGGGCTACCACACCACTCCTTTCTGTGTTTAGCGAGACGTACATACTACACGAACTTTTATAATATGTATTGATTAACAGTTAAATAACTTAAATGTGATATGACACATTGTGACTATTATGTGTACATTTCAGGTTGCCCATCTCGGACAAGTTGGAGAAGGGAAAGCAGGATGTGGAGTACGACCCTTTCGCTCACCGCGAGGTGGAGAGGCCAGTGTCGTAAGTACTCTGACTAAAGATGTATACTAGTAGCATCATTGAAACATCAGAAAAGCTGCCTAGAAAGAAGGTAAATCTAGTAGACACACTGCGGAAATCCGTAGCTACAAAGTTAGGAGGAAGATTTCACTAAACAGAAATCTGTAACAATTATCATTTACAAGTGGACTGGTATTCTTGTGTTACTTCCACATATACCATATGCCCTCAACAACGTGAGAAATCAATCAGTTTACACATCAACTAAATTTAATCGTCATAAAATAGTAAGATATTAATGAAGTTTATTTACAATTTGGCACTACTACAATAGAGCTGTGCCAATATCAGGGATTAAGTGGCATTCATATTATATGGCATAGTTAGTACATTAATGGATTGGTTCTGCTAAAAAGTCGTCAGTGTAGTACGAGGGGCGTTTGAAAAGTCCGTGCAAAGTCCGAGAGATGGCGCCTATCGAGGTCATGTTTAGTTAATACATCTTTGAAAAGAAAGCACATTAAGTTTCAGCCACATTGGTCTATTTATATATGTTTGGCACTTGTGTGAATCAAGGAAGTCGAGTGATTGTCAAAGAATGGACGGGAAAGATTTCGTGTGGTGATTAAACATTACTTTATGAAAGTCGAAACGCCTCAGGAGACTAAAGAGAAGCTTGATAAACATTATGGTGATTCTGCACCTTCGATTAGAACAGTTTATAAGTGGTTTCAAAATTTTCCGAGTGGCCATATGGGCACAAGTGACGCTGAACGTTCTGGACGCCCTGTGGAGTTTACGACTCCAGAAATCATTGATAAAATACATGATATGGTGATGGATGTCAGGAGAATGAAGGTGCGAGATTGCTAGTGTTGTGGGCATCTCAAATGAACGGGTACATAATATTCTACATAAACATTTGGACATGAGAAAGCTATCCGCAAGGAGGGTGCTGCGATTACTCACGCCTGACCATAAACGGAATCGTGTGAAGTCCTGTAATGAAGGTTTGCAACTGTTCAAGAAGAACCCACAGGACTTTAAGTGTCGTTTCGTCAGTATGGACGAAATATGGATACATTACTATACTCCTGAGACCAAAGAACAATCTAAAGAATAGGTTACCAAGAGAGAATCTGCACCAAAAAAGGCGAAGACAGGTCCTTCGGTCGAAAGGGTTATAGCGATGGTGTTTTGGGATTCCCAGGGGATGATCCTTATCGACTATCTAGAACAGGGTAAAATTTTTACAGGTGCAGTTTATTCATCGTTATTGGACCGTAGGGAAACCAAGCTCCAAGAAAAACGCCAGTGATCGCCCCCCCCCCCCCCCAAATATAGTCCTTTTCCAAACGGCAATGCACCAGCACACACCTCAGCAATTGTAGTCACAAAATTATTGGAAATAGGATTCCAACACGCATCAAATCCCCCCCACCCCCTCACCGTATTCTCCAGCATTGGCTCCCTCGGACTACTATTAGTTCCCCAATTTAAAGAAAAGGCTGGCGGGACGAAGATTTCATTCAAACGAGGAGGTGATTGCAGAAACTAATAGCTATTGTGCAGGCTTGGGCAATTCCTATTATTGGGAAGGGATAAACAAATTAGATCAGCGTTGGACGAAATGAATAAGTCTGAAAGGAAACTATGTAGAAAAATAAAAATGGTTTTCCTAAAACGTTAGTAGTTTTTATTTTTGCTCGGACTTTTTAAACGCCCCTCCTAGAAGTCTTTTTGCATCCATAATATTAACGGATTGTTTCGTCACTTACTGGTAGAACAGTTTCATATTAAATGTTGGTAAGCAAGATATGATATTTTTTCCAGTATAATTTACTACTGGCGAGGGACTAAAATGCTGTTCGTAAGAAGCAAATATTAGTGGAAAAATAATTCCTTTGCAAGATGAAACATCAGTAATATTCATCCCTTAGGCTAGTCTTATTTTTTATTTTAGTTGCTGCCATCGTACACACATACAAAAAAAAAAACAGGATACGTTGAAATACTACAGATAGGACGTTCATATCCGCAACATATGTCCTGTTACCTAGCAGGTACAATGTCCGCGTGGGCCCTAATAAGTTGTTCCCGTCGTTTCACTATATCTCACGTATTTACGTATTTTACATTGGCGACTAAACTGGTCGAGGGAAACTGACACCAACCATCGACGTGTGGTCGTGCATTGTCTTGGGGAAAAGTGGGGTCTTGGGTGTCGTGTAGAATGGGCGTGACTATTGCCGTAGCAGTCTAAACGGCACAGGGTGCAGACATATTAACGCCCCCTATATAATTTTGACCATGTAGTGTATTGTTGCTATGTACCAGTACGCCTTTCAATTTTTCTTGCAGGGACCTGGGCGCACTGATGCACTTGCTCAAATGCAGTCTGGGGACGGGCATCCTGGCGATGCCGATGGCCTTCCGGAGTGCAGGGCTGGCCGTGGGCCTGGTGGGCACCACTTTGGTGGGCTACATCTGCACACACTGCGTTCACATACTGGTGAGTAGCTGAGCTGATTTCACAGCTATCCAGTGTAGACCATACTATTCCAGGAGACAACACTAGAAGTTCACTTGTGCTTGACAGTGTTGATCTCTCACTCGGACTTTGAACAAAACATCAGTAGTTGACAGTAACCGCTCTGAATGTAACCACAGTTACGTATTATAATTAATAATAACTGATTTTACGTCGTTACGTGACAGAACATGATTAAATATCACAAAATGAAAACACTTCCCAAAGTACTGAAAACTGAGATATTTGCAAAACGTTTGGAAGTGTTTTCATTTTTTAATAATTGAGATCAAAATATGAAATCGGGAAACTTTAATGACTGGAAAGAAATAATTTATTGGTTACGATAGGTCCAATTTTCTATCCATTTTTATTCCTTGTATTTTTTTAAACACACTAGCGAATTTACGACATTGTCTACCAGGGATCACTCACATTCTGTAAATAAATGGCGAAAGATGGAAATTTGTGCCCAGACGTGATTCGAACCCAGGTCTCCTGCTTACAAGGCAGTTGCGCTGGCCACTTCGCCGCTGCGGTGCATTGATCAGCACGACCACGAATTAGCCTACCACACCTACCGCGAGAAGCGCATTTGCAGCTTGTGCACATTTTCACTAATTACTCATGACATTTAGTCGGTTCCTACGAGTTCGGGCCTCGTCTGCACTGAGGCGTAAACTTTGCGTAAACTCGGACATACAAAGTCTTTTATTGCTGTGTAGCATATCTGTGAGGTGGTGGAGTTTCGGTTGTTGCGAGCGGAATGCCCAGTGTGCGTTTCAGACTGCCTGGAGTAGTGGACTGTCGGAAATCGATTTCGGTGGAATGTGTTTAGCTGGGCAGTTGGTCTGTTTTGTCAATAGTAGGCCTCTAAAATTTTTGGGTGTGTTATTGTTAAACGGCGTTGCTTCCAGATTTTTCTGTCATATTTGAAACGTATCTTGTCACAGGTATGCCTGTCAAAATATAACTAAAAAAGTTAACACTGTGCCATTTTTGTTGATGTTCACCCATTTAAATTCTTGACGAGAATAGAGATTTTTTGTCACTTACACACTTACACACTATCAGGAGAACAAAATTGCGTCTGACTGGCTAATACACTTATTATTTTTGTATACTTCACATTTAATTTCGTGTTAGATATTTATATTGATAATGATGATCGTTGCCTTGCACGTTCGTTCCAATTCGCCTATTAAGTATTGGTTCTGCTTTATAGAAAGCTTAACATATTATGCAATCCGTGCAATCATTGTTTCTATTGGATCATGCTGGCTTAGTAGTCACAATGCTTGCTTACTAAGCAAGCGGTCGCAGGTTTGATCCCGGATTAAGCGCAAATTTTAATGCAATGTCTCTCCTTCATTAATATTAATTTAACAGTCATCTGGAGAGGATGAAACTACAATACTGGGAGAGGAAAGTGTTGCTGTAAGATAACTGACCAGACCAGAAGATGGTACCTAAGGGTGCGTTTATGCTGCCACCTCGCTGCTCACTGCTCGCCGACATGGCACGGCGATGACGAAAATGTTCAAATTCAAATGTTTGTGTAGTTTATGGGACTTAACTACGGGGTCATCAGTCCCTAAACTTACAAACTACTTATGAACTACTTACGAACTAGGACGGCACAAATATCCATGCCCGAGGGGGGATTCGAACCCCCGACCGCAGTGGCCATGCAGACCGTGACTGGAGCGCCTCAGTCCCCGCGGCCACCGCGGACGGCGGCGGTGACAAATCAAACCCACAGAGTCTTACCGGCCCATTTAGCGTGCACCATCGCAGCTCGCCCAGCTCACTGCTCGGTGCTCGCTACGACCCTCGCCAGGCGATGATATCAAACAGGTATGTGTTTCGCGCTACGACCATCGGCCTGAAACTTGCAATGTGATTGGTTGCTTCGAGGTCACTCTAGTTATGGCGGCGTTTGGCTGTTGCGCACGTGGAACTCTCGTTCCCATCGCGCACAATATTGTTTGTTAGAGGTAGTTTCAGTACAGGCAACAATGAGTGAAGATCTGAAGCAGATGATTAATGCCGGCCGCGGTGGCCGAGGGGACTGAGGCGCTCCATTCACGGTCTGCACGGCCACTGCGGTCGGGGGTTCGAATCCCCCCTCGGGCATGGATATTTGTGCCGTTCTTAGTGTAAGCTAGTACGTGAGTAGTTTGTAAGCTTAGGGACTGATGACCCCGTAGTTAAGTCCCATAAGTTCTTTGAACATTTGAGATGATTATTATGTCTGAAAAAGCGATCTAGATCGTTTTTGGTAGTACTTGTGAGAGTACTCGTAGTGAGGACGTTCAGAATTCAAAGGATGCACTCCATACCTCCCATTTCGTCTTTCCAATAACAAAATTTTTGTAGCGAACGAATCATTGTCGCTGCCTCAGACGATGTGAAAACATGTTTGACGCTTCACGCACCTGCAGTTGCGCACTCGGCTGTAATGTAACAGCTGCAGGAAAATACACAGGGCAAGCAGCGCGGTGCCTGCAGCGTGAATGCAACAAGGCTGCCGGCGAGCAGCGAGCTGCCAGATACCAGCATCGAGCGGAGAGCTGCCAGCTGCGAGGTGGCAGCATAAACGCACCCTTAGCGTACTAAAACTGGTCACCAAAACAAATAAGTAATTTTTTGCGATCTTGGCATAATTTGAATTGCAAAGCGGTGTGTGGTGTTGCAGGTGGAGTGCTCGCAGCGGCTGTGCCGGCGCCAGCAGGTGCCCTCGTTGGACTACCCCTCGACCGCGGCGGCTGCCTTCAGCTCAGGGCCCGAGCGCCTGCGACCGCTCGCCCCGGTGGCCAGGTAGGTCCACCGCACAGTGGTCAACCCAAACCTCGTGTCGCCTGATGCCTCACTGCACAGTTGCCGTGTTTGTGTCACTGCGTCCAGTCAGCACCTCAGACACTGCTCAGCAGCTACCACAAGCTAGGGCTGAGCCATCTAGGTTGTGCCCTAATGGATGAGTTGTGCGCCTCATACCAGCTGTCATCCCTGAGACACATTAGATCACATTAGATTAATACTTGTTCCATAGATCATATGCGACATTTAGTAATGATGTGGAACATGTCAGTCTAGTAAATGTTTACACTTGACAATCAATATTTAAGGGATTTTTATTACTTTTTTGTTGTTTTTTATTTTATTTATTTATTTATTTTAAGTTTTATCTAAAAATTTATCTACATTGTAGAAGGAGTTGCCATTTAGAAATTCCTATAATTTCTTTTTAAATACTAGTTGGCTATCTGTCAGACTTTTGATGCTACATGGTTAGTGACCAAAGTCTTTTGTGGCAACATAATTCACCCCTTTCTGAGCCAAAGTTAGATTTAACCTTGAATAGTGAATATCATCCTTTCTCATAGTGTTGTAGCTATGCACACTGCTATTACTTTTGAATTGGGTCGGATTGTTAATAACAAATCTCATGAGTGAATATATGTATTGTGAAGCTACAGTGAAGATCCCTAGATCCCTAAATAAATATCTGCAGGATGCTCTTGGTGGGCTCCAGCAGTTATTCTGATTAAACGCTTTTGTGCAATGAATAGTTTTTTATTCAATGTTGAATTGCCCCAGAACATGATCCCATATGAAAGCAACGAGTGAAAATAGGTGTAGTAAGATAATTTACTGATTTTGCATTGATTCTGATATCTGATAGCTGAACTCAAACGTTTCAAGAGATCTTCAATATGTTTCTTCCAATTCAGTCCCTCGTCAATGCAAACACCTAAAAATTTTGAATATTCTACCTTAGCCATAGATTTATGCTCAAAGTCTAAAATTATTGATGGTGTCATGCCATTTACTAAAAAATGTTCAAATGTTTGTATAGTTTATGGGACTTAACTACGGGGTCATCAGTCCCTAAACTTACAAACTACTTACGAACTAGGACGGCACAAATATCCATGCCCGAGGAGGGATTCGAACCCCCGACCGTAGTGGCCGTGCAGACCGTGACTGGAGCGCCTTAGTCTCCTCGGCCACCGCGGCCGGCCATGCCATTTACTGTATGAAACTGTATATGCTAGTTTTTATCAAAGTTTAATGAGAGTCCATTTGTAGAGAACCACTTAAAAACTTTCTGAAAGATATCATTAGAATTTCATCAGTTAATTCCTGTTTGTCAGGTGTGATAGCTATGCGTGTATCATCAGCAGAAAGTACTAGCTTAGGATCTTCAATGAAATATAGCAGTGTCAGTTTATTAGTGATCAGTCTAGGTATGAGGCGCATGCAGAAAGTAAGTTGCCCTATTTTTATTAAAAACAAAGAAAACACAATTTTAGAAAGCATAGTGAAGATGAACTGCGAACTTGAAACAGTTATAATTAAAATTAATAACAGTTTCGATCGCAAAATTGTTGTTTCTGTTTCATAACCGGTTTGGGTCTTTTGCAGACTATCTTCGGATGGATTCTCTCCATAGTGGGTGGTTTGGGACGCAGCTGATTTGATTATACAGATGGATTTAAATACCAGCAACTGTATTTAAAATCTTTATTAAATTCTGCGCGATCGGTTTCGGTATTACATTCTCCCGCCTACAGGATCCCGTTGTGCGATTATTGTTAGAAGGACATTTGGATTGCGAGCGGTCTGCGGCGCGCCAGTCACAGTCTGTACGGCCGCTGCGCTCGGGGATTCGAATCTCCCCTGGGGCATGGATGTTTGTGTCGTCTTTAGTATAAGCTAGTTCATGAGTATTTAATTATATCCATATTGTCTCAGGTTTTAAGATTCTTGTGTAGTTTATCTGATGATGTGGGCTTGACCCTTGAAACGCGTGATATTTTAGTGTTTTTAAACGATCTCTATGGTTGAGCCTACTTGACAAAATAATTAAAATAATTAGTTCATAAGTAGTTTGTAAGTTTAGGGACTGATGACCCCGCAATTAAGTCCCTTAAACTTAACAAACATTTGAACATTTGGATTGGGTAGCCATTAAAACCATTAGCCGTAAATTTCCTGCTTTGTTCATGACACACTCTCAACAACAATGAGTCGTTGTTAAGAGTGTGGCACGAACAAAGCAGGAAATTTACGGCTAATGGTTTTAATGGCTACCCAATCCAAATGTGCTTTTAACAATAATCGCACAACGGGAGCCTGAAGATGGTGTAAAGAAACAGCGAAACCGGTCGCGCAGAATTTAATAAAGATTTTAAATAGAGCTGCTGGTACTTTCATCCATATGTATAATCTTCAGCTGGATACCATCATGATGGCAGGCGGAGGCGGTGGCACAGCTGGCCGCACAGACGCAGTTTGAGAGCCAAACCGGTTATGAAACAGAAACAACAAATTTGCGATCGAGACTGTTTTTAATTTTAATTATAAAGACAACATACTTACTTGAAAAGTTTTATAGGCAACAGGTACAGCAATTAATTTGCTCATGATAGGGAAAGCGATCTTACTTAAAGTAAACTGAAATAATTTTTTACCAAAGTCTCAAAAACATTTTCATTTTTAGTAACGACTGCTTTCGGCACACAGAGATACCATCTTCCAGTCACTGTCGAAAGAGGGGAGTACAATGTATATGGCTCCCCTACAGCTTTACAGTGATGAATGTCCCCACAGGACGTAATATTTATATTTTTACTGAAGAACTCGACATTATGATTGATGAATGTACACTTAATATGTGAAACGTAAAATAATTTGAAATATATTAAAGACCGCCACTGTACAGTTGTACAGTTCACTTGCATTAGCCCACGGTCGGGGGTTCGAATCCCCCCTCGGGCATGGATATTTGTGCCGTCCTTAGTATTAGTTAGTTCATAAGTAGTTTGTAAGTTTAGGGACTAATGACCCCGTAGTTAAGTCCCATAAACTATACAAACATTTGAACATTTGAACTTGCATTATCGAAGCGTCTCCACATAAGAAACGGCGTCGTAACCAAAGGTATCTACGAGGGGCGTTCACATGAAAAGGTACGAAACGACACTGTGCGTATAATTGAAGTCTTTATTCAGAAGTAATCACCAGAGGCCTGACCATAAGTATCCCACTGTTTAACGAGCCGAAGGATTCCCTGTTCCCAGAATTCCTGTGGCAGTGACAAGAGCCAGTCCTCTATTGTGTCCGAGTCGAAGTGCTTCTCTTTGAGATACTATTTTAGTGGATCAAACAGATGGAAGTCACAAGGTGACATGTAAGGACTGTAGGACAGATGCTCAACCTGTTCCCACTTGAACTTGTCCAACACACTTTATTATGGAGCAGAATCACGCCCTCCGTCAGCAATCAGGACCGTTTGCTCTTGACGGACTTGGCGTAGGCTACGGAGTGTTTCACAATACATGTCACTGTTGATGCAGTTTTAAAAAAAAGTGCAAAAATTGCAACTTTATAACAAGATAAATTAATTAAACAGTCCAAGATCGCAATATTTTATTTTTAAAATGACTGTTTTCAGCAACAAACTATTGCTATCTTCAGAATCCACTGTAAATAAAATACAGAAGATACTGCGTTACAAACAGATATCAGAAATACATTTTACTTCTTATAAATGAAGAATAAAAAGCGTAGAATTACCTATTTGGCTGTTGTTGGTGGTCACGAGCAGCGATGTTCAGTCACAGTCAATAATCTGCTGCTGATGGCTGAGTTTCAATGGATTAAATAGCTAAAACTTGCAAGCGTGTAGCTTCATGGCATCAGCGAAAGCCAATGGAAATGAACAGTCATAATAAGTTAAAATTAACAAATAAAGTTAAATATGTGTAATCATTCTTACATTACTAATGTAAAAATGAAGCCGCGGCAGAATTGCCATGCGCACTAAGGCGCCCTGATGCTGTGCTCGCGGCAGTTCGCGGTCAGGGGTTCGAGTCCTTCCTCGGGCACAAGTGTTTGTGTTGTCCTTAGCATAAGTTACTTTAAGATAGTGTAAGTAGTTTTTAAGCCTAGGGTCTGATGATCAACGTAGTTAAGCCCCTTAGATATACAAACATTTGATTTTTATTATATTTATTTTGTTGTTGTTGTAAAAATGAATGTTATAAAATATTACAAAGAGAGCTCAAAACAATTACGACAGCCAATGTTATTTGTTGTCTGCTGTTGACGGTTGATGACGTCAGGGAGGCCGTTTCTGTGGTACCGTGGCTGCTTACAGTGACAGACGTTTTAGGTAGACATACGTTGCCATGTCGATTCTATTCGATTACTGATGTCCACGTGGAACACAGCAGACTGTATTTGCGCCGTCATCTGCTGGCGTCAGTATCGCCAGGGATGTCGTTTTCATAAAGACTTAGTGTATGATGGCTGTCTGCAGTCGTTGTTGGTGCCGTCGGGAACGCCGTTTCCATGGAGACGTTGATGCTTTATAATAATTATGACATAAATGATAATAAAATAAAAGAGATAATCAGTACTATGATACTGAATTAGCAGTAAAAGCAGCCATCCTAAAAAATGACACCTTCGAAAATATCGAAAAAAAGTTTTTTCACGAAAATCCAACTGTTCGTTGAGGAGTGTCAAGGTATTATATTTGAAGTGAGTAAATATTTCTAACTCTTCCAAGGTGTTCAATAGCAAACTTTTAGGAACAGTGTGAAGAACGTTAAGACAGTGTGTAATGTCACTTTCAGGATACTTATCGTTAATGTGGTGGTGTCCAAAAATTGATCTTTTCCGCGAAGCACCTGTAATGTGTTCTTTGAAACGTGTCGCGAAGTTGCGCCCTGTCTCTCGAATCTATACCTTGTCACACACAGACTAAACATGTCAATTTATACACTCCTGAGACATATTAAAGATTATTGGTGTTACCGATAGTATGCCTCAATTTGTTAGAGAGCAGATTTGTGGCTGAGAAGGCTATTGTAATATCAGTATTTCTAAATAGTTTATTGATTCTGCTAGAAACTGTCCCCACATAATTCATTTTAGAGAATATTTGTATATAGGGGTGGTGGCTCTTTTTACCATATATTTTGAAAACGGTTTCCGACTATATTTGAGTCATACTCATTTTTAGATGCAATTTGTTTTAAAATAAATAATTCCCTTTGTTTTCCATTTGCTGTTAGAGGTAATTTGACCCTTCTATTTATCACTGCTACGAAAAAAAGGATTTTTAGATTTTTCTTAGACCTAAGCATTACCAATCACAATGAAAAACATTTTTTCGCCATCTTTCGGAAACCAATAATGACAGATGTCACTATCAACGCTAATTCCTACCAGCAAATAAAATATAAAAAATCCTTTTTCGTAACAGTGATAAATAGGATGATTAAACTACCTCTAGCAGCAAATGAACAACAAAGGAAATTAATTATTTTATATCTACAAATGAGTATGACTCAAAAATAGTACTGTAGATGTCCAGCACATAAAATACATGTTTTTTGCTATCGCCCTGAAAAATTGCATGTCAGGCGTAGTTGCACGAATATGATCTCAGTACACACAGTAAATTAGAGGAAACTCGCAGTCAGTTAATACTATTCTCTGACCCTGTTAACATTAGGATAACGGAGAGTGACCATTCGAAATGGTTCTTTTCTGAAATGTGTGTTTTCAAGCGCGCGACTACGTGCAAAAGGAAAGTAAAAGTGGTGTAATTTTGCGGCTGTTAATCTGAGCCTCCTGTTCTGCAGCTGGTTCGTGAGTGCCGGTCTGTTCGCTACCTACTACAGCAGCATCACCATCTACATCATCTTCATCGCCGCCACACTCAAGCAGGTGAGTAACGGCCTGTATTCACTGCCATCTCACCTACTGATGTAATATATGTGTACTGATGGGATCTCTTCACCTAGAAAACTGGGCTATAACTTGTGGCTCCACTTGTCTTCGCTTATATGCTGGAAAAATCACGTAAAACATGAACGAATGTTAGGTATTGAACGTCCGCAAGCCGAATAAGTGACACTTGCTCTACTGAAGCTGTTCTCCTCTCGTTTCTCCAGCTCTGAGCTAAAACTGGAATCCTGTAACGATCATTTTAACAGCTTGGTATGGCATTCACGCAATGAGCTTGTAACGTCAGTATATGGCTACAAGCATGGTTTTATGTTGGAATTCCACAGTTGTCAAATGTGAACGAAACTGAAAGTCGCTAAATCACATTCTTGTAGCCAAAGTGTATCATACTAATTATTAATAGTTCCGTAGCGAAAAAACAAATATCTCACGAACATTAGTGACAGCCCCAGAGAATTGCATCTGGAAGAAAGAAAAACAGCAAAAGTTAACAAGTACCAAGCGGCCTGAACCTAACCTGGCAGAACGGGTAGTTCTAACAACCAGAATTAACAAACTAGAACTGACATACCATCTGACAAAGAACATGTACAAAAAGAGTTGTCTCTGGCGCAATTCCAAGCCCAGACACTACCATGCCGTAATTCGACCAGAAGCCCTCTACGCCTCTGAATGAATAGTCCTGAACAGGATAGGCTTTTTTTTAATTTTTTTAACTGTAAATTAAGGAGCGGATAATCCAGAGGAAGGTAATGAGAGCAGTAAAAGTAGACGGTGCGGTGAATACAGAATACGACACAAACCATATCTATGGTGAATTTCATGGGAGGATGGACACCACGTGGCCGACAAACTGATACCGTGTATCCTTGCCATAAGGCCATATCACAAAAGTATCGTAGAAATAGAGGCAGAAGCAAGATGGACGGTACTGGAAGTACATTGTCATTAAGGTACAGCGAACCATCTTGACTATTCCAGGTGGAAACGTTTGGGCCAACAGGTCCACGATGCCTTGTATTTCGATCCTTGTCGGAGAAAATAGGATTACAGACTCTTCTGAAACGAAACACATAATATATATCAATAAAATAATCAGATAAACGTACGTCGATGGATTCCTTGACACACAATCCCAGTAGAGGACAATCGGAGAAATATTTTAGGTCTTTTCAAATGCCGTATAATGCCTCTCATCGAGACAGTGTTAAACGATGACAGATTTTCAGGCTTGGTCAACAAACTTGAGTGCGTTGACGTCGTACAAATTGGTCATAAACGGTACTAGAAGTCAAATATTTCCGCAGTGAAAGGGAAATTTATACACTGCAACCTTCTACAAACACAAATCGTCTTTAACAAGGAACAACGTATGGACAGAGACAAAATGAGAAACGTGATTTTCTGAAGTACAAACTAAAGCACGTTGTGATACACAGGTGGGCGACTACCACTCGACGTCTGACGCGACGCGCTTCGACGTGCGCATCTACACGGCGATGCTGGCGCCGCTGGTGCTGGCCAAGGGACAGCTGCGGCACCTCAAGACGCTGGTGCCCTTCTCCATGCTGGCCAACCTGTGCATCGTGACCGGCTTCGCGGTCACCCTCTACTACCTGTTCGTCGACCTGCCGCCACTAGAAGACAGGCGGCTGGTCCCCTCTTCCATCACCGCCCTGCCCGTCTTCCTCACCACCACCATCTACGCCATGGAGGGCGTCGGTGCGGTGAGTACTCGATGAAATGTGAAAGCTTTTCCAATGATGTATTTGAACATGAAGAATGCACCAAACGCTTCATATATTCCTGTAAGGAATTGACGTTGAATCTGGGTATATGCACAAAAAGCTTAACTTCATTTGTAGGTTTAGTCAACTTGTTGAGATCAATAAATGTACATGAGATCGCATACCCTGAAGATGGTGCAACGACATCACATTATTAAAGGCTCCTGGTATGTTTTGTGATCTATCAAAAGCATTTGACTGTATAGATCATTATAGATTATAGAATATTATGAAGCAAGTGAAAATTCTACAAAATGGTTCAATAGGGAAGAGACATGTTTGATGAAGCCATCAGGAATCACGAATCACACAACTGGGAAGTAATAACACGAGGTGTTTTCCAAGGTTCCATCTTAGGGCCATTACCCTATCTTGTGTATATCAATAACCTTTAATCAGTTAAAGACAATAGTGATAAATCTGAAGCATAGAATTAAAATTTGTGATGCGGCTGGGAAGACCTCCATTCTTACTAGGCAGACGTCTTACCGTTAAACCACCACACCACTAACGATTAAGGCGCCTTAGAATAGTCTAAGTACGATTTCCCTCCACGTCACAAACTTTAATTCAGCTTCTGTGTTCCAAAGATAATTTCCATTACTGCCAAGGCTCTCCATGCAGCGGAATAGCACCTCGGCATGGAGAGCATTGGCAGTATTGGCAATTATCTTTGGAACACAGAAGCTGAATTAAAGTTTGTGTCGTGGAGGGAAATCGTGCTTAGACTATTCCGAGGCGCGTTAATCGTTAGTGTTGTGGTGGTCTTAAAAAAAAAAAAAAAAAAAAAAAAAAAACACGGTAAGACGTAAGCATGGAGGTCTACTTTCGATTCCCGGACGCATCAAAAATTTTAATTCTATGTTTCATTCAGATATATCATTATTGTCTTTGACATAGAAAATCCCTCTCAGGGATTATTTTATTTGTATTAAATTTAATCAGTAACATTATAGGATGCAGATGATATAAACATTGAAATAAATAGTATATCAACTAAAAACGTCAGATAATGAAATTTTCTTGGGAATTAATCTAAATCATCATAAATACTCTGCAACTCAGATTTTAGTACTTCGCAGAGGGTTCGAACCGCTTTTGTTATATTTCACTACCGATCCTAATCAATTGTCTGTCACGAAACCCTGACAAAACCTCCTATATACAGTTTACAACTTGTGAAAGGATTCCTTTTATTAAATACGGCAATATGATGTAAAAGACTATCACCTTCCTCATAATATCGCTCCAAAACGCAAGAGTAGAAGCCATTATTTTAATTTTATGGGTCTCTGCAATCAGCCTGGGAACAAAACGGGCGCACAATTTTCGAAACTTCAAATGTTCAGACACAATTTTGTAATTTTGTACAACGTTGTTCTACTCACATTCGGGAAATGCACTTCTAAACCTGAAATAGTGAATCGTCAATTGTCAAAAATTTTGTCGTCAACCTCATGAACCAACTCGTCTGAAATCACGGATGGTCGGCCGGAGCGTAGTGCATCGTGCACATTTTCCCGTCCTTCATTTGCGCACTTTACTGTCACTCATTATCTTAGGACCGTACACTTCAGTAATCTGACGATGGATTTCTGCCTCATAAATGTTTCTTGCAGACAAAAAACAGTATCACTGCCCTTACTTCACAATCGGCGGGTTGACTGATTGTCTCACACATTGTGAACTGACGCTATCAACAACAGCACACAGCCACAGTAACAACGATACTGGCGGTGTTTAACGCGCAAGGTATGCCAGGAGTCGGCGCGCACGCGTGTTTTGTTCTTACGGCGAATAGAACCTTACCTTTGGTATAACCCTCGTACCTAAAATGTGACGAGGAGGCAAAACGTTAACACTTTCAACACTTACTAGGATTGTAGCTTGATAATAAGTTTAACTGGGAGCAATATATCACAGAATTTCTGAAGCGTTTAAAAGATCTGTATTTATCATTTGAATATTGACAGACATAGGTGATTTAAAAATAAAATGCTTAATATGCTTACTTTCATTGCATTATGTCGTACAGGATTATGTTCTGGATCAACTTGAAAAGCAAAACTGTAGTTTTCCAAGCCCAAAAGCATGCAATAAGTGTTAATAGTCTTGTGAACTCAAGTCAGTCCTGAAGAAGGCTGTTTAAAGAATTGCGGGAACTAACTATTGCTTCCCAAAACATTTATCCTCCAATGAAATTTGTCTTTGAAATGTACTATTTTCTCAAGTCGAAGGCTCAGTTCATGGGATCAATGCTACACATAAAAATAACATTCCAAAGATTTAAAGTGTCTTAGTTTGGTACAGAAAGGTGTCCACTATTCAGCAGCACATACGTTCAATAACATATCAGCATTGAGAAGAACCTACTGGATTTATAGGTGCCAACAGCTCCTACTCCATTGATGAACTTCCCAGTTTAGATGACTAATGCATGTCTGTTACTAATAATATAATTTGAATATGGATATATTGGTGCCAACTATTCCTACTTCCTTGATGAAATTCTTAGAAGAGCTTATTATGGATGTATGTTATTGATAATATCATTATGTGAATATTGTGTACAAACTCACTTCTTGTGTACAAATCTTGTGCGGTAAGGCGATCATTGTAAAAAACTGTGGTAAAATGTCTATGTATTCTAGCTTTATGTGACGATACATGGGTGTTATAGTCTAAGAATTATCGTCTACACCTAAGTGTATTGAACGTTTATTATTTGATTAGAAATTTTACATCACTTTAAATCTAAATATGATTAAGATTTTGTTCTTTGACCGATACCACATCCACAAGGGTATTTGTCGACGGTGCCTTGGCACATATCTTCTTATATTGTGAATATTGTGTATTCTTGTTTTGACATGTTCTAAATCCGAGAGGATCTCCTCAATATAGTTGGATCGAAATGAACATCTGACCTATTCCATCTAGTGAAATGTCCTTTTGCAATTCACCCAATAATCGCTTCCATGATCTTCCAGTTCGGTGGGGACATCAGGTTTATCTTTAGGCCTAGCTTTCGTTCAACTACTCTTCCAGCAAAGTGCCCTCCCAGACCTATTATCTGCCCATCCATTTCCTGCCCACTCTTCGGTTACTTCTTCCGGTGTCTATTTCTGTGTCCTTTTCATTAATACAGGTGTCGACGGATTGGTCGAAAGTTCTTTTACATGGTTTTCCGTTCCTCTTTACAATTTTTTTTTTCTTTACTGCTGAAGTTTTCTGTCTTATATAACGATACTGGTGCTACTACTGTATTAATTGACATTTTTTTTACTAAAACACTGATTAAATGTACAACAGATAAAAGCGATCGGTCGCAAAACAACCAGATTTATTGCAAATCGATTGCAGTTATATAAAAGCCATCACCAATGCTATAGCATACCTCAACAACTACTGTCGCTTTATAATCGAGATACAAGCGCGTTGATACATTTTTACATACCAGCCGTATTTACATTTATGCGCATATGTAGCTCTGCATATGCATATCGATTACAAAGTGACAATACTTGCTGATGTATGTTCTAGTCCTGACGATGTGTACTGTGTTGACGAAATCGATTTGCAATAAATCAAATTGTAGGATGATGAAATGATGAAATGACATCACTTGCTCTGTTGCAAATTTATTGTGGAACACCAGCAGCTTAATTAACTTGGTCGGTGCGTCATGCGTCATCAATATATTGTAACTATTGTAAACTATCATAAGCCATTGAGGAATCAAAAATGTGATTAGAAATCACTGCTTGGATTCACAGAGTTTCTCCTATTTTGTCTCCCGAAAATTTGATCAGTGTTTGGTATTCCCGCTGAAACACTTGCCTGTTCCTCTCTAACAATATCTTCAGCAAAGGATTTCTTACAGCTACATCGACATACATACTCCGCAGTCCTCCCAAAGGTGCGTGGCGGAGGGTACTGAGTACCTCTACTCGTTACTTCTCTTGATGCTTCTATCGTTATTTTTCTCTATATTAATCATCTGTTCAAATATCTGTAGTTGCTAGAATTTGTTTTATTGGTATTTTTGTGTTGTAGGCTGGAGTAGCTGTCTTCCATTGTTTTGAGATCTTCTCCTTTCCTCTCCACTATCTTTCTTGGTCATCTCTGCTTTTACTTTCTTCTTGTTTCACCTTATTATTCCTCAGCTTCTTAATTTTGGACGTACTGTTCAGTTAATTGAATTTCGTTTTTCTCTACACTGTAACTCTCCCTACTGGGAAGATATTTCCAGGATTTTCAAAGTTTGAAGGTGCTTCACGGTAGTCCTTCCAACTGTCCAGCAATATTTCCTTTCCTGTTAGTATACTTCCTACTTATATCTTTGAGCATTCCTAACATTTTCTATCATCTAAAACATTTTCCAGGTGTCTTATAATTTCCTTCTCTATTTCATCAACCACGTTCGTCATAAATTTTCTTTTTTCTGCTATCAGAATTGTATTTCTTTTCTTTTATTTATTTATTTTTTCTTTTGTTCCTTTCATCTTGTTGACAGCTTCCTAATTTCTATCCAACAGATTTTCATTCGCCGAACATTGGTATTACATCTAAACCTAGTACAGTGAACCCATAAGTGATCGCAAATTGCGATTTATTTCATTAAAAATGAACGCTGTAACGTCGTCAAAAATATATAGATGTATATCTTTTGCTGTCTCCATGGCCTTCGCTGCTTGTAGAAATTTTTCTCTTGGTTGGCTATTTCTTCTTCTGGAATTCTCTTTACTACTTCAGTTATACCAAAAATAAAAAATAAAATCTTAAACGTATAAGATAAAATACTAAAGTCCGTTATTGCATATACGAATAAATATTTGATTGTTGTAGCTGCTTATCATCAAACAGTAATCAGAGTGTAGTATTTATGTATATGCCGCGCGTTTATTCCTTGAAAATATGCAAAGATCTTATTTTACGAACGTACACGTTATGTATTATTACTAATAAGCTATTCATTCATTAGTGCTTATACTTTCAAGACATTAAAGATGAAGGTGAAAAGAAAAGTGGTTTGGTATTATTGATTGGGAGAAATCCGAAGGACACATTCATGTGCCTAATTCGAAAGGTATTTACCTATCCTTCGTGCACAAAGGCACAATTACTTTATAATATGTGGCGTCTTGTGTTACAAGTGCTCGCGCGCATGTGACTGCAAATGGTGAGTGCACTTTGATGTCATGTTTGTCTTGTATGATGGCAGATCAAAAGAGAGGGTGAAATCGGAGGCCGGCACACAGTCATCTCCTCTCGAATAACACAGAGGGGGGTCGCCGAGCTTAACGTGTCCATCCGATGGAAGGACCAACACGAACAGTGTGGCATGCCCTCACTTCATGAGAAATTGCGGACAGGGTTGGAATTTAAAATAAGGCATCGATAAAAGGTCTCTTTTAGTTTTTCTTGCGCGGGGAAAGCAGCCCACAGTACGTGTTGGAACAAAACGGTTAGCCATCCAAGTATTGCCCACCTGCAACATTGCTTAACTTTGGTGATGTGACACGAACCGGCGTACTCTACGATTCGTGGAAGAGGATGGTCGGCAATAAACCCCTTACTATTAGCTGGGTGAACATACGTGCGACGTACTAGCATACAGGAAGAGTGCAAGGTTTCAGCCTATATGTCTCGTCTCTTCTATTGATTCAACTTTGTTTTTCACACAAACGAGCGAAACTCAGGAACTGGCGGAATGCAGCTTTTTTGGAAGACCTCCTTCGAGTGTGATTTACGTTGACTTAGGTTTCTCCAGACAAATCCTATCCTGGCGGCTCCTTGCCAGAGCCTAAATTTGTGTGGCCATTCCAGCTTAAATCGCTCATGACGGATAGAGCGCGCACAAAATAACTTGGCGCAGTCGGCGTGGTGGGAAAGGGCACCGGTGGTGGTGGGGGACTGCGTTGTGCGTCTGCGACCGCCCAAGGGCAGTTTACAGTACGACATGGGAAGTCTTCGCTCAAAGCAAAATTATAGACAGCGATTCTGCAAGCGATAGCAATACTGCTTCAATACAGTGTGGCTTAAAATTCCGCAAATATAGAGGTCTAAATTGTAAAACCAATGTTTATATATTGTTGTTTCATTTGGCTAAAAATTCTCATAATATTGCACCAGCTCAAAAAATTCGCCTGTCGGAGGAGAAATAAGGGAAAATACTGATAAAATTCTCTCGGGCTCTCAGCCCGTCAAGTGGTTTGATATCCACGAGCTTTCGGGCGAAATCTCCTCGGCCAATGTCAAGTGGTGATTGTCTTATCATTGCTGCCGCCGTCCTCATATACTTCCTTGGCTTACTTTGACGTCACTGGAGCTCGGTAGTCTTGTGTAGTTTGCGAACGAACTAATTCGGAAAAGCGCTCACAGGCGTACTGCACGAACTAGTTCCCAGATTCCTCGCCTCTTAAGGCTAGTCTACACGACGACACTAGGTTGCGAGACTCGTTACATGAAATGAATAGCGCGCAACTAGTTTCGTGTATGTCTGTAGACACGGCGCCAATACCATACACTTCAGTTTCGTTGTTTTGTGAGTGCCGTAGTCGCCGTAAAATGAATGTTTTGGTAGCTGTACGAGTTGTTGCGAATCTATTGCTTGTCTGTGTGAAGTCGCTGCTTAAGACTAAACATAAAAGGAATAAGAAAAGTGTTTGGATTAAAAAAAAAAAAAAGACATCATTTCTGTTGCTCAGCGACCTTGCTGAAAGAAATTGTTATTGAAGACCCTAGAAGTTATTTTAATCAACTTAGAACGTCACCAGAGCAGTTAAAGTTCCTTTTAAACATAGTTAGTAATGCAATAAAGAAAGAAGTTACCGTTATGTGTGAAGCATAGTTACCAGAACTGAAATTACAAATTGCACTATCTTTCTTGTCAAGTAGATATTCGTCTCTGATTCCTTTTACTGTGTTCCGAAATCCACAATTGCCATACTTCGTTTGTATAGACATTTCAAATTTGATGTATTTTAGTCTGCAATTCACTAATCGTCAACCCATCAATATTTAATTTCACAAATAATTGCCAGAAGAGCACTAACACGCCGTTAAAATCGCACCAACACCTTTGCAACGCATATATGTTCAAAAACCGAATTATTTCTCCAGTTACACCCTTTATGTAGTATTTTGTTCTGTATTGGTCATAACCTAACCTAAAAACACGCGCAATCAGTTTCGCCAAAGTTGGAACGTGCCGAAACTATTTAGTTTCGTCAACGAGTTGCGCGAAGGCCTGCTGCGCATGCGCATTGGGCAGTAGCGCAGTTTCATGAAACGTAGTGTCGTCGTGTAAACTAGCCTTTAGTTCGTTTGCTCCTTTTCCGAAGACTGACTGCGAACAGCGAGAGGGCGCGAGAGCGCGCAGAATCACGTGATTCCCTTCTGCCAGTTACCGTCATTGGGAGACAGTTATTTACAAACAAAGTATTTTTATTCACCAAAATAAAAGCATTTAGCATTTTTTGTAGGTAATGATTCTTCAATGACCTAATAAATAGATAAATAAATTCATTTTAAAAATAATATACTACTAGTACTCTATATAATGTAGTTGAATACCATTATATCACCCATTTGTGTAAATAATTGGTTTATTTGTCTATACGATGTTTAATTGCCTAAAATATGTGTTATAGCACACGCTTGGGCAACACTGATCATTATATAAGGAATAGCGATCTGTCTCGGGAATCAGAACTGATGAACTAAAAAGAGCGACCTACTTCGCGACGGAGCTGCGAACTAAAATGAGAGTTACCGGTCGCGAACCAAAATATGCGCTACCGGTCGCGAACCATTGTGTCAAACGTACCTCGCTCCTTAGTTCTTTGGATCCTTCTACGAAGACTGACGGGCAATAACGAGAGGGCGCGCAACAGACTTATTAGTTACGTTCTTGCCTTCTGCCGATGAGAGCCATTTCGAGGTGCGCCAGCTAGAGTTACAGAGTTCAGTGCTACAATACCTCTGCAGTATCAAATTAATAAGTTCCATGATGCCAAGACAAAACTTAAACGCGAGAACTTATCCACAAACCGTTTCTTTTGGTCTGCGTAATATCGTTAGCGGCTCACGCAGCAAGCGCATGAGGCAGCTGGGTGGGGGAACTTCTGCCTCCACCTGCATGCGCAGACCATACCGCTCAGCCGTGACTGACGAACTAAAAGAGCGAACTAGTTCGCGACAGAGATGCGAAGTGAGCGCTCCCGGCCGCGAACTATTATGCGCAAGACTAGTGCTCAGCCACATCACAAAATAAGGCAATGTTTTGGCCGCGTCCCTGTCGCGCCCGTTTCAACCGTCCGATGGCCGGATCGCAAGCTGTGCTCAGCTGCAAGCCGCCGTCTTTATTAAGAGATCATTAGATATTTTTATTTCGATGGCCTCTTTTATTACGCTATCCCAGAAAGTATTTGTTCTGGTAATGAGTGATGTATCCTCGAACGCAATGCGATGTTTGTTCTCTAGAGCGTGCTTCGCAATTGCCGATTTCTCGGGATAACGTAGGCGGAAACATCTTTCATGTTCAAAAACAGCGCTGTTCAATAATGCGCACTGTCTGTCCGTCAGTCCGACTGTCCACACCCACACGGTATCTTGTAGACACCTGGCGATCTAAGGCCTAGATCATCTTTCACAGGTCTCATCATGTGTCGCAATTTTGTTCGAGGCTTGAAGACCGTGTCGATCTCGTGTCTCTTAAGAATCTGGCTAATCTCTCCCGTTATCGAGCCACAAAACGGCAAGAATGCAAGCTTCTTAGTCTTCTCCTCGACGGTCTCCTGCTTGCGTGTCTTCGGATGGAGGGCTTGTGTTATCTGGCGGTTACTATAGCCATTTTTCTTAAACACTTTCAGTAAGTGGCTCAGTTCCTTCTGCAGATGATCACTGTTCGAGATTACTTCTGCTCTGTGCATCAGCTGGCGATGCGGCAGGTGATGTGGCTGAGCACCAGTGACGTCACAGTAAGCCGAGCAGGTATATAAGGATGGCGGCAGCAATGTTAAGACAGTCACCACTTGACAATGGCCGAGGAGATTTCGGCCGAAAGCTCGTGGATATCAAACTACTTGTCGCAGCTGGAAGCCCGAGAGAATTTTATCAGCATGATTCGCCCCGAAACTATGCATTCATACAAAGGAAAATACGTTTCTATTTATGATGGTCGTGTGGCATTTACGGCCATTGGACTCCATATGGGGTCGTGGTGAACCTGCCTGGTACAAGACTTTTCAACCGATGCCACTTCTGCAACTTTCCTGTTAATAATGATGAGGACGACACAACACCCAGTCCTCGAGTAGAGAAAATATGCAGCCCACCCGGGAATCGAACATCGACCCGCTGCATGGTAGCCCATCACGCTGTCCACTTTTTTTCTTCCCGCAGATCGATTCTTTGCGGATGTTTGTTTGTGTTCGTTCTAGGTTGTTTGTTAAGATTTGGCTCATTTTTTTTTTACATTATAGAGAGTTTTGAGCGTTGAGCCCTCTGACCGGGCACGCTGAGCCACCACGCCCGGTGCCCACTAGACTACAGAGGCGGACCGTTCGTATTTTAAAGACTGAGACATAAAAGTGGCGAAACAGTTGCCTCTGCTCTCATTCCTCCTTTCTTAACATAAGTTTTGTCATGCGAACATATTAGGGCTCTTTTAACATAAAACAGAGTAAGACCTTTTAGCCGCTCTCTCAATGCAGTTTCATAGCATCCCCCCTTCACTGGCGCTGTCGTCATATGCGTCCCTCCCACTGCCCCTTATTTCTCTCATTTGCACGTTATCCCCCCTGCAGTCTATCCCACTGCCACTCCCTTACTTTAGATCTTCCTTGCCACTATCTCTGCTACTTTTACTACCTGTCTGCCATTGTTTATGTCCTTTTTCATTAATTTGCAGCTGTCTTTATTTCTCAGTCCAAGCGGTTACGATTTTGTCCTCACTACACGTGTCTCCTCAAATGAATTAGTTGTGTCTATAAACCCTTGATCGAGAAATTTTCACATGTCCGTAAAGGGAAATAGAAAAATCGGGAAAAATTCATTCCGTCGAAAGCCCGCCGGCCTGGATGATCCATAATCTAAAGGTTATATCAACAATCATCTCCGTTCCTCATTCCATTGTCCGCTCTGACTTTTATCCCACTGTTGCTATCTCCGTCCATTTATCTTGTTTACTGACACTGACACAGGATGGTCGCATCCGTGTTTGGCGACATCGCGGTAAACGCACATTGGAAGCGTGTATTCGCCATCGCCATACTGGCGTATCACTCGGCGTGATGGTATGGGGTGGCATTGGTTACACGTCTTGGTCAACTCTTGTTCGCATCGACGGCACTTTGAACGGTAGCCGTTACATTTCAGATGTGTTACGACCCGTGGTTCTTCCCTTCATTCGATCCGTGCGAAACCCTACATTTCAGCAGGACAATCGATCACATGTTGTAGGTCCTGTACGGGCCTTTCTTGATACGGAAAATGTTCGACTGCTGCCCTGGACAATACATTATCAAGATCTCTCACCAACTGAAAACGTCTGGTCATAGGTGGCCGAGCAACTGGCTCTTCACAATACGCCAGTCACTACTCTTGATGAATTGTAGTATTGTGTTGATGCTGCATGGGCGTGTGTACCTGTACACGCCATCCAAGCTCTGTTTGACTTAATGCCCAGGCGTATCAAGGCCGTTACTACAGCCAGAGGTGGTTGTTCTGGGTATTGATTTCTCAGGATCTATGCACCCAAAGTACGTGAAAATGTAATCACATGTCAGTTCTAGTATATTTGTCCAATGAATACCCATTTATCATCTGCAATTCTTCTTGGTGTAGCAATTATAATGGCCAGTAGTGTACTATTTGCCTCTGGGGTAAGTGACAGCCACTGCGGTGTGGCCAAGCGCATTGAGGCGCTATGATCCGATGCGCGAGACCGTTCTCCGGCGCGGGTTTGAATCCCCCGGCATGGATGTTTGTGTTGTCTTTAGTATAAGTTAGTTTATAAGTAGTTTGTAAGTTTAGGGACTGATGACCGCCCATAAGGTTAACAAACATTTGAACATTTTTTTACTAAGTGACAGGTTTTCTGTTCCTGTCGCAGGTGATGCCCGTGGAGAACAACATGAAGAACCCGCGGCACTTCTCGGGCTGCCCTGGAGTGGTGAACACGGCGATGGTACTTGTGTGCAGTCTCTACTGCGTGGTGGGCTTCTTCGGCTACTACAAGTACGGGGAGGACACCATGGGCAGCATCACGCTCAACCTGCCCGTAGACGACATGTGAGTCTCCTCCACTGTCCACACGGAATGGCTTCCATCGCTTTTGTTTCTGCTACATTTAGTTCTCTAGTTGCATATAACTCGTCAGCATGCTAGGCTCTATACTTTTATACTGATTGAATCTCAGAATTGGAATAAAGTACACTTTAGAAAAAAAGCAGAACACCTTGAACGACTAGAAATAGAAAGTTCTTATTCACTGGGGATGTTTGAAAAAATAATTATCATTTCAGTCACTTCGGTTCAAGAAGTATCTCGTTGCGTTGTAGCCACAGGGTCCACGAATGGTAAGGCGCGAATCTCGTCCTTTGGTGTAAACATTCATGCTCCATTCACTTGTTCCAAATCTGCCATTTGAGCATATCGTACATATTTTCGATTAGCAACAAGTCTGTTTATCTGGCGGGCCAGGGCAAAAGGCCGACTCTCTATGATACCAAGAGGAACACCTCCAGGAACAACTGGTCGTACACTGTCATAAAAAAATGGTTTCTCGGGTCTCGTGGGTCTCGTTGTAGCAGCGTGAAGGTCAAATTGACCTAGACACGCACCAGATGTGATTTGTGGTTGTACCAAACAGCACCGCACACCATAACACCTTCAGTTGGCGCTGTATCTTCTGTGAGAATGAGATGCCACTTACCTCAGACTGGAGATAATCCAAAGGTGGCTATCATTTTCAAATAATAGAACCTAGATTAGTCCAGAAAAACCGTTTGATGTCATTGCAATGCCCAGTAAGGTCCTTCCGTACACTATTGCCGTCTAGCATGTTTCTGCACACCAGCTAGAGGTAAGTGGATAACTGGATGAAGTGCAGTGACCCATGACGTTATAAACGGAGTCAAGCCTGATAATGAACGCTGTGTCAAACTGTTGCGTCACAACCAAAGAGGACGCACTGCCATTCGGATGAGATGTCGTTCTTCTTAGGAGGGGGGAGGATGGGTGTGAGTCTTGGTTGTTCGGTGGTGCGACATGGCTTCTACCGACTTCTGTCAGCCAGTTGCACTGTCAAATCACTTCGTCCCAAGTGAGCAGAAATTTCCCGGATGGATGCATCAAATTGCCTCAAGCGTATAATCCGCTCTCTTTCAAATTCATTTCTTTGATGATGCGATTCATGTGTACTTCTGCGAGGCAGCCTGAACGCCTGCCTAAGTCACACTATTTTAATATCTCCGTTTCATAGCGACAACTAAAGCCGCAGGCACGTTTTACCATTAGGTATTATTACCCGCGATATCGATATTGACCTTGAAGCTGCCGGCTGACATGGTTCAAATGCTAATCATTTCTGGAGATCACACTAACGACAAATCCTCTGAAGAACTTCCAATCTCTCAATAGCAGTACGTGGTAATGTTGCAGTGTCGGAGAACTACCAATTTTTTAAAAGTACGTATGTCCCCTTTTCTTATATATTTTTGAGTTTAGGCAGTGTAACCTCTACCATGAAATATGATTTAATCAACTAGTTTTGGTCGTAATAGGCCCAATATCCTCGTAACGTGCCGAAAATCACCCCAAGCTCAAGGAGTTTGCACTCGTGCTGCAACTGCCTGGCGTGCACAGCTCTGCCCATTATACATGTACAAGGCAGCGACGAGACCAGGCCTGACCGTGGCATCACGTACGCGCTCGGCTAAAACACCAGACATACAGAGCTGAACAATCCGCCATTTTGAATCCCAATCCGACGACAGTGTTGTATGCTTTGTGTGCTGTACCGAAGTGAATCAGCGAATATTTCGTGATTTCATTGTTTCACAGTGTGAAATGGTTGGTTGTGCAGCTCCAAGCTGTTCAAATAATAGAAGACATGGTTGCTATAAGTTTTATCGGTTTCCTTTAAACACAGATCGGCGTAAAAGATTGCTTGTAAATGCAATAGGCCAAGTATTGACGTCAAAATCGAGAAACTATCTTTGTAACGTTAAGAACAAAACCTTATTTTTATTAGAAACTGGGTTTAAACTGGCGTTGCCCGGGTGTTATCCTACACTCTCGTAGTCCACATTCCCTTCCCCCCTCTCTCAACATACACATCTTTTTCTCCCATCTCTCTGTTCGTTTCCACGTTTCCCTCTCTCGGAAAAGTTTTCTGCAAGGTACCCTCTGTCATGTACCATTAAAACATTTATGTGCCCAGTGATCTTCCTCTTGGTTAAAAGCTCGTGTGTGCAAAAATTAATAAAGAAAAAAAATCATGCAAACTTTATCGCAGGTCCGTAACAACTCCCATTTTCCAATAATTTACGCCTAAATCTGGGTATTCTCACGCGGTGGCCGCTCATTATTTATAAAGTCATATCTCCTGAGGTATGTGTTGTGCTCTTTTGTTTTTGGATCAGGAACCTTTGTGGGCGTACGGTGAACAGTTCACCAAAATTTCATTGCAATCGAATTAATGATTTGGTTTATGAACATAAGACGAGATACAGACAAGCATTCATATATATATATATATATATATATATATATATATATATATATATATATATATATATATATATATATATAGTTATGCTCACAGACAGGAAATAATGAAAATATAGGCCTATACATGTAAGCAATGGTCTATTTTAAGTTGCCGGCCGCGGTGGCCGAGGGGACATGTGATTTTTATGTTTATAATTTATTTAATCGGATTTTTGATCACGGTTTTATTTCTAAGTAATTTATTTAGACTAATACACGAAACATATTATATGTCCATCTTTTGGGAATATTTCGGATAAAAATAATAAAACATAAATCATACAATTAATAGTTAATTTAAAATTAAATGCATAAAACATAATATTTATGATGTTACATTTGTCTATTTACCTTTTATTATTTACTTGAATATTATGTATAAAATTTTTTATTTATATTCTTTCTTTTTCTTCTTATCTGAAATATTTTTCAAAAATCATAGAACTACGGGAAAAACTAAAGTCGGCCATAAAAAATAGCGTGATTTTTACGTAAATGAGAATTACCCAATATGCTGCAAATGTTTTGTCGTTTTACACGGCCATTTCGGCTTATGTCTCCGTCAAGTGATGCACCATGTAGATAGATATTTCATGGAGCATCTTTTGTTACGAAAACGTTTAGTTCATCTGATATTTCCGTTTTCGTATATCAGTATGATGCAACTCACATTCCGTACGACAAACAACCTTAACACAAAATTACACAAAACTATTACCGATAAAATAAAATTAAACAGCTCAGGAATTTATAAAATCACTTGCGAAAATTGAAATAAATTCTGTATTGGTCAAACAGATAGTGCAACGGACATAGGCAATACCTGGAACAAAATCAACGCAATTTTCAAAGACACACAAATTAAACTCGTACTCCGAACGACAAATAAACTTAACACAAAATTGCAAAAACCATTAACGATACAATAAAATTAACAGCACAGGATTTCATGCAATCACATGCGAAAATTGAAATAAATTCTACATCGATCAAACTGGAAACATACAGCATCTAAACAATCTGAGATTAATATTACATCTTACTGCAATACGAAAATATCTAATGAAATAAACGTTTTCGTAACAAACAGATGCTATATGAATGCTACATGGTGCATGACGTTACAATGGCATAAGCGAAACGGCCGTCGTGAAACAATAGAACATGTGCAGCATATTGGGTAATCCTCATTTTTTGAAACGTCTCATTACGACATATTTCATGCTGTGGGCCTTACAACGATATACATATATATAAAGGGTGAGTCACCTAACGTTACAGCTGGATATATTTCGTAAGCCACATCAAATACTGACGAACCGATTCCACAGACCGGACGTGAGGAGAGGGGCTAGTGTAACTGGTTAATACAAACCACAAAAAAAATAAATAAATAAATAAATAAAATAAAATGCACGGTAGTATGTTTTTTAACACAAAACTACGTTTTTTTAAATGCAACCCCTTTAGTTTTGTTAGCACATATAAACAAATAAGTAATCAGTGCCGTTTGTTGCATTGTAAAATGTTAATTACATCCGGAGATATTGCAACATAAAGTTGACGCTTGTGTACCACTTCTCCGCTGTTCGACCGTGTGTATCGGAGAGCACCGAATGGAGTAGGGATCCAAAGGGAACGATGATGTACCTTAGGTACAGAAGAGACTAGAACAGCACATTACGTCCACATTCAAAGTGGTGGCCATCTATTGGCCTGACATGTCGGGACACACTCTATTCCACTCCGTAATTGAAAACGGAAACCACGTGTGTACGTGTACCTCACCCCTCATGTTAATGTAATGTGCGTCAGTGAAAAAGACCAATAGAGATGTTAGCATGTGGACGTAATGTGCTGTTCTAGTCTCTTCTGTACCTAAGGTGTATCACCGTTCCCTTTGGATCCCTACTTAATTCGGTGCTTTCCGATACACACGATCGAACAGCGGAGGAGTGGTTCTCAAGCGTCAACTTCACGTTACAATATCTCCGGATGTAATTAACATTTTATAATGCAACAAACGGCACTGATTACGTATTTGTTTATAGGTGCTATTAAAACTAATAGGGTTCGATTAAAAAAACCGTAGGTTTGTGTTAAAAAAACGTACTTCCGTGCATTTTTTTATGGTTTGTGTTAACCAATTACACTAGCCCCTCTCCTCACGTTCGGTCTGTGGAATCGGTTCGTCAGTATTTGATGTGGCTTACGAAATATATCCATATGTTAGGTGACTCGCCCTGTATATAGCTTAGTGTAATTTACATAGCGGTCAACATGAAAATAAATGATGGCCTTGTGCTATTGCAGACTGGCGCAGGTGGTGAAGCTGTTGGTGGCCGCTAGCAGCTTCCTGTCGTACGGCCTGCAGCTGTACATCGTGGTGGAGATCGCGTGGAAGCCGCTGGCCAAACGCATAGACCCCGTCTACCACACCGTAGGCGAGCGCATACTCAGGGCGGTGCTGGTACTCGGCACAGGTGGGTACCAACCTACTGTTCCAACCAACTAGCCCACGTACGTCTCCTGCTGCACATGTATCCTGCGCATTACAAAATCTAGCTTAATGCCTGTGGGTAGTTCCCCATGTCTACCTACTCCATGCCCGGTAATCTTCTGTGTCGCACTTTCTCATCCGAAAACAACGAAACAGTAACCTTAGTTCATCCTAGTATAGCCCCTTTTTCCGTAAAAAATCAAATCGCCATGTACAAAATTGCTGCAGTTATCTGATTACCTAACTGAAGAGTTAAATTGCTAATTACTTGAATTTAAACACGTTACGGATCCAAGTTTAAATATTATGCTCATCATTTTTGACTTGACAACACCGCATCTATTTTCGTAATAACACGCTCGGAAATAAATACTGTAATAAGCCATAGATTTTTCATGAAACCATTTATTCTACCGTTACTAGTTTCGGACATGAGTCCATCATCACATGGCTCTGTTGATTCCGGATGCTATGTCCATTACTGTCTCCATAGACAGCTGTCATTTACATATTATAGGAAGGATTTGTGATTATTTGTATCACTCCATGCTGGTCAGTGAACTACTAGAGAGTCATTTCATGATTTACGTGGTTCCCTTGATTTTAAGGGACCAAACGTGATGGGTCATCGGTCCCAGTTGATAATTTTCTCAGTATTAACCTTCAAAATACCAACATGTATCTCATAATGCTGATTATTAAGAGGAAGAAGAGGTGGGCTATTGAGCGACCAATTCATCTAATGCTAAAAGCGTACAAAATTGTTCATTGTGTTTGATTTACCATAACATAGCTATTTAAAAAGTACATCACTTGCGAATATTGCCCACTACCTGAAATATTTTTAGAGTACTGTTAGCCACAACAGACTTTCTATATGTGTGCTACAATGAAAAGGGTCGTGGCATCTTGCAAACACAATAAAATCAAACTTTAAAATACATCTTTTATACTTGTTTTTAAATTTTACTCACAATACACTTTTCAAACACAATAATGTTGACAATTACATCCATTGTGAACGTCACGTCTACTAATGGTATCACTGAAAAATGTGACACATTATTTACATTGGTATAAAACTTTACTAGACATAGTAAATATGGTTTTCAGAAGTTTTCAATACATTACGACATTTTCATAAGATGGGAACGTACTACCCCCCCCCCCCCCCCCTTTTAGAAGCCTCCCGTCTAGCTTGATATTGTAAGGGTTACACGATTAGAAGCCCACGTTCATCACATTAAATTAATTAATATTTTCAGACATCAAGAATACATTTTGTAAGGATACGACATTTTATTTATATTTAATATTTTTTAGTACAATTACTAATTTACTAATTTTTGTACCGAGTAACAACAGTTGTCATTCAGAAATTCTTTTAATCTCTTTACAAATATTGGTTAGCAATCTGTCAGACTATTGATGCCATTTCGGAAGTCATTAAAGACATTTGTGGCAGTGTAATTCATTAATTTCTGCGCTAAAGTTAAATTTAACCTTGAATAGTCAAGATGAACCATTCTCCTAGTGTTACTGCTATCTGCTATGCAAACTGCTGTTACTTTCGGACTGGGTTGTGTTATCAATAACAAATATCATAACTGCATATATATCGAAGCCTATCTAACACCATGCAACAGACATTAATTTAAGGATCTATGGATGTTCACAGTAGCTTCAGACTATATGTTTATTATATAGTGTGGAAACGTAATAATTATCTATGGATGTTCGCAGTAGCTTCAGACTGTATGTGTGTATATAGAGGAGAGTGTTGTATATTGGAAGATATTTAGTTTCTTTTTTCATTTTTTTACTTTCGCTATTGAAGTTAGAATATGCAATATTTTGTCAGTTCCTATAAACTGATTTGGAAATCAACAGCATTGCATGATTAAGGTAGATTCAAGGAGAGAAAATTAAATTCCCATCTATGGCAACCATTCCGAAGTACAATAAATTATTGTACCTTAGAACAACAAAGTATCATACCTTACACCAGCAATTTTATTTACTATTTTAAGTACGAACGTTCATCTTACAACAGGTTTAGTTCTGGAACATCACAGAAACCTCTCTTTGAAACTTTTATAGAGTAGTTAACTCTTCCCCAGTTCCTGCTGCCTTTGCATCATCCCATTGATGAGAATCATTTAACTGATTTTCTTTGGTGTACTGAAGTTCATGAACCTTCTTTTTTGTTAGTTTCAGAGGTGTCTACGGGCGGGGGGGGGGCATGACGCAATCTGCGTCATTGAAATTTCTGGGGTGGGGGAGTGGGTAAAAAATTAGTACTTTTGGCCATCCTGGGTGATTATATACGATATAAATTTATATTCCGAATCCAGTTCCAAATATCTCGGGTGTTTGTGTGGAATTGGGGGGGGGGGGGGGTTGGTCGCAGTTGGTTGGGGGTGAGTCATTCGCCAAGGGGGGTTAGTCCATGAAGTAGTAGAGCTGCCTGCTTAACATAATTAAGCAATTCCTTGTCCATGAGTCCTGGGAGAACTTGTTTCACAGCAATACTAGCACAGCATTACATAGTTCATGCTGTTAGAAGCTTTTTGTATCTGGAAATGCCTATGTAATGATCTAAGTTTTACCTTAAAAACACCACATGCTTCTCGCATCGACATGTCCCCATTGCTGCGATGGCTCTCTCAATATACTCATGTCATACGTTTCTTCTCTTCCTAGATATCTTGTGTATTTTATAATAATGATAAAATGTCACAAATATTTTGAAACAAATTTTATTCTAATTTTATGGCATGCTCTTGTACCTTGGATCTTTTTCTAGGTATATGAATAAACCGTGTTCCAAGGTACAGGAACGTGCATTTTATTTTAAATCATTGTTTTTTATTCATTAGGACACATTAGTTTGAATTCTGACACATATTTTAAATAAAGTAATACTTTTCGGCCAATTATAGACAGAAGGAGAACCAAAGGAATTCTTCGCACAACTGTAAAGCAACAAAAGCCAGCAAATTAAAATTTATTTTTACTGAAGCTAAATTTCAAACAGCTGAAACACTGATGCTGATCAAAAGAAAGCAGCCATTTGCAATCCAGATAAAAGATCATAGGAGCTTAATCATACAGTGCTGAAACTTAACAGTAGCTGCCATCACAATGTCAAATATTGAGAGGGTTCCAAGGTACAGTCTGAAGCTATCGTGAACATCCATAGATCCTTAAATTAACCTCTGCAGCTTTATATTAGGTGGGCTCTGACAATTATGGTTTCACACTTTTGTGCAATGAAACTGCACTAATTGTGATATATGTGCGCATTTCTCAATGATGAATAACCGAAATTTATGGTGCCATACGAAATCATTTATTGAAACTAGGCGTAGTAAGTTAATTTACTTAGATGTCTAATATGAACAGTTGCTATAACCCGAATCTGTACTAGTATGTTTCAGCATACCATCAATCTGTTTCTTAATGTTTAATTTGTCATTAATGCACACACCTAAAATGTAAATGTCTTTGCTTATCTTTGAAAAAAGAAACACCAGCTATGTTTATGTTGTCAAGTCACTATACTATCATTTGATCGTCCTGTATCAGTAGTTGGAAACAGCAGATATGGAATATGCGCCGACTCATTGGAACATCTATGTTCAACGAGTTGCATTATTTGAATGTATGGGAAATTATCTGAACGTATGAGAAATTATCCCTTTATTTGACATACACAGGAATCACCCAAAGGAAACATAAAGTTACTTACATTATATGTGTAGGGGCATGTGAACAATTCTACTCGACTTTTTTCACACTGTAATTTCTTGCCTGTGAGTAAAATATTCTAACAAAGAGCATGGGTGCTACAATATAAATACTACGTAGTTGTTTGTATAGATGTAGAAATTGTTTTATTCTGGACTATTTCATATTTACTGTCTAAGACAAGTACTTGTCGTTACAAAGTAGAGAACAGTCATACAAGTTTCACCTTTTTACAGTACCCATGAACACAAAACTAACATATTGATTTTGACCCATAATCTGGCAGGTGATCAAATCTCTCATGTATAATATAATTGACTAGTACGGGAGATGCTGCTTTCATCTTCTTCCCAACGGGTTGTCCATTGGTTAGTCTCCGTTTCACAATAAACATCAGTCCAATTTTCAGTGCCCCCAACTCTTGTCCATAATAAATCACCTTCAATACTTCCTCTTATCGTTCATAAGCAGTTTTTCATGTAAAAGAAAAAAAAAATATCACCAATAAATGAAAAGGAACTAGTACTACGGTAACTACGCTTGCAGTGTCTCTTGAAGATTCAAATCGAAACATTTGATCAAAGGCAACGAACCGTCGCTTTACTTGAGAGTTCAGATGTTGGTTTCAAGTACAATTGCCCATCCAAGGACGGAAATTGAAGTATTTTGCATCAAAGTGTGCACAATTTTGATGTTGCTTGAGAGCAAAATTGCGAAATAAAAAGTTAAAATAATGGTAGAAAAAATAATGGTAGAAAAAATTTGTATCTGATTTTATTAGAGATGCATTATACACTACTGCCATTAAAATTGCCACACAAGAAGAAATGCAGATGATAAACGCATATTCATTGGACAAATATATTATACTAGAACAGACATTTTCACACAATTTGGGTGCAGAGATCCTGAGAAATCAGTACCCAAAACAACCACCTCTGGCCGTAATAACGGCCTTGATAAGCCTGGGCATTCAGATAGGCATTCAGTCAACAGAGCTTGGATGGCGTGTACAGATACAGATGCCCATGCAGCTTCAACACGATACCACAGTTCATCAAAAGTAGTGCCTGGCGTATTGTGACGGGCCAGTTGCACGTCCACTGTTGACCAGACGTTTGCAATTGATGAGACATCTGGAGAATTTCCTGGTCAGGGCAGCAGTCGAACATTTTCCGCATCCAAAAAGGTCCGTACAGGACCTGCAACATGCGGTCGTCCATTATCCTGCTGAAATGTATGGTTTCACAGGAATCGGATGAAGGGCAGAGCCACGGGACATACCATATCTGAAATGTAACGGACACTGTTCAGAGTGCCGTCGATGCGAACAAGAGATGACCGAGGCGTGTAACCAATGGCACCCCATACCATCACGCCGGGTCACACGCCAGTATGGCGATGACGAATACATACATCCAGTGTGCGTTCACCAAGATGTCGCCAAACACAGATGCGACCATCATGATGCTGTATACGAGACCTGAATTAATCCGAAAAAAAGACGTTTTGCCATTCGTGCACGCAGATTCGTCGTTTCGTACACCATCGAAGGCGATCTTGTCTGTGATGCAGCGTCAAAGGTAACCACAGCCACGGTCTACGAGCTGATAGTCCATGTTGCTGCAAACGTCGCCGAACTGTTTGTGCAGATGGTTGTTGTCTTGCAAATGTCCCCATCTGTTGACTCAGGGATCTAGACGTGGCTGCACGATCCGTTACAGCCATGAGCTGCTAGTGATACGAGGCCGATGGGCTCCAGCACCGCGTTCCGTATTGCCCTCCTGAACCCACCGATTCCATATTCTGCTAACAGTCACTGGAACACGAGCAACGCGAGCAGCAATGTCTCGAAACGATAAACCGCTATCGCGATAGGCTACATTGCAACCTTTATCAAAGTCGGAAACGTGATGGTACGCATTTCTCCTCCTTACAAGATGCGTCACAACAACGTTCCACCAGGCAACGTCGGTCAACTGCTGTTTGTGCATAAGAGATCGGTTCGAAACTTTCCTCATGTCAGCACGTTGTAGGTGTCGCCACTGGTGCCAACCATGTGCGATTGCTCTGTAAAGCTAATCATCTGCATATCTTAGCATCTTCTTCCGGTCGGCTAAATTTCGCGTCTGTAGCATGTCATCTTCGTGGTGTAGCAATTTTAGTGTCCAGGAGTGTAGTATGATAAATAATGTATAGTATCTTTGTAACCGCATACTGAAGGAAATTGTTGTGAACGTCTGTGTAGACTACGCCTCGCGGTGTACCTGAAGTAAAACTTTGACTATCTGCGTGTGCTCGGCAGTGGCGCTGGCGGTGGCGGTTCCCAACCTGGGCCCGGCCATCTCGCTGGTGGGCGCGGTCTGCTTCTCGACGCTGGGCCTGCTCTACCCGGCCGTCATCGAGTCTGTGGCGCTGTGGCAGGAGCCTGGGGCATTGGGCTGGATGCGCTGGAAGCTGCTCAAGAACGCCCTGCTCGCCGCTCTGGCCCTCCTGGCGCTCGTCACCGGCACCATCTCCAGCGTCACCGAAATCATCGAGAACTACGGCCTCCAGTAGCGACACAGCTGGCTCGCCGTCTGGCTAGCACTGTCTCACACTGCCTGGTCAGACTATACGAGGCAATGCCTACAATGGGCCAGACTGAACGTACCATTGTACCACATGATTTCTACGAAGTTCGAACATGTTGGACTGATGACCTGCATCCAGTTGTCTTTATTAAATCCAGTATTTGTGACTAGTTTTGGATTTCTAGCAGTCCGTTATCAAAGTTGGCCACAATCGTATGTACCTTACTACACGAGTTACTTATGTAAACACGTAACTACAATTTTAATATTATTATTGCAATAAATCGTATAATGTGCTTTGGTGAAGGGTACTTCCTCTCCGATAGAACTCAGCACTTGGCTAACTACCACTGACTAAAGCGCATTATAAAATTTATTATAATTTTCATGTTAAAATTATACGTGTTTGTGTTACCGAGGTAAAGACATGACTAAGGCAAGGTTTGATAATGGACTAAAAGTTCGAAACTAGTCACTAAATACTGTTATGAATGAAGATAACTGAGACGGTGATTAAAATAAACAAAAGGACATGTTATCTACGTAATCTTTGTGATGTCTTCAAAGTTTAAAGTGTATCTATATCGTCTTGATATTTGTGACTCAGGCGATGTGTTACCATTCGAAGAATTTATGATCGTTGATAATGATCATTGACTTTAACTTCTGAACTTCATGAACTTTTGGTTTAATTTTTTTCTCTGTCTTTCTTCTCTTACAATGTTTTCCTGATCACAAGTGAATCTGTGCCCACAGTCAAGCGGCATAGTTATATTTTAATGAAATTATTCAGATACTTTTGCAAGTCACAACTTTTCGTGATAGATATGTATTGCCTGAAGCCTTAAATGTTCAAATGTTTGTAAATCTAGTGGACCAAATTGGTATGGTAATCACTCCATAGACTTACAAACTGCTTAAACTAATTTACTCTGCGTAAAACACACACACACGTACAAAGACGCGCGCGCGCATGCATTCGCATATTCCCCCCAAAGAGGACTTGAACTTCTAGCGGGAACGGTCGCCCAACATGATGCGTTAGACCACGCGGCCGTTCCGCGCCGCGACAGTAGCTCCCATTAAAAAATGTAGCAAGGCAGGGTTTCGAACTCAGGTCTCTGCATATTATGCAGTTATGAGAACCACAATAGCTAAGCACAGTGACGAGTCAAAATTCTAATCTCTGATTTAGTTTAAACATTTTTCCCCTTTAACGTAACAACTGTTCAGTCTGTGTGGAACTGCTATTCTGTGTGATTTTTACATCCTTGACAATGTTGTTCGCGTTTAAGGGGAACAACATGTAGACTGATACAAAGGTGGAAATTTGAGGAGGGATGCGTTCTAGGGTAAATCCTTGCATTGGTGCGAATTCATTGTGTCAGGATTGTGTGGTGGTTAGCGTAACTACCTAGTGAACAGCAGATTCGGGTTCGAACCCAGCCGTGGCACAAATTTTCATTTAGTGCTTCAGTCTATACACATTAATCCACTGAAATTCTTTTCAACATGTGGAGGAAGTAATTATGTCTGACTTGTTTGTGTGCTGTGGAACAGTTGGATGTATTGCGTGTCATTACACTGACTGTTGTGCATTTTCTGTATATTAAGAATTGCTGTTCTAAGGAATCATAAATGTATGATTAGCTTCATTAGTTTTTGAAAAAAGTTAATTATTTATGCTTTGTGTGTATATTAAAATATATTTATAAAATAAAAACGTATTTGAAAAATAAGTTATGATGGGTAAATAATAAAATACTGAAGAGGAAATTTTATAAAGACATTCAAAATCTGCCCCTACGCTCTCTACATCTACTCCTATTACACTGCAAATTACCTTTAAGTGTATGGCAGAGGGTTTGTCGAACCGCTGTTCTTCGCTTCACCATTCTACATTTTTATACGAGGTAAGTCCACAAAGTAAGCTCCGTTTGGTTATATAAAGCAAACGTGTACAGATAGAGAAAAAATATTTATTGTACAAAAATATACAATTATGAAACTACTTTTCTACATAGTTTCCGAAATTTTGTAGGCGTTTGTCATAGCGCGTCAGAAGTCTTTGTATGCCTTCTTCGTAGAAGGTTGCCGCCTGTGTATTCAACCATGTGGTAATATGTTCTTTCAGCTCGTCATCATCGCTGAAGTGTTGACCACCATGGACAGGTTTTAGGTATAAGAAGAAAGTCGCTAGGTGCGAGACTGTACGGAGGATGATCAAACACATCCCAGGAAATTCCCGTAAGAGTTGTTTGGTCACATTCGCCTTGTGAGGTCGGGCGGCAACGTGAAGGGAAGAAGAAGACTCCTTTCATCTCTTCTTACACCTAAAAGCTGTCCTTGGTGGTCAACACTTCAACGATGATGAGCTGAAAGGACATGTTTGCCACATGGATGAACACACAGGCGGCAACCTTCTATGAAGAAGGCACACAAAAACTTGTCCCACGCTATGATAAGTGCCTACAAAATTTCGGAAGTTATGTAGAAAAGTAGTTGAACAGTTGCAGATTTTTATAAAATAAATATTTTTTCTGTATCTGTTCATGTTTGGTTTATATAACCAAACGGAACTTACTTTGTGGACATACCTCGTATCATCTCTACAGCGCCCATCACAAATTATTTTACTGCCTACATAAAAAAAAAAATTATCTGTCATGTCTTTTACTTAAATCCTTCAGCATCACCTGGACTTGTTACACTCCATAATTACTCAGCTTGCCCTTTTCTCACATGACATATTGCGAGCCATGGATGAAGGGCAACAGGCGGATTGTGTTTTCCTCGACTTCAAAAAGGCGTTCGACGCGGTGCCACACTGCAGACTGCTAACGAAGATACGAGCTTATGGAATAGGTTCACAGATTTGTGACTGGCTGGAAGACTTCCTAAGTAATAGAACGCAGTACGTTGTTCTCGACGGCGAGTGTTCATCAGAGATGAGTGTATCGTCAGGCGTGCCCCAGGGGAGTGTGATAGGACCGCTGTTATTTTCTATCTATATAAATGATCTGATGGACAGAGTAAGTCGTAATTTGCGGCTGTTTGCTGATGATGCTGTGGTGTATGGGAGGGTGTCGCCTGTAACTGACTGTAATAGCATACAGGATGACTTAGACAAAATTTCTAGTTGGTGCGAAGAATGGCAGCTAGCTCTCAATGTAGAAAAATGTAAGGTGATGTGCATGAGTAGAAAAAACAATCCTATAATGTTCGAATACAGCATTAATAGTGAGTTTCTTGATCCTGTCGCGTCGTTCAAATATCTAGGCGTAACATTGCAGAGCGATATGACATGGAACGAGCATGTAAGGACAGTTGTGGGTAAGGCGGACAGCCGACTTCGGTTTATTGGGAGAATTTTGGGAAGATGTACTTCACCTGTAAAGGAGACAGCGTATAAAACGCTTGTACGACCACGTCTTGAGTATTGATCAAGTATTTGGGACCCGCAGCAGATCGGTTTGAAGGAATACCTAGAGGCTGTTCAGAGGCGAGCAGCTAGATTTGTTACCGTTAGGTTCGACCAATGCGCGAGTGTCACGGAAATGCTCCGGCAACTCAATTGGGGATCGCTGGAAGAAAGACGACGTTATTTTCGTGAATTTCTGTTAAGTAAATTTAGAGAGCTGAATTTGAAGCTGAGTGTAGTACGATCTTGCTGCCGCCTACTTACATTTCGCGTAAAGATCACAAAGACAAGATAAGAGAAATTAGGGCTCGTACGGAGGCAGATAGGCATTCTTTTTCTCCTCGTTCAATTTGGGAGTGGAATAGGAAAAAAAAATACCAAGTAGTGGTACAGTGTACCCTCTGCCACGCACCTTACGGTGAATTGCGGAGTATGTATGTAGATGTAGATATACAATGTCTTTGGCACTGCTTATTCGACGCACGTGGGTGGCACTTATTGTCCTGTAGCGGGAGGTAACAAGAACTGAGGTGACAACTGGCGACTAATTATCGCTGTTAAGCGAATGGGGGCGGGGAGGGGGGAGTAATGACCTTGGCTGTGAACGCGATTAGCGCAAACCACCCGAAGGACGCCTGCAGGACAAAGCATAGTCCACCGCGACGCCAGCGTCGGTCTGGAGCAGGCGACACCACAGGCGGCCGCTGCAGCTGCCAACAGCCAATCAGCGGCTCCGAAGACTTTACAGGTACCTCACCATTGGCGTCTTTCTGTTGTACAGCTAGCAGAAGATAATCGAGATAAGGCGTTTCTTGCTTCTTCTTTGAAGGTCTGCCATTCGGAACATTATGTTGAAATTCAATTTTGACTAGAATGGCGATAAGTGCGAGTACGATTCGCGTACCGTGTTGTTCGTTCAAACTTCATTATGAATATAGACAGTCCATCAGTCCTAGGAATCTGACGGCCTTAGCCAGTTTCTCCATTGAAACTGTAACTACATCGATCCCAGGAATTGAAAGACTTTCTACAACTTTTTCAGTTGAATTTTCTTCTGTAATTTCACACTCATTATTAAAATTTTAAACATGGTTGCAGTTCAGCAACGGTGGAATACGATCCAAACTCAACAAAGTTTCAGCTGACCAGTTGCATAAAAATGGTTTACATGCATAAACCTTGACCTAGGTTTTGACAAAACTAATTTTACCGTCTTCAGAAGTATTACATTTAGCTCACATTAAAATAGTTGTTAAATAAAATGCGGCTGACTCCATGTCATAGAATAACAACTAAAATTTTAAAACACGTCTACAACATAAAATTGTGGAGCAGGGCCACACACAGGCCGAGTGAGCACTGCGTACCATTTTTTGTTGTAGACATGTTTTAAATCTTACTTCTGAAGAAGGCAAAATTACTTTTGCCGAAACCTAGGTCAAGGTTTATGCATGTAAACCATTTTTATGCAACTGGTCGGCTGAAACTATGTTGACTTTTGGACACTCACTATTGCTATTTTTTCTATATTTAATTACTTTTGGAGATTTACCTACCTGCTATACTAATCAGTAATAGGCTATTCTCCTCTGTTAAAATACGGTTGTTATTATTGTTCTGAATTATTATATCATTCTATAGCGTTTTCGGTCTTAATTTGACCAAAACTCAGTTATTTTTTCTGAATTTAAGACTTAAAAATAGTTACATTCCAAGATAAGGTCACGTGATTCAAATCTGTTACTGGTTGAAGCCCTGGCCATGTCGCGCATCATGAGGAATACGACGCAAATTTGTGTAACTAAGGGACCAAACTACGAAGGTTCCTAGACTGACAATCTATTTTAAAGACAAAACACACACAGATACATACACAAGAGAGGACTCTGTGACGTTGCCAGGTAGTAGTTCGCTGCCTCTTTAAATTCATAATATAGTACTGAGTAAATATGTATTCAAGTCTCTGTTATATTAACAATCTAAATATAATGTAATAGAGTTGTCAACAATACTTTAGTATTAAACGGAAACTAATGAAAGAATAACATTCCTAACATTAATTGAGATACATAATAATACCTACTTTAATATTACGAGAAAAAGTCTACTTAGCCTTAACAGAAATACTAATTAGCATTATTTATAACGTACAACAATACGCCTCTTGCATGAACTAATTAATATTTGCTAATTATACAAACTTCTCTGCTGTCAAATTATAGAAAATAACTTCAAATGTTTTGGAAAAGAAAATGATAATAGACTAATTACATTCGTACCTCTATTATTATGCAACACTGGTATCGGGAGGCTGAGTAATGCAATCAGATGGGAATAAATCGGAACATGCTTCGTTACTCGAACCTCCATCGGGAGCGGGCGCGCAATCCACGAGATCGAAAAGCTTGATCCAAAAGATGAAGTACACCAGGTTATTCACATGGATCTATATCGGTCATTTTACGATTCATTTGCTCGGCTGAAGTGCTCATCTTTTCACCAATTTTGGTTATCAGAGAATTTATTTTGCTATAGAAAGATTGCCTCAGGCACTGAACCGACGAGTCTATTTTGTTATTAGAACTACTGTCATTTAAAGCTTGATTTGACTCTTGCAAACCAATTAATCGAATTCATATCCTATTTCAAAGATTGATTACATCAATTTAGTGAACTAGTTTCATGATTAGGCTGATGTTCATTGAAGTAATTTCATTTTTCAAAGATTGACTCAACAATTGAGTTGATGATTGATTTTTTTTTATTTCTTTCTGCTGATGTCCAATAATTGATTCTGTCAGTAAAATATTGGTTCAACGATTGACTGATTTGATATTTCAGTTTTGTTGTCAATTTGTTGCATGAGTATATTGAAATCGATCAATTTCGGATTACACTCAAGATTCAGCAATTGTCCTGTTTTCATCTCCAGTTCTGTTGTGTAGTTCATATTTGAACACAATACTTTATTCACCGGGTAACCACAGTCGAAGTGATTCAGTTTCTTGACAAAGCACCGCTCCGACTATTAAAAATTCTTTATTGAGAACACACGACCGGTTTCACAAAATGAATTTGCATCATAAGGTGCTTATTTCTTGCATATAAGAAAGAAAATACAGAATCAGAAATTAACCTTTTCAACCGCGTAAAGCACATACCAATTACATTATATTAGTCGTTGTCTACTTACATTCAAGTCATAACCATATATTACATTGAGTTTGAACTAGCTGATTCCCATCATTTATCTCGAGGTGTAACCAACTTTCATTTAAAACCATTTATAAAATTCCTTTTGTTCAAAAAGTGGGGCTCCGTCAACTATGTATTAAAAACTGAACGAAATCCATCCCATACCTGAAAAAAAAAAAAAAAAAAAAAAATCAGTCAATAGCCTACATCTGACATAGCCACTCCCATAAATTTCGGCTGATTGGTACAATTAATTAACCTGTGTACCGAATGTCCTGAATTTTATGGGAAAGGGAATCGTCCCAAAGAATTAATCCGGTAAATGTAGTGGTCGTTACATCCAAACCGCTACTTCGGTGATACTTTTCGCAACAAAAGTCGACAAACATTTTGAAAATTTCAGAAAATGTTTGCAGTTAATAAAATGTGGGCAAACAATCGGAAATGATTAAATTCACAATAAAATTTTTTGAAATATAGTGGTGAGCAAAATAAATTTAGGAAATTTATTTGATCGCAAAATTAATTACTAATTAATTAGGTATTTGGACGTACAAAGAAGTAAAGCTATGTAGGTCAAGCATAGAAGCTAGAAGACTGTGATAATTATGTTTTATTATAATGACATAGTGCACCTATGCACTGTAAATTGTTATGTAACAACTGTTTGACATTACAAGGTTATGGCCTTGTAAAATATTTTATTTGACCTGATGATGCTGACATAGTTCAGCGAAACCGGTCGTCGTTAATAAAAATTGATGATAAGCGATCTTGGCTATTTTATATCTTTTTACACATAAAATACACTAAGGCTAAATTGGTAACCTTTATTATGTTGAACACTCGACAATAAGACACAAATAACTACACTGAAAACTTAATAATTAATATGAAATACGAGTCTAACCATACCGCTTTTTATTCACAGCCTGACATAGGCAAATTTGGTAAATGATTGTCATTCAAGCTCAATAAACCAGCTGTAATTATGTAATCAAACAGGTTGCTACAATAAATACCACCAGAAAAAAAATGACTAGAAAATATTAAATGAATAATTTTTGTTCGTTTGAAATATTTGTTTTACTGTTGAATAGATCAATGTCAGTGAAAGTTAATGAAAATATTTCATTGTCACTGAAAAGTTTTCTTAAGCGTTCAATTAATCATTTAGGAAAAACTTCAGAAGCTTGTTTACTGACACACTAGAAAATAATTTGGTCAGTAACAAATTGTTGATACGTTATGTAGTATAACTATTGGGTTTTTATAAAAACAATAATAAATGATTCATTATGAAATCGAGTTTTACTGCTATCAAAGGCTGACAGCAGATAAAATGAAATTATTATTCCTTTAGTAACAAAACAGAAAGTGTTTTTACAGTTCTTACTTTCATATTTCGGATTAGCCTCGGCACAATAATGGAAACGAAAGGAACCTGATTGGATAATGTCTAGGTGAAAAATTGGATGATACAATATGCGCTTTTGCAGGTTTGCTTTAGAAACACTTCTCCACTACTACGCTTGGTAGCCGTGCGTGCTAAATGAAACAGACTTGGTCGGATCTTACTTTGATGAGACGGCGTAGCCATGCTGTCGCATTTTGTTCGCATACAATAGTAACTGAAATAAGCTCTCTTTAGGGGCAATACTGCCTCCACAGCACTCCTCTTGCTACGTATGTCCTCTTGATTGATTTGCGCAGTGCCCACTTAAAATAATTAATATTGCCTCTTCATCCACGTTTCTTCTTGCGTCGTACCAACTTCAAACATTACAACTCTCCATGAGCTACCACTGAGCGTGCGGACTCAACAACAACTGAATATAGACGTCAGACTGACAGTGCGCCTTCGCTGTACCACACTCTAACATATACAGTCGCGACACTCACTGTTACCAACTGACAGTTGCAACGACACTAGCGCTCCTAGTGGTGGGCAAGCTGCCGTAGGAGTGATGTTTGTTTATTTGTGTGCGAAATTAAAAAAAAAAATAGTTGGTATAGTTTTTGTGTTACAAGCATTATTAAAATATTAAGAGATATATATGACACGGACATTAATGTAAATACAGCCGATATTAATTGATTCAGAACAACTTCGTCATGAACAAATACTTACGGATATGTGTTATTATGCTGCTTATTCCGCTGAAAATAAGTAGAATATAAACATAAGAGAAACATAAATTTCTATTTTGGTGTGTTTTTGAGTTTTTTGACGGGTATAAATTGGGTGTGTAGTCTAATGATTCGCACACTTTTAGGCTTCACTCGTCTTTCTGATACGCGCATATTTCGTTTGAGTGTCATAACTTTAGCTTAAGAAGACAATGCCTTGGATATGCCTCCCGTTTGTTGTTCAGTTGTAGGAACAATCGTGGAATTGGGTTCTTCTATGTTGAAAACAGCCTGATTGCTTTTTTACGTTTTCTTGCCAGGTCTGTGACTTTTTCCTTCAGCTACAGCTATAGTGGCTGCTTTGGTACGTTAAATGCGTTTCCTACGTTCCACTCTCACCGATTTTACTGGAATTGTAGTGAAGAAACCTTAACGTTCCCGAGTAGGAAAGCGATGACTTTTTGCCAAAGGCAGGTCCTCCGGTGTTCCTTAGCCATTTCTTATTTTTAATAGAAAATGATATGATTCAAGGAAAGCCTGTAGGTTACAAGATAATTGTAAATAAAGTGTCCTGCAATGTACCGTTTTGTACCTTATCAGGGATCTCCGTGAACCTAATAAAAACAAAGGTGGAGCTAGTCTGTAAAAATCAGTATAAACGATACTATTCGCACTCATCCCGTATCGTATTCAGAAACGTAGCTTGCCGGCCGCTTGGAGCGCTGCAGTCGTAGTATAGAACAAAATCTGCGGGAGTGTCGTGACTGTATATGTTACACTGTGGCTGTACCAAGGTCTGTGTCCCACTTCCATATATTTTTTATACAGTACAAAGTCCTTGACTAAGCTAGCGTGTCTACTACATTTACAGAATCATTTTCGAAATGTAAATTAATTACTGTTTCGTGTTCACATTTAAATACCTTAACTACATTGTCAAAAATTAATAAATGGATAATACAAATGTTCAAATGTTTGTTAGGCTTATGGGACTTAATTGCGGGGTCATCAGTCGCTAAACTTACAAACTACTTATAAAATAACTTATACTAAAGACAGCACAAACATCCATACCCGAGGGAGGATTCGAACCGACGTCGGGGAACGGCATCGCGCATAGGAGCATAGCACCTCAATGCGCTCGGCCACTCCGCCGCGGCGAAAAATGTACAGAATAGTTTTTTGGTGATGGAAAACATATTTACGATTTTTATGTATGAATGGAAAAGAAATTTGTGAAATCCGGCAGTGCAAACCATCCCAATGTTGATGCGATTATGGTATCATAATTTACGTTAAAACTGTGTTTAAAGTAAAATATGCCTACATTTAAAGGTAACTGTTACGTACGTGTGTCAACAGACACTATGCCTACATTTGAAGGTAACTGTTACTTACGTGTATCAATAGACACTCTACAGATTCAAACTATTATACACCATAGACGTGTGTAAATAAGGATTGCATCTCGGATTCAATCTTCATTTTTCTATGTAATTCAATTTGCTTTTAAATTAATACTGTTGTTACTGGTCACTGTAAAAATTACATATTAAGCGTACACCTATGTACTTACATTTCCAATTCAGATTAATTCGTGTGTTACGGTAAATAATCTTGCGCTCTAGTCACATTCCACCTATCATTAAGCATTTTTTCGTGCTGAATGGTCCCGAAAAAATTTGTTAGGTTAAAGTGGAACTTGGGAGACTAAAGAATGCTGAAAATAAGATGAGACCGATTTTGGCTTAAATACAACATTTTAAAAGAAAGAATACGGTTCTAGGTGCCAACAATAAATATTTTCCAGGGAAGATGACGCTCGGTTTTGAAGTGACTTCAGCTGCTCGAGCGACGTACACTGTAGTTAATTGGTAACGTAACCGTTAGCTTTGTAGTTAACAAAATATTTGATCCTATATTTTTTTACCTCTTCCTGTTGTCGCTGAAGAATGTGATATTGTGAAATACAATGTAATTATTGTCGAGATTACTAAAAATTTCCGGGCTATTATGCCGTGGCCTTATATATTTATTATTAAAACCCGAATTTTCGTCCCCAACTGCGGAGGTCATTTTCAAGGGGGATCGTGGCACTTTTGAATGTCTGATGCACTGCCTGGGTCACATGGTGGAGTGATACTAAATGAATTCTGGATTCCGGTGTTGAAGAAAAATGTAACAGTCTTCCACCATGGGACGACATTAACGGACGGAGGCAATAGGCAACGACGAATTGCGCGCGCATGTCAAAAACATCTGACGACACGACTCTGCGCGCTAGCCCTAGTAATCGGAGTTTGGATTCAGTCAGTAGCGAGCCAGGATGTGCCTCGGACATTCAAAAGTGCCACGATCCCCCTTGAAAATGTCCTCCGCAGTTGGGGACGAAACGTCGGGTATTAATAATAAATCCATAAGGCCATGGAATAATAGCCCGGAAAGTTTTAGTAATAATGACCTCTCCGGCCATGAAAGTATACATTTTACAATTATTGTCGAATTAAGTAATAATTTCAAATTTTATTCAAGATATCTGCATTCACCAGATGGACTAAAAAGTCGTTTTTGAGATAGTAATCGTTGATGTACATATATCTTTCATAAACTGAAGTACTGTATCACTGATGTAAATATTAAAATTTACAACCAATATGAAGTTTGTACTTTTGTCCACTTAATTAGAAAACGACTTTAAATACAAATAGTTGGCGTTTCGTATCGTGATCAGCTGAATCGCAGCTAATTTCAGCCCACTAATTTATACATAACAATACTTTCAGCATTTGCAGTTGCAGAGTATGATACTTAATAGTGAACTAATAGAATAATAATTATCGTATGAGTCTTTCCTTACACCAAAAACATCCACACAGAAATAAACGCACAAAGTGACCGCAATCTCATTTTACGCATTTCTCATTGCCTGTAATATACAATGTTTCTGGAGTGCGGTACTAAGAAATATTTGTAGACCATTTTCCGAAACGTGAATGCCCAGACAATATAGCACTGTTAGTGAGTTTTACAACAGCGTGGTGTGGGTTGACATCACAACATCACATGATTCAAATTTCACTTCCGTTTATGAAAAATTCTGCAGTTCATGAGGATAAAAAGCAATTTAAGAGTATAAGACGACATAATTAATCACTTAAGACGATTTCCAGAAAACAGTCAAATACCTTATTGAAAATGTCATGAATTCGTCTCGTCTAATCCATATTAAGATTTGACCCAAGTCATCAAGAAATAAAAAGAAACGGCCGGCCAAAGGGCTATTACTGTTACATAGGTGTTGAATTACTTTGTGACGTCGCGGTGATGTGGTCGAGCGATCTAAGGTGCCTTGCTGCGGAGCGCGCGGGTGCTCGCCGTCGGATGTTGAGTCCTCCCTCGGGCATGCGTGTGTGTGTTGTTCTTAGGTTGATGAAATGTTTGTAAATCTGTCGCACTCAACTGCGTGGTTATTGGTCTGTATCTTAGAAAATACTTAAACTAAGTTAAACTAACCTAAGGACAACACACACATCCATTTCCGAGGGAGGATTCGAACCTCCGACGCGGGAGGCCTCGCGATCCCTCACGTGGCGCTCCAGACCGCTCGGCTACTCCCGCGCGGCTTTAGGTTAGTTTAAGTAGTTCATAAAACTAGGGACTGCTTACCGCAGTAGTTAAGTCTCGTAGCTGTACAAACATTCTTCTTACTGTGTGACACGTGACCCCATCCGTAATAATGGAGGTAGGGTCGTGGTTCAGTTAGTGCTGTTACGTCACTCTGAAACATTAGAGACGCTGTATTCTACATCCACATTGGACGTTTTGCAAATCACATTTAAGTGCCTAACAGAGGATTCATCGAACCACCTACATACTATTTATCTCCCATTCAATTCTCGAATAGCGCGCGGGAAGAAAGACCACCTGAATCTCTCCGTTCGATCTCTGATTTCTCGTATTTTATTCTGATGGACATTTCGACCTACGTAAGCAGAGTTCGCTTCCGGAGGAGAATGTTGGTGATTGGAGTTTCGTAAGTAGCCGACGCCGCAGCGATAAGCGCCGTTGTTGTAATGATTCCCATCCAAGATCCTGTATCATTTCTGTAACGTTGTCTGCCCAGTATTGTGACAATACAAAACGAGCTGCCCTCCTTTGGACTTTTTCGATCTCCTCCGTCAAAACCACCTAATAAGGATTCCACACTGGGCAGCAATACTCCGAAAAAGGACGGACAAGCGTAGTGTATGCAGTCTCTTTAGTAGTTCTGTTGCACCTTTTAAGTGTTCTGCCAATAAAACGCAGTCTCTGGTTCGCCTTTCCCACGACATTATCTACGTGTTCTTTTCAGTTTAAGTAGCCTGGAATGTGAACGCCGCAGTCGGGGATCACCAGACAGAAAAAAAATCACCTTTCAACGCCGGCACAACACCTAATTTATTCATACCCCAGCCGATTAGCACGAAGTATTTATAAATTATGTATTGCAGTCATCCTAGTGAAACATTTTCGGTGGAACCTCAATCAAAATCCTTATGTCTTACATATTAGAGTGTGGAAAGGCACTGCGCCTGTATGAGACGATAAAATTTCAAATGAAAGCAATTATCTGCATATGTCACTTACTTTTTGTATCCTACTATGTGTTTCGTAAATTTACACACACACACAAAAGAAAAAAAATGAAATGTTTGTAGATCAAGCTACTCTGGTCTTCGATCCCTAGACTTAAAAACGACATAAATTGACTCGAGGGAGGACTCGAACCTCCGCTGGGAGGAACCACGCATACCGCAACATGACGCCCCAAAACGCACAGTCATTCCGCCGCTTAATTTTGCATCCAGCTACCATAATTGTTATAAAAACCACTGTTTCACCTGAAAATGTCAGTATAACCTCTGTAAAGACAGTCGTGGGATAAGAAATATTAAGAGACTAATGCAGAGAATTGGTTTTTTGTTAACTTATGAGATATTTCACAGTTTGCGAAGGCGATGTTACTTTGTGGAAAAATGTAAGGTGATGCGCATGAGTAGAAAAAAAAAAAAAACAACAATCCCATAATGTTCGAATACAGCATTAGTAGTGAGCTTCTTGATGCTGTCGCGTCGTTCAAATATCTAGGCGTAACACTGCAGAGTGATATGAAATGGAACGAGCATGTAAGGACAGTTGTGAGTAGGGCGGACAGCCGACTTCGGTTTATTGGGATGATTTTGGGAAGATGTACTTCACCTGTAAAGGAGACCGCGTATAAGACGCTTGTACGACCACGCCTTGAGTATTGCTCACGTGTTTGGGACCCGCAGTAGATGAGTTTAAAGGAAGACATAGAGGCGGTTCAGAGACGAGCAGCTAGATTTGTTACCGGTAGGTTCGACCAATGGGCGAGTGTCACGGAAATGCTCCGGCAACTCAATTGGGGATCGCTGGAAGAAAGACGACGTTCTTTTCGTGAATTTCTGTTGAGTAAATTTAGAGGGCCGGAATTTGAAGCTGAGTGTAGTACGATCTTGCTGCCGCCTACTTACATTTCGCGTAAATATCACAAAGACAAGATAAGAGAAATTAGGGCTCGTACGGAGGCATATAGGCATTCTTTTTTTCCTCGTTCAATTTGGGAGTGGAATAGGAAAGGAAATGCCTAGTAGTGGTACAGTGTACCCTCCGCCACGCACCTTACGGTGAAGTGCGAAGTATGCATGTAGATGTAGATGTCGTACTATGGCTTGTTTCGGATTAAATGGAACAGAAAAAAAGAAATCGCACACTTCTAATAGCTGTAATTTCTTAATTGTTAATTTGAATTTGATACGCAATCTACACTCACTACTCGCCTTATCTCTGTCCCCCTCTCTCTGTCCCTCTCCTGTTCCTATCTCTCTTTGTTCTCATTCTCGACCCTCCTCAATCTGTGCATCGCCTAATTCTTATCCATCAGCCGGCCGCAGTGGCTGAGCAGCCTGCGGCACGCCAGTCACAGTCTGCACGGCAACTACGGTCGGGGGTTCGAATCAAATGTTTGTATAGCTTATGGGACTTAACTACGGGGTCATCAGTCCCTAAACTTACAAACTACTTATGAACTACCTAACACTAAGGACGGCACAAATATCCATGCCCGAGGGGGGATTCGAGCCCCCGACCGTAGTGGCCGTGCAGACCGTGACTGACGCGCCGCAGTCCCCTCGGCCAACGAGGCCGGCGGGTTCGAATCCCCTTCGGGCATGTTTTGTGCCGTCTGTAGTATAAGGTAGTTCATAAGCAGTTTGTAAGTTTAGGGACTGATGACCCCACAGTTAAGTCCCTTAAGCTTAACATTTTTTTCTTATCCATCTCCTCGTCCCTCTTTTCCATCTCTTCCCTTTTTCTTTGACCATCAAACCGCTTCTGCGGTATACACCTTACGACGATACTAATTGATAGTACAGTCATAAATTTCATCACCTCTTTTGTAAGTTATCCTATAATTATTTATGATTTTTTTAACGGAATGAGCGGATTTTTTTAAATTTTTTTGCATTAGGACACGGAGTTGACAAATTTTATTGCTTCGATAAAACTTTTCATTGACAAAAGCAAATCGAGTGTGATCAACAACTCCTCACTGAATACTATATCCTTAGAAACTTCGTGCCACAACGCACATGTATATTAGATTTGCCAGGTTCTAGAGCGTTGTAGAATAAAGTTGCACAACGTACACTTTTATTAGATTTGCCCTAGAGTGTTCTAGAATAAAGTTGGTACAATAGCAATCCTGAATTTCATTTTCATAATTAAATTAGACGTTTTTCACAAATGAAATATACATCAGATTAATCAGCACAAACAGCAAGCAATTTTACATGTAATAATAAATCGGATGAAATTATATATCAGACACATATGCAAAGTATGACTAGTGCAGTATTGATTTGTTAACAAAATTGAAATTGTTAAATAATTAACTACCCTTATTGTTTCGTAATGAACTGATTGTGTCAAACTGTTTAGGATGCCTTACATAACTTCAGGAAATGATAGTAATCATATTGCCAAAAGACCACAAGTTATCCCACTACCGGCATTGTGCAGTGGATAGTCTGTCAACTGTGTTGAATTTGTTTCGACTGAAGGACTCCGCCTCAATCCAATTAAGTGCCTCTTTGTCACCAAAGAGATAAAAATCCTGAGGTACCTACTCAATGCAGATGGTGTCCGTCCTGGTCCAGATAAAGTAAGGGCAGTCACGGAATTTCCAACTTCTCAGCATATTCGAGGTGTGACAAGTTTTCTCGGTCTGTGCTCATGCTACCGACGTTTCATAAAAGGATTTTGTAACAAGGCACGACATTGTAAGAATTTCTGCAGGGAGTCGCCAAGTTTTACTGGGATGAGACAAAAGAAAGAGCTTTCCGGGCACTTAAGGAGGCTCTAACTTCCGCACCAGTTCTGACATACGACGAGAATGCGGAAACCGAACTTCACACTGACGCTAGCGGGTATGGGATTGGTGTAGTGTTTATGCAAATTCAGGAACTTGTTGAAAATGTAATAGCCTACGCCTACTCTCAAAGTCCGAGATGAACAACTCTACAACTGAGAAAGAATGTCCCGCAGTTATCTGGGCTACCTATAAGTTCCGGCCGTATTTATTCGGCAAACCATTCACCGTCGTGACAGATCACCATTCTCTGTGTTGGCTGACTAGCTTGTAGGATACATCAGGTCGACCAGCAAGATGGGTACTAACACTCCAAGAGTATGACACCACAGTGGTATTCAAGAACGGGCGAAAACACAATGATGCCGACTGCCTTGCGAGGAATCCATTAGTGCAACACAACAGCATGGATGAAATTTCAGCCCTCACTGAATTATGTGACCTTACAGGTGACAGAGGGAAGATCCAGCACTATTATAAACCACAGAGGCCTTGGAGAAACGAGAAACGACTAACGGAGAACAACAACGATTCACTGGACCCCAAATGGCTACTGGCCTTTCATGTCATCTCCAGCCAGCTATTCTCAAATATTTCCACGATGCCCCAATATCCGGTCATCTTGGATTCGTGAAGACCCTAGACAGAATCAGAGACAGGTATTACTGGAAAGGTCTCTATCGATCTGTCAGGCACTATATTAGTCACTCTAAAGAGTGTCAGTCAGCAACAGGCCGGCCGCGGTGGCCGAGGGGACTGAGGCGCTTCAGTCACGGTCTGCACGGTCACTACGGTCGGGGGTTTGAATCCCCCCTCGGGCATGGATATTTGTGCCGTCCTTAGTTGTAGGTAGTTCATAAGTAGTTTGTAAGTTTAGGGACTGATGACCCCGTAGTTAAGTCCCTTAAGCTTAACAAACATTTGATTTTTGAGTCAGCAACAAAAGCATATGTCGCAATTACCTCCAGGGCATCTCGCACCGATTCCACCTGCAGCAGCTCCATTCCCCCGAGTTCGGATCGATCTTTTAGGGAGGTATCCGAATTCGACAACCGGTAACCGATGGATAATAGTCTGCACTGACTACCTCACACGCTACGCTGTCACCAGACCTGTGCCGACTGGAGAAGCTCCAGAGATCGCAAAATTCCTCGTAGAAGACATTATTTTGAAGCATGGAGCAACACGTGTGATGATATCTGATCATGGAAAAGTATTCCAGTCAAAACAAGTAACAGAGGTTATGTCACGTTGCGACATTGTCCACAGAATGACAACTGCATACCATCCTCAGACAAATGGTCTTACAGAACATTTTAACAAGACCTTATCAGATATGCTGTCGATGTACGTCGATGATGAGCAGAAGGATTGAGATACAATACAACCAGTCATGACATTTGCTTATAATAACGCAATACAAGACGCATCATGTTTCACGCCGTTTTTCCTGCTCCATGGCCCTGAAGCTGAGTCGACAATGGATACGCTGTTTTCGTTTCAGCCGGGCGACACTCAGAATATGTGAATCAATGGATCACTAGGGTCGAAGAAGCAAGACAGGTAGCTGGACGCCCGGGTGAAGGACCGTCAGAGGTACAAAGACAAGCACCAACCTGTTTTGTACAGAGCAAAATATCTAGTATGGATTTTTACCCCTATACGGAAAGTTGGGATATCAGAAAAGTTACTGAAGCGATACTTTGGTCCGTATCGTGTCATACGCCGTCTGTCATACATAACATACGAAGTCGAGGTTAATCGGACGTCGTCGAAACGACAAAAACGAAGATACATTGTTCATGTCCTCCACATGAAGCCATACTATGATCCTGAAGAGCAAAGAGGCGAAAATAGTTCTTGTTCAAGGACTCTAAGGAGGACTCATCACAAAATCAAGATCCAGGACTTGCAGCTGGCTCCAAAGGGAACCTAACAGCGAGTCGCTGTTTTTTCAGGAGACGGTGCAATGCCGCAAGACCACAAGTTAGCCGACTGCCGGAATGGTGCAATCGATAGCGTCACCTATTGTAGTGCTGAAGGTCGCCGGTTCAATACCGTCCACCGGCAAAAGTTTATTTATTTATATTTATCGCTTCCAAAATGTTCTGAACGTTTCTTATGTTCACTTGTAATTTCCACAAGTTTTTTATGTTAATTTCTGGTACATTGTGTATAAATAGCTGAGCATTCTGCCTGAGTGGCATTCAGTGCTGAGCGTATGTTTCAGTTCGCAATAAACCTGCTTTCAGTATAAATGGTGTATTCAGTCGACAACCCTGCCTTCGTAGTCAGGCCTACTTCCATTTCAACGCGACAATATTATTGTAAAAATACGAATAATTGCAGAATTTTACCATCAACAGGGTCTTTACAGTTTCTAGATTTTTATAAACTGTAACTAAACAAAAGTAATTCGACAGAAAATGGTTAAACGGTAAAGTTTAAGGTGAGTTTTTCTATAACGTTAATTACATTACATTATGCAGTGTTGATTTTGGACAAAGTATTTCGAAAATGCTATTTCATTAATATTGCAAAAATTGTTGTAGTTAACTGCTATATTACCGTCTTTATTTAAGGAAAATTTCAAATGAAACCAAAGTATTGAACATTATTGAAAATTCTACATCGATAAAAAAGAGTATCGGGTGTATCTGAAACAGGCTGCCACAGGGTCTACTACAACAGTGTCGCCGTGTGTTCTGTAGCTGAGGCCCGCAATAATAACTACGAATTTGCATGCAGGCAGCAAACCAAGTCAGTTGCCACACCATATACGACACGTTTCGAGACAATTTCTGGGTCTTTATAATGAACTAGCGGTAAACCGACGTTGTCCGGGTGTTTATTTATCCTATATTTTCGTAGTCCTCATTCCCTTCTCCCCTCTCTCTGCATCTACCTCTTTCTCTCTCATCTCTCTGTTCGATTCTACCTTTCCTTCTCTTGGTAAAGTTTTTTACAATGTACCCTCATTCATGTACCATACAAACATTTATGTACTGAGTGATCTTCCTCTTGGTTTAAAGGTTATGGGTGCAAAAATTCATAAAGATTGGACCAAAACTATACATTTTGTAAAATTCCGTAAGTACCCTCCACCATGCACTGAACGAAATTTTATACAGACAGTGACATTCCTCTTGTTTTTAAGGTAGTCTGCAAAATTTCATCAATATCGGAACAAAACTTATTCAATGCCATAGAAACGCGGGGTAACATTGAAAAACACACTTTGTTGTTCTCAAATATTCCAGTTCTATTTCATACAACCCTTGTTCTGAGAATAACAAAAACAACAAAAAAGTATCTGTAAAATCGGTCGAGTTATTCTCTAGTTACGGAGCGACCAAGGTATTTACAGATTCATTCTTATGTTGCGTAATCCCCCCCCCCCCATGCAGCGTATGAAACTTAAGGTAGACGATGACCTTCCTGTTGTTTTGAAGGTCAATAGTGTGAAATTTAGTGAAGAGCGGAATGAAACAGTATATTTCGTGAGTCTGTATGAGAAGTATGCTCCGTCATGCACCATCACACAATAGTTTCTTAGCTGACGTTTTCTACCTATAAACTACATTCCTTCCAAATTTGACCATCATAGGGGAAGAAGTTTCGAGATTTCATGTTCACTGAGTGAGTGTCATTTCGCTATTATATAGACAGAGATTAAGAAAACAGGTTGCTTAATTTTGGAATCAAGAGAATTAAGGGAGACTTTCAGACGAAAATAAATAGTAACATTCAAATCTGTAATTCTAACTTTATATGATACAACGTCATGCCTGATATGATAGTTTTACGGCATCTACAGCAAAACTTGCTTTTCGTTTCATCATTTTGTGTGTGTGTGGGGGGAGGGGGGCGTTAAAAAGGCAATGGAATAAATGGTTTATGAACACATAGAGGACATACATTCAATTTTATAACTATAATGTAAGTGCGAGAAAAATTCACTTAGTCACTGCGTAGGAGAAAGGAACGAATTTCTCGTGGCCCCGTTAGGCTGGGGGCCCTGGGCCTGTGCCCCTTGTGCCCCTATGGTAAAGACGGTAGCGCTACCACGCAAGTGCCTAAAACAGCTATTGGTGTCCTTCAGCGATTTCGAGAACGCTGTTCGTCTTTCCCGTTATATCGTCGCACTCACGTTTTCGCAGTCAGCTGAGGCGAGGGTTTCTATTGAATAGAAGGTGCGGGCAGCCGCCGTTCTCACGTCCCGGCAATGTGGGCCGTAGTTAGCTCCCGTAACTACAGCACTGCACACATCTCACACGTAATTCCTCAGGAAATGTCTCCCTACAATGAAAGAAGCAGTGACAGTGCGCTTCTTAAAATGCACGAGGACGACGAACTGCTATATACAGTTACATCACCTCACTATACTCTGCAAAGATGGTTTAGATCGTGACTGAATCTACATCTACATTCATACTCCGTGGTGGAGGTACTTTGCGTACCGTTTTCACGTCTTCCTGTTCCATTCCAGTATAATAATTAAATAATATAAATAATAATTAAATAATAATAATATCGCATATGATATTCTATTTTATTTTATTTTGATGACCTGTTTCGATGTACATGAATCATCATCAGATCATGTCCTTCGTGAGGAGCTGGAGAACCAATGCTCAATAAAATAAAATATCATGTATGATCTTGACTGATTTAATTATTATTTCATTCAAAATTTGTAGATCGCTGTTATTTCCGTAGGAACAATGTCCCATTAAATGTTGATAGCCAGTATCCCTCTGCGTGGACCCTAATCTCTTTGCACTTATCCTCGTAGTGACTTCGCGAAATATACCTCTGATAAAGCAATATATTGGTTGACTCTCCAAGAAACGTTTTGTCTTGGTACTTTGAGAAAAAACAGTGTATAACACTGGAGTTTCCTAATTATCTTTGTGATGCTTTCACGCTTACAAAATTAGCCCGGAACGAAGCGTGATGCTCTCCGTTGGATCTTCTCCACCTGGTACGGATCCCACACTGATGAGCAATACTCAAGCGAGGGCCGGACGAGAGTTTTGTAACCCACTTCCCTTGTTGACTTAGCACACTTCCTGAGGACTTTTACAGTGAATTTCTGGCATCTGCTTTTACTACGACTAATTATATGGTCGTTCTATTTCAGATCGACCAGATATTTTATGGATGTAACTGCTTCAGGTATGTGTCCTGGTATTGCATAGTTATATAATAAAGGATCTTTCTTTCTATGTAAACGCAACACTTTACATTTGCTTAGGCTGAGGCTCAACTGCTATTCCCTGCACCATGTGTCAACATACTGCAGATCGTTCATCATTTCGCTTATATACAGGGTGGTCCATTGATAGTGACCGGGCCAAATATCTCACTAAATCAAACGAAAAAACTACAAAGAACAAAACTTTTCTGGCTTGAAGGAGGAAAACAGATGGTGCTATGATTGGCCCGCTAGATGGCGCTGCATTTTTTAAATAGGTACCCCCATTTTTATTACATATTCGTCTAGTACTTCAATATATATAATGTTTCATTTGGAACACTTTTGTCGCTTTGTAATAGATGGCTCTGTAATATTCACAAACATATTGCTCACAATTTTAGACGAGAGGTAGGTTTTACAAAGAACGTAGGTACGTTTGAACTTTATTTCTATTGTTCCAATATGATACATGTACTTTTGTCAAATTATCATACATTATGAGAATGCATGCTGTTACTTCGTGATTACCTGTAATTACCTCATGACTTCAATAAATGCTCAAAGTGATGTTCTTCAACTTCAATGCATTTGGAAATACGCGTAACGAAATTCCTCTCAACAGCGAGTAGTTCGCATTCAGTAACGTTCTCAGATGCATTGACAATGCGCTGACGCATATTTTCAGGCGTTGTCGGTGAATCACGATAGCAAATATCCATTAATTTTCCCCACAGAAAGAAATCCGAGGATGTAAGATGCAGTGAATGTGCGGGCCATGGTATGGTGCTTCTACGATCTCTCATTAAATATTCGATTTAAGACTGCTTAAATTGCACGCGAGCCATGTGCCGGACGTCCATCCTGTTGAAAGTACATCGCCATTCTGTCATGCAGTGAAACGTAGTAAAATCTGTAGAACATTACCTAAGAAATCAGCATATATTTCACCAGTTAGATTGCCATCGATAAAATAGTGGCCAATTATCCTTCCTGCAATTTTTTGCAATGTGATCCTGCCAGCCACACCTAAAACATCGTACCCCTGTTGGGAAAACATTACGACATTCCTTAGCTCGTGTTGCTCGGAAGGCGTTGCTACGGAGTGGCTTCATCCAAGGATCTAGGGAATTCTGCTCTCCGTCACATTTCAGCTGACAGCCCCAGCAGAGAAATATCTAGCGCCCTACTTTCTGGTTCCTGTAAATTAACCTTATATAACTCTAATTACCACTAACTAGTACATATTGACATTAACCCTCATAACCCCATCAACTTAATTTTCCAGCGACTCATTCCGACGCTGACACAACGTTCAATTTCTCCCTATAAAATCTACCATTATTCTGCCTTTGGAACCTCTTTTACAATTCCTTTCAATTCCTTTATTTATCTCTAATTACCACTAACTAGTACATATTGACATTAACCCTCATAATCCTATCAACTTAATTTTCCAGCGACTCATTCCGACGCTGATACAACGTTCAATTTCTCCCTATAAAATCTACCATTATTCTACATTTGGAACCTCTTTAACAATTCCTTTCAAAATGCGTCAAAAGTTAATGCATTTCTTAATTTCTCATCGTACGGAACATGCGCCTTAGCCTCCCCTAACAGGCGCAGTTTCGTCATCTGCAAAAGCTGCTCATCAAATGACAATCCTAATTTAGATGCTGCCAACAAATCGTCAAAAAGAATGGCCATGACATCTTCCACTAGTTTGCCATAAAATGGAGTTACCAAAGTGGCCGTGCAAGAATCGAGGGTGGGTGGGGGGGGGGGGCAGAATTGCGCCTTCTTGCCTTCTGTTGCATCAATCTATTATTACCTGGTTAACTAAACTTTGAATTTCTTCTAATGTTGTAGTGTCCTGCACTGTTGGACCCTCCTTATAGATCCGCCTATACCACTGATACAACCAAAACAAATTACTAAAGGTTACCGTTTCAATTGTTTAAACCTACTAATCCATTCCCACTTTCTCACCCAGTTGACCTCTTTCTTGACACCAAATGTCCAGGGTTAAGTATGTATTTCATGGTTTTGAGACCAAATGTCGCATTGATCTAATGTGTGTACAGCATCTGACGCCCAGTGACTAGTGTTTTAACGAAGACTTCGTCTATGTCAGGATAGCAATACATGGTTTACTTCCTTGTGGGCTGTGAGCTCAGTAGTCAACTCGGGAGATGGGGTGGCAATGAAACAGTGGACCAGTATAACAAAACATTTATTGACACTTCGTGCTTAAAATACAGTGGGAGCGAGTGGAGTGTGCATGTGCGTCGTAAAGCGCAGGGTTCGGCCCGGGAGCTGAACCCAGGTCCTTCTTCACCCACTGTTCCCACTTCGTCCTCCAGACGGTCACAGGAGCCCTTTAGGTATGGCCGCGCCCTTCTATCCACACCACGCCCCTGGGTGAGTAGCCCGTCTCTTGCTGCAGCCTTACCGCGCCATGCATTGGTTCAATGCTCCGCTGCGCTGCTGCCGAGGCCGGGACCCCGCTGCCCGCTGCCCCAGTCTGTGCTGCTGGTATTCCACAGGCTGCATCTCCCATCAGGGGAGACCGTGTTGACCGTGATGATCAGCTGCTGGTCGCACTGCGTCGCAGTGCTTCCAGCCTGCAACTGACTCAGTTTTGCGATTGTCGATGAGTAGCACAATCCGAGACGCAAGTGACTGCCCAGTCGTGGCATACTGTCGAACTTGTCTTTTCCGCCTTTATTTATATGACGAGGCTCACCCCGTCAGACTGTCTTTCACAAGTGTGGCATAACTGATCGTTGATACACGTGACCGGTTTCCTACTTCTGATCATGTAAGCCCCAGTCATTGGTTCCTTTAAGCAATAAAGTTGTTTGGCTGTTACGCAGTGTCCTCGCCGACCCACTTGTGTTACTTGAAGCTCTCTGAGCTGCTCCACTGTACTTACTAAAATCATAAACGTGCTTAATTGTCTCCATAGTAGATGGAATTGGGACGCAGCTGATTAGATTGTACAGACAGATGAAAACATCAGCAGCTGTATGCAAATTCTTTATTAAATTTTTTGTGACCGGTTTCGATGTTTCACTACACCATCTTCAGGGCCCCATTGTGTAAATGTATTAAAAGCACATTTGAACTGGGTACGACTGTCAGTTCATCAGTCGTAGTTGAGAGTGTAACATGAATAGAACAAGAAATTTACGGCTCCCGGTTTTAATAGCTACTCAGTACAAAAGTGCTTTTAATAACATTTACACAACGAGGGCCTGAAGATGGTGTACTGGTGCACTGAAACCGGTCGCACAAAATTTAATAAGGAATTTGTATTCAGCTGCCGATATTTTCATCATATAAACGAGCTTATCCATCTACTTTAAGTCACACGCCTGCTTTCAATACAGCACCGCTTCCATGTTCAACTTCTCCATCAAAGTTCACTCGCCATTTTCAAACTTTTATTATATTAAATGTCTGTATTCTCCCTACCTCCTACAGTTCATTTCTGCCTCTGTCTAACTACCTCATGGTGATAGGTGAAACGGTTTTTAGTACCTTCCGCCATGAATCGTGCAAAATCTTATGTAAACAGTGATATTTCAGTCGTCTTTGAAGCTTGACTGTACAACATTTGACCAGCCGGATAAACAGTGTGACAGCATATAGAATACAAATCTAATGTGAAGTGGCGGTGGCCCCCTTACAAAATAACCAGTTTCGAGTCTTTAAATTTTTTCAGTTGTGTCACTTAATTTTCCTGTGTATTTTTAAAAGAAAAAACGACAAATATTATTCAAGAAGGAGAAGCAATTTCTAAGTATTGCAGAGAATAAAAGACACCCACCCACCCACCCACCCACCCACCCACCCACCCACACACACACACACACACACACACACACACACACACACACACACACACACACGTACTCCACTATTCTGCAATACCATGAATAGTAAGGTGGTAGAAACAGACCAGTGTTTCGACTTCCCAGAAAAATTAAAGAAATTATTGAAATAAAACTAGATATGTGTCTTTAGTGAGTATCGGAGGACCTGAATTGATCAAATGTTCAAATGTGTGTGTGTGTGTGTGTATCTTAAAGTTGTATGTTACGTAAAATTAGAAAAAAAATGTGTATTATGTAGTAAATTGTATTATCAAAAAAATTCCTAAACCGAATATGATACCAATTTCGTGACCTGCTGCAAGTCTTCCGATTGCACACCACTTCGGACCCTAGCTCATCACTGGTATCAAACTGCGAAAATGGGAATCCCAAAAACGTGGCGAATCCTCAGATCGCTGAGAGGTGACGGTGAAAAAGACCGTGATTCCAGTAAGTTTCTAACCCTTGATCTCTCGCACTACAACGTAGCACTTTACCGCTATCTCTGGCTCCACGTTGAAAAACAGCCCAAAATTTTGCTACTTCCCAAACCTAAATGAATACACTTAATTTGCAATAGAAATAATATTGAGGATATTAATCGATATAAAAACTGTACTATCTTTTAAGATGGATCAAATTTCACACGCTGTGTAATAGATATACTATCCGAAAATTAACTGATGAAATTTTTCACTGTGTGAGATTTTTTAAATATCGTTTAATATCCTCTATATTATTTTTATTACAAATTCAGTGTTTTCGTTTAGGTTCGAAGTAGCATATATGTAGGAAGAAAGAAGAAGAAAAGCAACCATTAACTATCAAAATACTGATGAGGCTTGACAGGCAGGATATATCCACCCCAATTTGCTGCAGACATTGGTCCCAGAGTACATAGGCCATTATAATCCTTATTAAGGGATTCAATGTGCATATATAATGTGTTAGTCGACTATGTGACAGGGCTTCGGTTTGCTGTTTCAGAGAGCCATGCTGGGTGAGCGGGACCCGGCGATGGAGTACTCGGTGGCCCGCAAGCAGGGCCCATTCCCGCTGCTCGAGCTGCCCAGGAGCGCCTCTGCCCAGTCGGGCAGGTCGGCGGAATCGGTCAGCACCGCCTCCACGTGAGTAGCAACTATCAGTGCAGCCTTCAGGTCGCTAAAGCCTTCAGGTCGCTAAAGCCTTCAGGTCGCCTTAGCCCAACATTTGTAGACGCCTTCATCCTAAAAGGAACATTCTTCCAACCCTACCATAATATTAGAGTGCTCCTTCTCCAACTTAGCTACCGTCCTCATCCCATGGGGTTTTGATTTGCCATCTCTATCAGCACCATGTCAGGCTACAGCCCCTGTTCAAAGAACCCAATAAGCACCTCAACTGCAGCAAATTTCTCCCTTCTCTCACCATACCTGTGTAACTCCACTTTCCATCTCCCATAAGAGTTTTTGTCGCATATCGATCAATCCTTAATCCCTTCTGATCTTCTGAAGACCTCTGGCAGTGGCGTCAACTCCTTGTCCCTCTTCCTAAAACACCTGCCATAAAAAAACACCACACTCTTGTCAGTGTTATGGCATCCGATAGCCTCCAGTGTGTCCTCATGGCAGTGACCATGCCCACATCCTCCACACCATGTCACTGCTGCCTACCTCCTGCCCTGCTGCCCCCCCCCCCCTAAACAAGTCTACTACCATCCTATCATCACACGATAGACAATTGGGGCGCCAGCCATCCGCTCCAACCTGATGAAGACATTGATCATACCTCTGCCTCCCTTCGCCACACTTTGACTGACATCATCCACTCCCCTATCCTCACTTAATCCATCTACCTCCACTGCCCCTCTCTTCCCTTACAGGCATTTCTTTTCATCCGTGAACACCAATGACTCTACCCTGGCTTTCTTTATAACCAAGACTGGAATATACTCCACCAGCAAATACGACTCATCTTCCCACCACAAAGAAATACTGGTCCTGGCACCAGACATGCACCTTAATGTCATGCTTCCCATCCACTCCACCAAGTACCGTTATGGATTCCGTCTCCTGGCTGCTAGTCATCTAGCGCTGCACTATCCCCTTTACTATAAATGTTCCCTCCTTTACAATGCCAGTAAGGCCAGTTATTATGTATTCTACACCTTTTCCATTCTGCACTATTTCCATTTTTACTACAGCCTTAGGCATTGTCCATGAAATAAGCGATACCTCAGTCATGCCATCCGCTCCAGAATGACACTTTGACCAAATGCATCACATCTCCAAGTCACGATTGCCTCACCTACCACAATCTCTATGCCTGTCCTCATTCCATACCGTCTTCGTTACTCTCTAGTATGTACTGGCTTCTTTGTGGTGAACGTCATGCATTCTCATGTTCCCCTAGCCCAAAAAACCCCTTCAGCTACTTCATCCTAAATCCCTATTGCCCTTACCCCATTGTTCAGAAAAGTCTTAGAATCCAAGGTTTCCATCGCTTCCTTCAGCACGAACTCCTTCCCCTTACTCAATGAGGCTTTCCACCTTCGTTCTCTGCAGATTATCAGCTTCTTCGTCTCATACACCTCCCACCAGGTGAATTCATATCGGTCAGTCATTTTCTTTGTCACAAAGCGTTGTTATCTCCAGACCTATACCCTTCCCATCGAAAGTGTCCAACTCATCACATCCTTTCTTTCCAACTGCCCTTCCTACCTCTCCGACTCATATGCGCAATGTCCCTCTGCTATGGTGCTCCAGGGCTCCGTCCTTTCTCCTCTATCAGCTGTTCACATGTATAAACCCACCACCTCTCATCCATCTCCTCCAGTATGCTATAACAGTGCATTCCTTGCCCTTCACCACACCCTCCTATGTTCCCAATACCTCCTACAAACCCAACTCAACAAATTTCCCCCTGTTGCAACCAGTCGCTCTTAAATGTTATTCCCAGCAAAACATAATCATGCAGCTCCATGATTCATCTCACCATCCATCATCCTTACCCCCACCCTGAAATAGTCCTGGCCCTTGATTGGTTTCTTACCTTAACCCCCCCCCCCCCCCTCCTAAAGTCAATCCAACTAAAAGTTCAAAACTGCTTGCACTCCTGAAATTCCCGTCTGGATGGACTTGAGGACACCAACCTTCCAATATAACTACCAATCTCTTGTCTGTTCCATTCTTTGTTGTTCCAATGTCACCTGGAGCTCCAGTCCTCCCAAATCCTATAACTCCCTACAAATTCTTGAATGCCATATCCTGCCTCACCTTCTGTATCCACTTTAAGTCCCCCATGCGCATCCTGTATGACCTCATTCTCATTCCTCAACTTCTTCTACTCCTTGAGCACTTCCTACCATGACATCCATAAAACTGTTCCCCAAAACACTCTGTAATCCCCCTTCCTTGACGACCTTACATCGCTGCCGAGCCTCCATCACTGTATCCCCTGCAATCAACCACAACCTCAATATCCTCTTCCAGGGCAACTTTCACTTTCTGGCCCTCCTGGATGACATACACTATCACGAAATCTGTCCCTTGTGACCTTGGCCCTCCCCCTCCTGCAGCGCTCTCTCCCTGCCTCCCCAGTCCCTCTCTCCTTTCTCTCTGTAGTTCTTGCCTGATCCCACTACTGCAGACGGCAGCGCCCTTTCCCGCTCCACACTACACTCCCCATCACCCGGCCTACCAGCCTCCTAGGTCCTCAATGATCTAGTGTCTCGATACTGCGACCGTCGTCTAATATCGAGTAAGTGTTACAGAACGTGTTTCAACCGTGTGCAATCTGCTCAGTGTCCTCTCAGTCTGCTCAGTGTTTGTTCAGCAAAGTTTCATCTTGCTCCCTGGCTCTATTTTTAAATCTTTTCAGTGTTTTTATATTATTCTGCTTTGTTTGTTTTAAGTGTCATCAAAATTTTTATTTATCTATGTAATTTACATTTTTATGACCTGCGGTCTAAAAGCAGGTCGTACATTTCAGAATACAACATGCTATAGGCATATTCTTTCACATGAGTATTACGATAATCTATTAAGATTTGTCATCCACAACAGTCTCCGTTTTCAACTTTTAAATTAATAGTTTAATCTCCTTTAATGTTTTTTTGGTTTGGGTTGGGTTGTTTGTTTGGGATAGGGGGACTAAAATACTGATGTTATCAGTCCCCCGGTGGGGAGGGGAAGGAGTGAGGATAGGAAAGGATGGGAGTTTAGTCTCCGTTTTCAACTTTTAAATTAATATTTTAATCTCCTTTTATGTTTTTGGGTTGGGTTGGGTTGTTTGTTTGGGATAGGGGGACTAAACTACTGAGGTTGTCAGTCCCCCGGGAAGGAGTGAGGATAGGAAAGGATGGGAGGGGGAAAGGAAATGCAGCCCGGGAAGTAAAGAAGGAAGAAATGTTTCAAATGTTTGTATAGTTTATGGGACTTATCTACGGGGTCATCAGTCCCTAAACTTACTAACTACTTATGGACTAGGACGGCACGAATATCCATGCCCGAGGGGGGATTCGAACCCCCGACCGTAGTGGCCGTGCAGACCGTGACTGGAGCGCCTCAGTCTCCTCGGCCACCGCGGCCGGCAAAGAAGGAAGGAAGACTGCATTAGCTCGGGGCCCCGTGCTCGCCACGCACGTACTGACGAAAGAACCGTGAGCCCCCTGGGGGGTTTATTTTTTTCCTCCTGTGTCTATATAATTTTTCCGCTCAGGTGAAAAGTTATACAGTAAGTATGTATTACAGTTTGGTACATGTTTTAAATCGGATAATATCCATTATAGGAATACATAAAACAACTGGAGAGGAAGACTATAAAGCACAATACATCTGCAGATTTCTCATTTAGAAAATCGTCTTACTCTCCCTAAGTTTTGACACGGCTCATCCTCAATCAGTTTGTTAGACAACAAATCAACGCATAGTTAGTAACATTTGGAATTTACAGCGTGTACACCATGAAGAATAACAAAATCATGATTCATTTGTGCATGGCTTCTTTCATTCTTATTATTTTTTTGATGGAATGCGAGAGATTTTAAGGATATAGATACGAACTTTTACATCTACACCGGCAAATATAACTTCTGACTTAAAAGTTTGAAACACGTATTGTGAAATTTGTGGACTGATGAAACATGTAAAATTGGAATTTGTGTAACTTTGACTGAGTTTTGATTTAGTTTTCAGAATGTTACACATCAGATACAAGAAGTGGTCTGGTCTGTCCTTCCAATAAACTATAAATCAGAAACATAATTTCTATGTTCGATTGATCCGCACAACTCCTCGCAGCCACTGCACACAATAGTTGCCACTACTGAACTCTAACAACACTACCGTTGAACTGACAAATACACACAACATATTGAGAAGTTTGCTATGTCACAGTTAAGAGATAACAAAACTCAGTCACACTTACACAAATTCCAATGATACATATTTCATTAGTTCACAAACTTCATACTACATGTTTCAAGTTTGTGTATCAAGTAGTGCCAATGGGCTGTTCACAATAGTTTAGTTATGTAAATTGGTATACTAAATTAGTGTCTCCTGGTTGGCTGCTCAGCATTAAGCAACGTAGTTAGGCCATGTTATTATCTTTTCTGCCAAAGTTTGTTGCCACATTTGCAGAAATAAGTATACTAGTGCCGCATCTTGGTTGTGGTCGAGCGCATTGAGACGCTATGCTTCGATACACAAGGCCGTTCCCCGTCGGAGGTTCGACTCCTCCATCGGGCATGAATGTTTGTGTTGTCTTTAATATAATTGAGTTTATAAGTAGTTTGTAAGTTTAGGGGCTGATGTCACCGCAAGTACGTCCCATAAGCTTAACAAACATTTGAACGTTTGATCTTGGTTGTGCAATTAATGTAGCTACTACATACAGTCGCTTTTATTCGCTCTCTGATGTAATGCCAGTGTTTTTCTACCTTCTTGGATGTGTTATTTATGTGTTTCATCTGTGATTACATTTTCAATTTTTTACGGCGCGAGTAGAAACGAAGAAGGCCAAGTAAATCTGCACACATGAACAGAAACTATTCTAGGGTACATAGTGTAATTATATCTATAAACTATTTTTCGTTTTCTTGTGCTGTTGTCTTGGATAGCCATGACAGACCTTTGATCCAGTATGGCTGCCGTGTGTGTAGACTTTTTGCCGTCCTGCCTTAGCAGTCCGTTGCTCAGGGTACACCACCTTGGAGGTTGTCTACACTACGCACCCCCTAAAAAAACGAAAATGAGAAGTGTGTGGACAAAATTAAATAGAATATGAACTGGTCAAGCCAGGTGAAATGCTATGATGCATAAGTGGGGACTCTGAGATTCTCCAGCTTGTGATTGTGGTGCCCAAGAACAAACGGTCTAACATATCGTCAGAGTCTGTCCTCTGAGGAAATATCTTGCGCCATTCAGTGACTTTATAAATGCTACCCTTTCTGCAACTAATCACTTGATATTGATTTATGATCATCTGTATATATGTTTTTACTTAATTTGTCATCGTATCTCTTAAACTTGCCACTGTGTTAAATTAGTAAGACCCAAAATTCCCATGTATTAAAGTAGTGTATTTATCACATTAGTAAATTTTAGTATTTGAATATATATATTAAACTTGTATCTAATGTAAAACTAAATAACTATCTCATATGCAATGCTCAATACTGCTGTTGTTGCCATACGACAAATAAAAAATAAAAAATAAACTATTTTTCGTTCTTATAAGCACATAGAATGGTGTTTGGTGACAATTTAGATTCTTATTATGTTTGTTCCACTAATTTTAAAGAAGGAAGAAAACTATTTTCCATTTAAACAGGCATCGGAAAATAGAAATTTAATGATTAGTACGCAGGGTTGCCAGATGGTCGTGATTCGTCTGGATTCTCCAGACGTTTCACATGACGCCCTCACTAGAGATAAAATACAGAATTTACCGATAAACAGCTTTTCCTAATATTTTACAAAACAAAACAAAACAATCATTTAAAATTGCCACGGAGCTTCATTGAGGCACGGAAAAACATCTTTCTAAACACACGTCCATGTCAAGTGAAAATTGGCCATAATTTTCTTCAGTGCAAACAAAACCAACTAAAAATTTAAAAGTTTTACCACTTGGCTACTGAGTAGAGTGGATTTAATAAATACAGAGTTAATAATTAAGCTCAATTTAGAAGAAAATTATTTGAATTACAATTCTCTTCTGAATACTGCTATAGCACCCAGTACGATAAATGTAAAGCTTATGGGACTTAACTGCGGGGTCATCAATCCCTAAACTTACAAACTACTTATGAACTACCTTATACTAAGGACAATACAAACACCCATGCCCGAGGGAGAATTCGAACCTCCGAAGCGGGAGGCCGCGCAATCTGCAACGTGGCGCTCCAGACCGCTCGGCTACTCCCGCGAGGCCAGTACCATCAAGTGGCAACATAGAAATTAAATGTAAATTAATTACGTATCTGTTATAATTATGTCCTCTGGATGGTCTGATATTTTCCAAAAAAATTAACATTTTTATTTGTAATAATTATTTCTCCCGACAATCTGAAATCCTCTCCAATTACTGTCGTGTGTAACAGTGAACGGAAGACATTCCCGAAAGCTTTCATCTACACGAAAAGCAGATATTTCGCAGTAAGCACGTCTGATAATGAAACATGCCTGCATTTTTTTTTCGATTAGTTCAATTTCAGAATTGAAAGATAAAAGAAAGAAAAAAAAAAAACCTTATGCCGAAATGGGACTTTTTCATGATCGATCTAGATATCCATTAGTTTCCACTTGTACATTGTAAATGCATTTACATAGATGGGAAGTTGACAACTAAGGAACGTCAAGACTAGTCATGAAATGAAACTTGGCTTAGCTCTTTTTCAGTAACCAATAACATTTTTAGATCGCCCTATCGGCTTCTACTGCAGTATGAAGTGTGTACAGAGCATCAGAACACTCACACACAAATAATTTCCGTGTCACTAACCACCAATCATAATGAGCCCCACATCTCTCTAACATGGACTATTAGTTCAGTAAAGGTATTGTATTATGACTGTTTACTTCAGTGTGACTCATAACATGGAATCGGCATAAATGCCGAACATTCTATAATTATGATGTTTTGACGAGTACAACTGAGAGCACACCGTAGTTATTTTTGAAAAAAAAAAAAAAAAGCAATGCATTTATCGATGTGATATCTCAAAATCAACGACATTCTTGTGAAAGAACCACCTGCGATCTTCTTCTGTGGGGGGAGACCATGTTACTGAGCTGATGGAATTGTTGCTTTGTGTTTCAGGCTTCCGGTTGCTGACAAATTGGACAAGAAGAAGCAGAATGAGGAGTACGACCCGTTCGCTCACAGAGAGGTGGAGAGGCCAGTGTCGTAAGTAATAACACGGAGCTGTGTGGTTTTGTGGTTAACCACGGATTTTACAATTTCACACAACACTACTTTTCAAGGAAAACTGTTGGCCGTCCAAAATTATGCACCAAGAAGGATCGGAGATATGTTGTTGTTGTTGTGGTCTTCAGTTCGGAGACTGGTTTGATGCAGCTCTCCACAGTACCCTATCATGAGGAAGCCTCTTCAACTCCACATAAGAACGGCAAACTACATCTGTCTGAATCTGCTTACTGTATCCATCTCTTGGTCTTCCTCTGAGGTTTTCACCCCCACACACTTCCCTCCAACGCTAAATTCACAATACCTTGATATCTAAGAATGTGTCCTAGCAATCGATCCCTTTTTTTAGTCAAGGTATGCCAGAAATTCCTTTTCTCCCCAATTCTGTTCAGTACCTCCTCATTAGTTACGCGATCCACCCATCTAATCTTCAGCATTCTTCTGTAGCACCACATTTCAAAAACCTCTATTCTCTTCCTGTCCGCACTGTTTATCGCCCATGTTTTAATCCCATACAACATACAAGGCAACACTCCACACAAATGCCTTCAGAAAGGACTTCCTTATGCTTAAATCAATATTCGATGTTAACAAATTTCTCTTTTCCAAGAACGCTTTTCTACCCATTGCCATTCTGCATTTTATATCCTCTGTACTGCGACCATCATTTGTTATTTAATGCCCAAGTAACAAAACTCATCTACCTCCTTTATTGTTTCGTTACCTAATCTAATTCCTTCAGTTTCGCCTGATTTTCTTAGTCTACACTTCATTACCCTAGTTTTGCTCTTGTTAATGTTCATCTTATATGCACCTTTCAGCACACTGTCCATTCCGTTCAACTGCTCTTCCAGGTCTTTTTGCTGTCTCTGACAGAATTACTATGTCGTCAGCAAAACGCAATGTTTTTATTTCTTCTCCCTGAACTTTAATTCCTTCTCCAAATTGCTCTTTCCTTTCCTTTACTGCTTGTTCAATGTACAAATTGATAAAACCGCTAAATTTAGGAAGCTCGTCCACAAAGTAAGTTTTGTTTCTATTTCTATCAGCGACAGCGCTACGATCGCAGTTCCGAGCGTGCATACTATGACTCAAGGAGAAGACATGTAAGCCATTTTGAGATCACTGCTGCCGATTGTGCTTTGTAGTGCTTCTTTATAATGTCAGCTGTAACTGAAAATGCCGCCGCGTGTGACATCAGATCTGATTTCGTCGGCAAATCTGCTAGGTTTACGGACAAAATGCTACGAGTGATTCAATGGTTAGAAGATTTGTCAAACTGTTCAATAAAGGACGTGATCAAGTACACGATGAAGAAGAAAGTGGACTCCCGTCTGTAGTTGCTGATGAACTGGTTCACTCAATTGAAGAGAATATTAAACACAACCGTAAGTTTACACTTAGTGCCCTTGCTATGGAAGTTTCACAAATCTCACGATCACTGACGAGCTGAAGGAACATGTTACCACATGTAAACCTTCTGCGAAGGAGGCAAACAAAGCCTTGCGCCTACAAAATTTCGGAAGCTACGTAGAAAAGTATTTCAACAGTAGTGGATTTTTGTGCAACAAATATATTTTCTGTACCTGTACACGTTTGTTTTATACAACCAGTCGGAACTTTGTGGACATACCTCGTATTTGTGAGATAACTTGCTGTATAAAGATTACACTACTGAGAATACAGTCTCATATGATGAGAGGATGAGATCAGTACCGACTGTTACCACTATTACTGGCTATAGCTGCACGCCCAAGCATTGAATCAGATATACACAGTAAAAAGTATTTAAACCGGAAAACTCTGGGAGGTTGTAGGAGACATCGAAACAAATATTTTCCCTAATGTCATTTTTTCCTGTGAGGCGTATTTAAACAGTTGGAGACGGAATTAAGCTCTTCAGTTGTTGGAGGCCATACTACGCTCTTGAGTTGTAGGCAACTGCTGTCCATCAGTGTGGTAGTGCATAATATCTGTTTAATAATGCAGCAGTACACGTGGAGTGAGTAGGCTGATATAGTTGGTGGGTACTACGTAGTGCACCGCAAGGGACCAGCAGCACAGCGGGTTTATCAATAACAACATCCTAATCGCCGTATGCCGCATCATACGATCTTTGCTGCTATGTGCCAACGTCTGCGGGAGAGCGGGTCATTTAGCAGATTACTTGGAAACGGACGCCGTGGCAAAGTAAGAACGCTACAATTTAAGGAAGCTGTCTTGCAGCTTGAGCTTGAGCCAACTCGACAAAATAATTAAGTATACAACCGCGATCTCACATCCATTATGGATATAATTAAGTCATTGACAGAGTTGCTGGAAGACATTCCGCTCCCTACATACAACGCATGTGGTTCCTACATGACGGGGCGCCGGCACATTTCATTCGTCGTGTGCGTCGATTCCTGGCCCGACAGGTCCCAGAAACGTGGATTGGCAGAGGGGATCCTGCACCATGGCCTGCTCGATCCCCAGCAGGGGAGAGATGCGCAACCTTGTTTACGCAACTCCTGTTGCATCAGAAGAGGATCTGGTTGTCTGGATAGTAGCAGCAGCAGGAACAATTCAGGATAATTCTGAGGTTTTTGCCCGTGTTAGACAGCACATGGAACGGGATCTTTCAATCAGCTCTCGTGTAATTGGACGTAACATGGGGACGAATCAGACGGATGTAAGAACAGTCCTTGCCGGCCGCGGTGGCCGAGGGGACTGAGGCGCTCCAGTCACGGTCTGCACGGGCGCTACGGCCGGGGTTTCGAATCCCCCCTCGGGCATGGATATTTCTGCAGTCCTTAATATTAGTTAGTTCGTAAGTTTAACGACTGATGACCCCGTAGTCCCAAACGCAAAAAAAAGGAAAAAAAAGGTCCTTCGAGAGCAATTATTACGTCAATTTCACTTACAGTGTGTCCACAACCTGGAATCAGTTGATTATCCACCCAGAGCACAATTTCGCAGTGGTAAATGGAACAGTGTGAAATGCATCCTACATTTCCACCCCCTGTTTTTTTACCGATGAAGCAACGTTCGGGCGTGATGGAGTCTTCAACATGCACAATTCGCATGTTTGGACTGAGGATCACCCTCTTGCCACAGTTACTAGCGTACATCAAGTGCTTTTCTTCGTTAATGTGTGGGTCGGTGTTGTTGGGGTCTTTTTAATTGGGCCTTATCTGCTACCCAGGTCATTAAGTGGCAGGCACTATTACAAATTCTCGCCAGAACATTGCCAGAGTTATTTTTGTCAAGTAGGCTCAACCACAGAGATCGTGTAAAAACACTAAAGTATGACGCATATCAAGGGTCAAGCACTCATCAATTATACAAGAATCTACATCTACATCTACATGGGATACTCTGCAAATCACATTTAAGTGCCTGGCAGAGGGTTCATCGAACCACAATTATACTATTTATCTCCCATTCCATTCTCGAATAGCGCGCGGGAAGAAAGACCACCTGAATCTCTCTGTTCGAGCTCTGATTTCTCGTATTTTATTCTGATGATCATTTCTACCTATGTAAGTGGGAGTCAACAATATATTTTCGCATTCGGAGGAGAATATTGGTGATTGGAGTTTCGCAAGTAGCCCACGCCGCAGCGATAAGCGCCGTTGTTGTAGTGATTCCCATCCCAGATTCTGTATCATTTCCGTAACGCTGTCTCCCCTATATCGTGACAATACGAAACGAGCTGCCCTTCTTTGGACTTTTTCGATGTCCTCCGTCAAACGCACCTGATAAGGATCCCACACTGGGCTGCAATACTCCAAAAATGGACGGACAAGCGCAGTGTATGCAGTTTCTTTAGTAGTTCTGTTGCATCTTTTAAGGGTCCTGCCAATAAAACGTAGTCTCTGGTTCGCCTTTTCCACGATATTATCTACGTGTTCTTTCCAGGTTAGGTCTGAAGTAATAGTAATTCCTAGGTATTTTGTGGAGTTTACGGCCTTCACGTTTGATTGATTTATGTTGTAAACAAAGGGTAACGGATTTCTTTTCGTACTCATGTGGACGACTTCACACTTCTCATTATTTAGAGCCAATTGCCAATTTTTACACCATACTGATATCTTATTCAAATCGTTCTGCAGTTGGTTTTGATCTTCAGATGATTTTACTAGACGGTAAATGACGGCGTCATCTGCAAACAACCTAAGAGAGCTACTTAGATTTTCCCCTAAATCGTTTATGTAAATAAGGAATAGCAGAGGACCAATAACACTACCCTGTGGAACCCCCGATATCACCTCTGTTTTAGTTGATGTCTTACCATCGATTACTACGAACTGTGTCCTCTCTGACAAGAAATCCCCTATCCAATCGCAAATTTGGGGCGATATACCATAACCACGCAATTTGATTAAAAGTCGTTTGTGAGGTACGGTGTCAAAAGCTTTCTGAAAATCAAGAAATACGGAATCGATTTGCGAACCTTTGTCGATAGCACCCATCACTTCGTGTGAATAAAGAGCTAGTTGTGTTTCGCATGAACGATATTTTCTAAATCCGTGTTGACCCTGGGTCAATAGATCGTTCTGTTCGAGATAATTCATAATATTTGAATACAGGATATGTTCCAAAACCCTGCTGCAAATTGACGTTAATGAAATAGGCCTGTAGTTTAGTGGGTTACTCCTACTGCCTTTCGTGAATATAGGTGTGACCTGTGCAACTTTCCAACTTTTGGTATAGATCCTTCTATGAGAGAGCGGTTGTATATGACTGTTAAGTAAGGAGCTATCGCTTCAGCATAATCAGATAGAAATCTAATGGGTATACAATCCGGACCAGAAGACTTGTTCTTGTTAAGTGATTTTACTTGCTGCACTACTCCCATGATATCTACTTCTACGTTACTCATTACGGCATCTGTTCGTAAATCGAAATCTGGAATATTGGTTTCGTCTTCTTTGATGAATGAGTTTCTAAAAGCTAAGTTTAGTAACTCTGCTTTAGTAGCGCTGTCATCGGCAGGATCGCCATTACTATCACGTAGTGAAGGTATTGCTTGTGATTTGCCCCGAGTATATTTAACATATGACCAAAATCTCTTTGGGTTTTCACTCAAATTACGAGAAAGAGTTTCGTTGTAATAAATATTGTAGGCATCTCGCATTGAAATCCTCGCTAAATTTCGAGCTTCTGAGTACGATCGCAAATCCTGGGGATTTCGTGTTCGTTTAAATTTAGTATGCCTTTTCCTTTGCTTTTGCAACAGTGTCCTAAACTGTTTTGTGTACCAAGGGGGATCGCCTCCTTCTTTTATTAATTCATTTGGTATAAAACTGTCAATTACTGTCGATACCACTTCTTAGAATTTGAGCCACATCTGGTCTACACCTAAGTTTAGTGTTAGAAACGAGTGGAAACTGTCTTTCAAGAAGCAATGTATTTTGTTTCCATCTGCTTTCCTGAACAAATATACTTTGCGTTTATTTTTGGTAACTTTGGGACTTTCGATATTCAATTTCGCTACGACAGCTCTGTGTTCACTAATACCTGTATCCGTTTTGATACTCGTTATGAGCTCAGGATTATTTGTTGCTAAGAGATCAAGTGTGTTTTCACATCCATTTACAATTCTAGTTGGCTCATGAACGAATTGTTTGAAGTAATTCTCAGAGAATGCGTTGAGTACAATTTCGGACGATGTTTTATGCCTACCTCCTGATTTGAAAATATAATTTCGCCAACAGATCGAGGGTAAATTAAAATCACCACCTACTATTACTGTGTGAGTCGGGTACGTTTTTGTAATTAGACTCAGGTTTTCTTTGAACCTTTCTGCTATTGTATCGTCAGAGTCGGGAGGCCGGTAAAAGGAACCGATTATTAACTTCTTACGATTTTCGGGTACAACCTCTACCCATAATAGCTCGCAGGAACTATCAACTTCAACTTCGCTACATGAAATACTACTTTTGATGGCGACAAACACGCCCCCACCTATTTTGTTTAATCTATCCTTTCTGAACACCGATAGATCTTTTGAAAATACTTCTCCTGAACTTATTTCCGGCTTGAGCCAACTTTCGCTGCGTATAATGATGTGTGTTTCGGTGCTTTCTATTAACGCTTGCAGTTCTGGTACTTTCCCGACACAGCTACGACAATTTACAACTGTTATACCGATAGTTTCCGGATCTACATTTCTCCTGTCATCCACCTGCACCCTTTGAGATTGCCCATTTTCTATTTCCCCGAAGCTCTTTATCCTAAAAAACCTCCCAGTCCACGCCACACAGCCCCCGCTACCCGTGTAGCCGCTTCCTGCGTGTAGTGGACTCCTGACCTATTCAGCGGAACCCGGAAACCCACCACCCGATGGCGCAAGTCAAGGAATCTGCAGCCTACACGGTCGCAGAACCGACTGAGCCTCTGATTCAGACCCTCCGCTCGGCTCTGTACCAAAGGTCCACAGTCGGTCCTGTCAACTATGCTGCAGATGGTGAGCTCTGCTTTCAACTTGCAAGCAAGACTGGCAGTCTTTACCACTTCAGTTAGCCGCTTCGAAACCTGAGAGGATCTCTTCAGATCCGAAACGACACACATCATTGGTACCGACGTGAACCACCACCTGCAGTTGGCTGCACCCCGTACCCTTCATGGCTTCCGGGAGGACCCGTTCCACATCTGGAATGACTCCACCCGGTATGCACACGGAGTGCACGTTGGTCTTCTTCCCCTCCTTGGCAGCCATCTCTCTAAGGGGCTCCATCACCCGCCTAACGTTGGAGCTCCCAACTACAAGTAAACCCACCCTCTCTGGAAGCCCGGATCTTGCAGGCTGGGTGGTGACAGGGTGAGAGACACCATCCGACTCAGGAACATCGTCCTGAGCAGACAGAGACTCAAACCTGTTCGCAAGACGAACCGGGGAGGCCTCACGATCGGTCCCCCGGAATGTCTTGCGCCTCCTGCCACGCACTGGAGCAACCTCCCACGCAACCACAGGTGGGATGTCTGCCTCACTGCTAGCAGTTTCAGGGAATGTCGCTGCCGCAGGCCGATCTTAAAATCTGAGACAATAAAGATTCTTGTATAGTTTATCTGATGATGAGGGCTTCACCCTTGAGACGCGTCATACTTAAGTGTTTTTACACGATATCTTCGGTTGAGCCAACTCGACAAAATAATTAAGTATACAACCGCGATCTCACATCCATTATGGATATAATTAAGTCATTGACAGAGTTGCTGGAAGACATTCCGCTCCCTACATACAACGCATGTGGTTCCAACATGACGGGGCGCCGGCACATTTCATTCGTCGTGTGCGTCGATTCCTGGCCCGACAGGTCCCAGAAACGTGGATTGGCAGAGGGGATCCTGCACCATGGCCTGCTCGATCCCCAGCAGGGGAGAGATGCGCAACCTTGTTTACGCAACTCCTGTTGCATCAGAAGAGGATCTGGTTGTCTGGATAGTAGCAGCAGCAGGAACAATTCAGGATAATTCTGAGGTTTTTGCCCGTGTTAGACAGCACATGATCCGACGGTGTAACCTTTGTTTACGTGTCATTGTAGGTATTTTTGTAAATCTACTGTAATTGAAATTGGGTTGTGTTAATGTGTTGTTTCTTGGTAATAAAATAATGGAAAAGTGTATGTTGGTTCAATTAATTTGCCGCCAGAGAAACCTTCCACTACCGGTTTAAATACTCCTCATAGGAAATAATCACATGAGGGAAAATATTTGTTTTGATATCCCCTACAACCTCCCAGAGATTTTCGGTTTAAATACTGTACAGTACTTTACTGTACAGTACTTTCTGCAAATTGAAGTCTTTTCCACTGTGCGCACGGCCATTCCCATGCGATGACAATAAAGAGATCAACCAAAGAAGAAGGGCAAGGTAGCAATGCAGCCCCATAGGCGAAGAAGTGTTGAACATCGAGTGTGACATGTGTTTAACGTGTTGCAATGCGGACGTCGGTAAGCTCTGAAGGCAAGGGAGGACAATGCGTCCCATTCAAATTCAACTGTTTGTAAAGCTTATGGGACTTAAACTTACAAACTACTTATGAACTACTTACGAACTAGGACGGCACAAATATTCATGCCCGAGGGGGGATTCGAACCCCCGACCGTAGTGGCCGTGCAGACCGTGACTGAAACACCTGAGTCCCCTCGGCTACCGTGGCCGGCGCGTCCCATTCCTTCAGAGAGACGTAACGCGTGCTGGTCAGTCACTGTATCTTAAACGCGTACTGGAGGTGTGTGAGAAAGGAATCCACTACCACTCCAAATCCTAATAAGGTCAGTTGGGGCATCTGGACCACGATTTTACAACATGAGTGCGTATTTCTCAACTTAATACTACTCTAGGAGTATTAATACGCTAAATTACCATGTAAAACATATCGGTATTTTCTTATAATACAACATTCTACCTACAAATGTCTTATAAGAAAATGTAATCTGCAATATATTTAAAACTGAGAAGTGGAAAAGAAAAAAAATGCCCAATGGGGTAACTGGGCCATAGGGGTCTTACTTCCATACTAATTAATGTTGTCTTAATTAAGGTAATTAGGGCTGTTAGGTAACATGGAAACTCCATGAGAAAATTAAAACAAGTCATTCCAGTGACACTTCAGTCGAGCTGTTTACAATGCAAGTGAAGCTTTACAGAATGTCTGGGTGTGGAATTAATTCAATTTTTTTTAAATTCAACTTTTATTATGAAACAAGAGTTACAGATACACAAGTAAAGTAGGTGTCACCACCGGCACCAACCTTGTGTGAATGCTCTGCAAAGCTAATCATTTGCATATCACAGACTCTTTCTTCCCGTCGGTTAAATTTCCCGTCTATAGCACGTCATCTTCGTGGTGTTGCAATTTTAATGGCCAGAAGTGTAGTTCGTAAATATCTTATACCAACACACATTTGTCTATAAATCACATAAATAACATTAAGAATATTCTGAAACACGTTGTGCAATGTACATGTATTCTCAAACGTATACGTAAGACAAATAGTTTGCTTGTGTTATGACTACTTTTGGCAGACAGCGCAAAGGCCTTTTATCTAGGTGGCGTTGTTTAAACCGAGCATCAGTCAGGGGTTAGTCCAAATCAGCGGAAAATGGGGAAAGGATCACGCTTTGTCCTCAAAACTAATGAGGGCTGTTAATAGTGTCTGGAGGATACAAATGTTCAAATGTTTGTTAACCTTATGGGACTTAACTACGGGGTCATCAACTACCTTATACTTAAGTCATCACTACATCAATGTCCGAGGGAGGATTCGGACCTCCGATGGGGAACGGCCTCGCGCATCGGAGCATAACGCCTTAATGCGCTCGGCCGTTCCCCGTCGGGGGTCGAAGCCCCCTCGGGTATGGATGTTTTGTGCCGTCTTTAGTATAAGCTAGTTTATAAGTAGTTTGTAAGTTTAAGGACTGATGACCCCGCGGTTAAGTCCCATAAGCTAGACAAACATTTGAATTTGAAGTATCTCAAGATGTATACGGTTTTGGTACGGATTGCGATCGGTCAATGAGGAAGCGGGTAAGGAACAGAACTGGTGGGGATTGTGTTTTTGGGAGAGAACATGTGAGCCAATGATGCGTGGAAAAACATGTCTAGTGTTGGCAGAAGAAGGACCCTACTGGATGATAGGAGTGATTCGATCGAGAAGAGTGTTAAGATTAGAGCAGCGAACGGACACGTCTCGGGAAGCTTAAATTTGGCGAGAAGAAGTGAACGCTGATATGTGTTTAAGTTTTTACACAAGAACAAGAGTAGAAATACTGTTTCGAAAACTTGAACTATTTTGAATTGTTGAGAATTTCATTTTTAGTGCTCGCGAAATATACACAGTTTCTCTGTTTCTTAAAGTTATGATTTCTTAGTTGGAGGAAAGTGCTACCAATTTATTATTGCAAGCAATGCAAATGATTGACCATTTTATTCAATTTATGATTAATATTTCATTTGCCCACTTCCAATAAGGAACCAATTTGATTGAATAAACTTTATTCAACTAAATCTCTGACTTTGTGTACATCATTTACAAACTTTAGAACAAAACTATTTTTATTAGCGAACCAGATATTTTATATAATATTTCTTATTTGTTTCGCAAACTGCAGCCTACACATAAAATGTTTTTAGCTACAGTTTCATGTTGTAAAAGATAATATTTGCAATTAAGGTAGTTTCTGGGGCATGGAAGGAGAAATGTACGGTTCGACCCTAAGATAAAATCGAACCAAACTTCAAAATCAGAACCGTACATTTCCAATACTTAGGTTGTTACAGCGTACAGTCACACTTCCTTTGATCTTAGCGCCGGCCGCGGTGGCCGAGGTGACTGAGGCGCTCCAGTCACGGTCGGCACGGCCACTACGGTCGGGGATTCGAATCCCCCCTCGCCGTCCTAGTTCGTAAGTAGTTCATAAGTAGGTTGTAAGTTAAGGGACTGATGACCCCGTAGTTAAGTCCCATAAGCTTAACAAACATTTGAACATTTTTTGATCTTAGCTGTGATAAATTGCGATGAAAAGGAACACTGTAAAGTCTTACCGTTAACTCTCTGGTGATTCCTGGGTTTGAATTTTGGATGGGCAGGGGTGTAATTACAGTACCTGATGTCATACGATGTGTTTCAGAGTGAATAGAAGACTGAAATATTCTGGTGCAGTAGCTGTAATTATTCTTGTATCTAAAGGTCGCCGTAGGCACATTTTAACACGAACTATCCCACTATATGTGATGTGTATTAAAACGAATAAAACCTCATCTTTCTGGAGAAAATACAGTAATTACATACTGATAAAGTTTAAATTCCACATAGTTCTCTTCAGAAAGTCAGTGGTATCTCAAGCAAGATATGTGGACTCTGAGTTTGCGGTGAAGTCAGTGCGTAATACCGTAGCACCGTGTTGTACACTCTTCGATGCTGCGATGAATTCTGCGTCATAGCCCGTACGAGTCGACTGCTTAACTATTATGTCAGTCGTTATTGGTGCCATGATCGATGGAGCCACGGCTAACTTCAATCCCTCAATTATTTTATACGTCATAGTTCAACACGACACAATAGTGAAAATGGCAAACTACGTGAGGTTCGTTTGAATGTTCGATAACGCAATGTAAGTAACAATTGGCTGTGCGACCCCGTCGTACATTCCGAAACACATGTGGGAAGGATAGTGATCCAATATAGGGACCATACTGACAAACTCTCGTTCTCTAGACTATTCAAATTCTTACCTACCTTCATTCCTATAGACACTGTTTTCATGCACTTCTGTGTGATGTCGGTGTTTACTTTTGACAAACTCATAACAAGGACATTTCATGGCCGCGTGGTCGAAGGCGTCATGCTACGAAATGGGTGACCATTCCCGCCGGATGTTCGAGTCCTCTTTCGGGCATCCTTATTGTAAGTTGAAGTAGTTTCAAAGTCTAGGGCATGATGAACACAGCAGTTTGGCCCAACAGCTTTACATACGTTTGAAGGAAATCCCTTAATCCTTCATAGGAAGTAGTATGAAAGTCCAAAATTGAACAATAAAATTCTTTTCTATCATATCCATGACAAGCGGTTAGTTGTATGACATGTTTATTTTCTTGTTTTTCTGAATGCAAGGCGTCCTATGGTGTGGTAATCCCGCTTTCCAGAGAAAATTTGTGATACTCGATTTAATACAATGTTTTCTGGTCATAATTCTTACCACAGATATTGTTTTGCAAATATTATGAAATAATTGAGGATTAGTACCATATTACCTATAATTTATTTCTTAAATATAGCGATAAAAGTTAAGAAACTGTAAACAACAACAGTCCAGCGATCACAGGCCCTGCAGACCACGCGCTGCTTCCACACACTGCCTCCATTCCCTCCTTTTTTGTGCCCGGTTCCGCCAGGTGTCTTCAATCCCCAGGGCTGCCAGATCGTCCTTCCAGCGCTGCCTTGGTCGTCCAATGGGGCATTTGGTGTTTGATTTAGCTTCAAGTGCCATCTTCGCCTGTCTTCCTTCTGGCATACGGGCTACATGGCCTACCCACTGTATTCTCTTGCTCTTTATCTTCATATTTGGCTGTCGCATCGGAAAGAATTCCCTCATTCGTCCTCCTCCATTCTCCGTTATCTAAAATTGGTCTCCATACCTTCCTCATTACTTTTCTTACAAATATTAATAGTTTTCCTTGTCCCGTTTAGTCATGCTCCGTGTTTCTGATCCGTACATTACCGCTGGGCAAATTACCGTGTTATAGATTTTTATCTTAGTATTCTCAGATTTTTTCTAATGTTATAATGTTTGTAATTCTATGGGATCAAAATACATTGGCCATCAGTCCATAGACTTACAACCCACTTAAACTATGTTAAACTAACCTAAGGACAACACACACACATCCATACCCGAGGAAGGATTCTATACTCCGACGCGGAAGGCAACGCGATCCGTAAAGTGGCGCTCCAAACCGCTCGGCTGCTTCCGCGCGGCAGTGTTCACAGAAACTGATTTAGAGCCGAATGTTTCCTTCAGGGAATGCATGCATTTCATTCTCACTGCTATTCCTTCCTTGATGTCTATTTCTATTTTGTTGTCTGTGGAAAAACAAGATCCCAAGTATTTGAATTGGAGTACTCTCTTGAATCTCATGCCATTTGTATCCAGACATTCTTCTTGCTCTTGTCTTCTTTCTAATTGCATGAACTCTGTTTTATCTTGGTTTACTTTGAGCCCAACCTGTGCATAGCTGTCCATTTGTTGGTACATTCCTCTCAACTCGTGCTTTGATCCACTTAGCAGGACTATGTCATCTGCATATGCGAGACAATTGAAGTCTCCGTCCATCTGTACTCCAGCACACTCATGTTGCAGACACTCTCTTATTATTTTCTCTAAGATGACATTGGACAAAACACATGAAAGCGCGTCGCCTTCTCCGAGACCTGTTTCAATCTCGAATGTTTTTGATGTGACTCCTCGGAAACGTACTGCTCAAAAATCAATTGTTTTTTAAGCTTAAAGGACTTAACTGTGGGATCATCAGTCCCTAAACTTACAAACTACTTATGAACTACTTTATACTAAAGACGACACAAACATCCATGTCCGAGGGGGGATTCGAACCCCCGACGGGGAACTGCCTCGCGCACTGCAGCATAGCGCCTCAATGCGCTCGGCCGCTCCGCCGCGGCAACGCACTGCTACCTTTGACCCTTCCATACAGGTTTGCACCATTCTCACTACCTACTCAGGTATTCTGATATCATGCATTGAAATGTGCAGGTTATTGCTGTGGATGCTGTCATAAGCACGTTGAAAATCCAGAAACAGACTGTAGATATGTTTGTCATATTCCCAGTGTTTTTGGAACAGTTGTCTTAGAGTGAAAATGTGGTCTATTGTTGATCGTTTTGGTCGAAAACCAGCTTGGTATTCCTGTATGTTGTTCTCTATGAATGGTTGCAATTTTCTGAGGATGTTGTTAGATAGTACCTTACATGCTACATTCAACAGGCTGATTCCTCTATAGTTGCCACATTCCATTTTGCTTCCTTTCTTGTATATTGGGCATATTCTAGCCAATTTCCATTCTTCTGGCAGCGTCTCCTTCTCCCATATCAACTGGATCAATGTCTGTAAGTGCAAGCTCTCACCTCCCTCCTTGGTATGTTATTGTCCTCTCCTGGGGATTTGTTGTTTCTGAGTCTTTTGATTTCGATCTTCACATCTTCTTCACTCACTACCCATTCTTTGTCATCTTTTCTTTCCTCCGCAATGTCTGCAGACAACCACTCATAAGGGTCTGGGTGATTCAACAGTTCTGAAAAGGATTCTTTCCATCTTTCTACGATTCTTTCTTTGTCATTTATCAAATTGCCATTCTTATCTTTAATGAAAAAGTTGGGTTTTGTAATCCACGTTTCTGATTTTTCTTATGCGTTGGAAGAAATGCCTCGAATTCTTGTTTTGGCTCTCTGCTTCCACTTGTTCCAGCAAATTGGTTAGATATAGAATGGTTAGATATATTCCCTTCTCTGATCTTCGGATTCGCTACGTCTCTCTTCTGACGTTGCAAAAAATCTTCTTTTCTGCTCATTTTCTCCATCAGTCAGCCACTTTTCCCTCATCTTCCTTCTCTTTTTTGTAGATTTCGTTAAACCATATTCTTTTCTTCGTTATCTTCTTTCTGCCCATGTATCCCCCGATACACTTAGTACCGTGGACTTCATTTCTTTCCACTTTTCCTCTACGTTCTCTCTTGCTTCTAGGGTCTCTAGAACCTCAAAACGGTTTTCCATTACCATAGCATACTGTTCTTCAATGGCACTTTCACGAAGTTTCTTAACATTCAATGCAGGTTCTAGTGTCCCCTTCTTATGCATGTAGGTGAGCATCAGTTTAAGCTTGCACACAACGAGAAAGTGGTCTGATGCACAGTCGTCTCCTCTATACGACCTGACTTCCATGACTGGTTATAGCGTTGTTCCACCAAAATGTGATCTATCTGGTTGGTAGTTCTTCCATCCGGTGAGCAACAGGTTCCCTTATGTATTCTCTTGTGTTCGAAGTAAGTTGAAATTTCTCTCAAATTGCCGGCCGCGGTGGCCGAGGAGACTGTGGCGCTCCAGTCACGGTCAGCACGGCCACTACGGTCGGGGGTTCGAATCCCCCCTCGGGCATGGATATTTGTGCCGTCCTAGTTCGTAAGTAGTTCATAAGTAGTTTGTAAGTTTAGGGACTGATGACCCCGTAGTTAAGTCCCATAAGCTTTACAAACATTCGAACATTTGAACCATTCTCGTTGGTCTCATCATGCAAAATAAGCCTTCCGATAGTTTGTATATAGAAGTGTTCTTTTCCTGCTTTTCCATTAAAATCTCCCAGCACTATCTTGATATTTGTAGATGGTGTGCTATCAATTTTTTGTTCTAATTGGTCATAGAACTCTTCCTTTTCCTCATCAGTTTTATCCTCAGTAGGGGCATGAAAATTAATGACTGTAATGTCTAACATTTGATTTGCAAGTACTATGTAGGATATTCTCCTATTAACAGCTTTGAATTCTTTGACCGAATTTGCTGCTTTGTCATGTATTATAAAGCCAGTGCCGAATTCGTGTTTATCCACACATCCGCCGTAGAATAGTACGTATCCGTCATCTTTGTGAGTTCCTCACCCAGCCATGCTGTCTCTTGTAAGTGCCACCAGGTCCAGTTGATATCGTCTAATTTCTGAGACACAGTCTGGATGGTTCGTGGCCTGTATCGGCTCTGGACATTCCAAGATCCAAAATTAAAATTTCTAAATCGTAAATCCTTTTTGCCTTGCAGTTTTCGTATTCCATTGTATCCATTCATGTTCGAGGCAAGTTTGTGTTTCGTAAGATCTTTTTACAGAATTGGGTTGTCAGCTCAACGCCCAATGCAACTGTAATGCAACTAAATTGGAATAAATGAACCGTCATTGTACAGTATTTATTGGCGAATGAAGTATCATGTGAAATAACATAACTTAAATAAGAAGTAATATCACCAATAAACAATGGGAATACAAGGAATAAATTTTAGATGGTGTTTCAATTAGTACCTTTATGACATACTTTCGAAATCCCTTGTAACCTTACTTTGGGTAACCTGAGTATGATTATAACGCTCCAACGTCTAAGCCGATGTTTTGCCAACGAAATGGCACCCACCACTTGAGAAAACACTCCTTAATGAATTTAAGAAATTGTAATTACAATGAACAATTTCGCTAGAAAGCCCGAGAAATCTTCAAAACTGAACTACTTTCAGGTATTCTTTCCGCCTTGGCCAAGGAATCAGAAAATTTTTGTAATAAATACTTCAGAATATAACACAAGTAAATGATATACTCGTATACCACAATATACACAGAAATGGGCGTAGAATTATTCCCTTGCCTTGGAATTTAGTAATCTCAAGTGTTTCTGACTTGCACAACAAGTTCTTGTTGACCGTGTACTGTTCTAAACAATACCACATCCAGAAACTCAACGGTAAGAACGATTACCACTTTCCCTATTTAATACATTAACAGAAGCCGGTGAGGCTGGAATTCAAAAAGTGGAAACTATTTGTGCCACAGAGCGTTAAAGAAAGTGGTTTCTTTAATGAAGGTCTACGTAAACAGATCTTTGTGTATATCGAAGCGAATGGCAATTATACTCACCAGTACTCCATAACGACAGCTTTACACAGAAATTTTCCACCTAGCACAATATGTGTGTACATACGTTTTTGCTGTTGTGTTCAGTAGAAAAATTATTTCATGCAGCTCTCCATGCTATCCTGTCTTGCACAAGCCTCTTCATCTCTGAATAACGACGGCAACCTACATTCTTCTGAAGCTTAATACTTTATTCGTCTCTTTTGCCCACAACATATTTACCTTTTGTTGTGCATTCTTCATTCCTGAAGTCAAATTCGCAGAGTCGGCAGTAGCTGCTTCGTTACTGTGTGGCTAGTTGATTACCGCTGGTTACGGATCACTTAACCGTGAGACGGTTTTAGCCAGTCAGCTCTTAGCGTCAATTACGCGAGAGTATCAGCACCGTCAGGAGGCGACGTGTGACGTAAATCACTTATCTAACAGCAACCAAGCATTACGAGCAGGTTCTTCAAATGATTTAAATTTGTTAATAATGATACACATATGATCAGACAAAACAGACCACCTTGAAAGTCTAAGAGGTAGGAAGTTCAGAGTAATAGCACATGGTTTGCATTGGGTTAAGCAGTGCATCCGTCGATTTACCTCATCCTTCACATTTTCGATTGGTGACAAGTCTTGTTATATGGCGGGCCAAAGCGAAAAGCTGAGACCCTGTAACACCGCGAAGGCGCATTTTCATACATTGTCTTGATGAAAAATGGAGCTTGTGGTGTCCTGATGAAAGGGTTTCGCTACAGGACGCAGGAGTCATTCCCGAAGGTCAAACTGACCACATTATCCTCGACATGCACGGACTTCGATTGTAGTTGTACCCAACAACACCCTACACAATTAGGCCTTGAGTGGGCACTGCATATCTTGTACGAGGGTCACTCTAAAAGAAATGCACACTATTTTAAAAACAAATTCAGTTTTCATTCTGCATGTTTGAAAGTTTTACAGTTTGTAGATACATCCTTCCCGCTTCTTTTCAAACTTAGTTCAACCTGTTCCCGTGAGTGGCGCCGTCACAGCAAGTCTTTAAGATAGCTGCTACACTTGACGTTCGCCAGAAGCAATGTGCTGTCATTGAATTACTCTGCTGTGAAATCGAGACAGTGGGAAACATCCACAAGAGATTGAAAAGGGTAGGGAGATGCTGCTGTCGATCGCAGTACGGTTAGTCGGTGGGCAAGCAGATTACGTGATGAAAAAGGGCACAGCAATATTGAGGATTGTTCTCGCAGCGGGTATACAGGCGCTGGTACCAGGATGGCGTAAGGCAGCTGAGAGGGATGGGGATTATGTGGAGAAATGAAAGTATTGTTCGTAAAGGATGTATCTACACACTGTAAAACTTTCAAACATGTAGAATAAAAACTGTATTAAAAATAGTGTGCATTTCTTTTGTAGTGATCCTCTTAGTATTGAAATTATTGAGATGCCGCCCGCTCCGTCTGCGGATGACCAAATTGCGTCTCAAACGAGGATGGCCTGTATTCGTGAGTAAACATTATCTGATACCATTCCTTTATCTAGCAAGGTTGTTCTGCGATTTTACGAGAATTCACGTGTGACCAAACTACGCTGTATTGACCAAACACAAAATACCCGCTTTGGAATATGTACGTGTCTGTAAAAGAAATATCGCTCGATGTAGGCTAAGGGACGAACTGTGCATGTCTGCACTCATTCTCAGTAACTACTATAGCTGCAAATATTACCGTGTATTTGTGACCCCACACAATCAAAAGTAACAAATTAGAAATAAACGTTTTACAATTATCAAAACAGACGCGTTAACTGCCTTATGAGAATGGTAGCAAAATCCCAACGAAGTAATCGTTGACATCGCTCATATACTAAGTCCGTGTTCGCGATCACACAGCACCAACGATTGAATTAGGGATAAAATGACCACCTATAGGAATTCAACCATTCAATCCAATACAAATCCCCCTCCTTAATAACGCAATTCTTCTTGCTTCTGGAGTTGCAATCACATGAGCACATCATAGAATTATAGAATCCAGTCACTAACAAGAAATACAAGGATTATTCTTTACAGTAATATTAGGGTTTTATTTTACAATACTACAAATATATGAATATTGAGAAGCATCTTTTACTATGTCAGATTCAGTATGTGGATCAACATTCTTTGTAGTAACAGGATTCCACGGATTGCATGTAATTATTGGTTCAACATTTCTAATAACTTGTCTAATACGACAAATAATAAATCAATTCTCATCAAATCATCACTTTGGAATTGAAGCCGTAGCATGACACTTTGTTGAGGTAGAATGATATTAATTTACTGATGACGTAGATAATTAACCCAAAATTGTTCAGATCGTGGTCCGACTAATAACATATCAACACTCGTAAATTCTCGTGAAGAATAACATAAACGTTTCAGTTACAATTTCAAAATCGAATCTGAAAAAAATTAAAGTTGTCGGGTGGGGGGAGGGGCTGGAGGCGGCCACCGACCCCCTTTCCCACCGGATACGACACTGAGGCTGCCCCAAGATTTTCAAAAGTCGGTGCCTATGGTTAGAGATCCGTACCAGACCTGCCTTAAGGAGGATCTAGAACCGTCAGAGGCGGGCTGCTAGGTTACGGTAGGTTCTGTCAGTGAGCGAGTGTTACATTGTTGCTTGGGAAGTCAAATGAATGTCACTGTAGGGAAGGCGACGCTCATTCTTGAGGAAATTTAGAGTGCCGGACTTTGACGCTGACTGCGGAAAGATTCTACCGCATAACCGTACATTTCTTGAAAAGACGAGAAAGAGAAGTTCGGGCTTTTACAGGGGCTTATAGGCATTCGTTTGTATTTGGAACGAAAAAAGAAGTGGCTAGCAGTGGTACAATGTAACCTCCGCCAGGCAACTTAGGGTCGATTGCGCAGTACGCATGTAGAAGCAAAATTGATACTACCAGGAGCAGTGTCGATATTGATTCTGCGTTTTTCATTGATTTCTGATGGGCACTCTTCGCTACTGAGCACTGACGATGCGCCTTGTTGACAGGGACTTGGGCGCGCTGATGCACCTACTGAAGAGCAGCCTAGGCTCGGGCATCCTGGCGATGCCGATGGCCTTCCAGAGCGCGGGGCTGGCCGTGGGCCTTGTGGGCACCGCCCTGGTGGGCTACATCTGCACCCACTGCGTCCACATACTGGTGAGTAGCGACCCGAAGCCACGCCCGTCCAGCGGCTTCTCACAGTGGCCTAAAAACACGCCGAAGCGGGTTAGATGCCTAAGGATGGCAACGGAATCAACATGTACCGCACTCGCCAGCTGTAATACGGCGCTGAGGCAGCTGCGTGCAGTGAGATGACAAAGCCATGGGATCTCTCCTAATAGGTCGAATGACTTTTTTTGCCCTACTAGTACAGCAACTCGACAGGAACTCTGCCTGCCATTAGTTCTACAACTGGTTGCAACACACCTGCATGAATATTGAGAAATTATCACACTGTATCATATTTAGTAAATGTTGTCAGTGCAGGATTTCGTTCACGAACTGACAATACAATTAATGAGCGCTAGGTACATGCCCGTGCTTCGCAACGGATGTTATAGAAGGGTCTCTGAATACCATTCATGATTCAGGACCTCAGCCGGTATCCTTGTTGGATCGTTTTCTCAATAAACTTAATTGTCCTACCAAAATACCGTACAATCCTTAGCTTCCTAGCCGCTCTTGTGTATTGTGAAAGACTTTACAGTTTCCGAAGCATGGTTATTCGGAAACAAAACGGATTCAAAATCGCCGCGGTGGAGTAACCAACCGGTCTAAGGCGCCTCGCTTCGGTGGTTCGAGTCGTCCCTGGGGCATGTGTGTGTATGTATGTGTGTGTGTGTGTGTGTGTGTGTGTGTGTGTGTGTGTGTGTTCTCCTTAAGTTAGTTTACCTTAGTTTAAGTATTTTGTAAGCTAAGGACTGATGACCACGCAGTTTGGTCCGATAGATTTACAAACATTTGACCATTTTTGGATTCAAAATCTAATAAGTTGGCACCAAAATCTCAAAAGAAAATAGATAAATTCGATTGTCTTTGCAAAGAATACTTATTTAAATGAAACCTATCGATCAAAGCGAAGGTGACATGCCTAAACTACATGGCTCCTTACAATGGTAGTGCAATTTTACCTCGCCGCGACATAGAAAGTGATCAGTACTTCAGTGACGAATCTAAAATCCTCTAAACGTTAATTTGGGCATCATCCGCTGATATACTATGCGCAAGGAAGCTCGAGAAAGCCATTTCGGGAACAGGTTTTGTTTCAAGTAGTTGATTGGTGAATTTATTTCTTTTATTGTTATTTCAGTTCCCCATAAAGGGGAGGGGCTGGCATGAGGGTAACATCGTTCTCCAGCCAATGGTTTCAAATGGAGACAAAAATTATTTTGTAAAACACATTGGTGAATGTCATTTACGGCTTTTACATTAAGATAGACGACAACAAGTGAAATTTTAGAAAACGCGTTTGAATAAAATTATGATTTTAATACTTGTTTGATGATTTTAAAATACAGATATAATTGAATCATTAATGACGCCATGGTCAGATGATAAGGCTGGTTGTATATTCGGTAATGATGGTTTCGATTAATGTGGTATTTATAAGTATTGCTCTGGGTCTATGTAGAACTTCAGGTATTGAAAAAAAGTGGCAAGGAGCTGCAAAAAGATGGACGAGATGGAGCGATATAATTAATGTTGGAAGGAAGGATACGTCACAGGACGTAAGGGAGTGGGAGGTGGTTGAAATTATATAGGTTTGACGATGGATAAGGCATAAAGTTGGGTGGAAGGTGGCGCAGCCGGATACTTGGACAGGTAATTAGTGAGTGGGAAAATAGGATATGAGACAGGGTTTTGCGACTGGTGTATAGTATTTAAAGTTGTACTAGAAAGAGAAAGTGTGTGTGAAGTGGATAGGTTGGTTCTGGATGCGAGTTGGAAAACTTATGCGTTTGCAGAAGGCAAGTCAAACTGCATGTCTTTCCAGGATTTCTAGGAGAGCGGGGGGCCAGGCCATGATGGCTTATCTTAGGATGGGACAGATGGGAGTCTTATAGTTCACAAACTGTACCTTGTGTTGGTCACTTTCTGGGCTTGTGCTGGATTGTAATCATGTGTGCATGCCATGTTTGGTTTCTTAGATATTTTTCTGGATTAGCTGTAAATGGAAATCCGGAAGCTGTAAACACTGATTTGAGTGCTCAAATATGAAGTACTTTCGTTTCGTTGCGTCCATTTGGCTTTTACATTGCACCACTCGAGAACAAGATTCAGCTGGCACTGGATGGATGTACGGACCAATACAGTGGTGAGTGGCTTGGTAGGCGGAGTCGTCAGAATATTAGAGGTAGATCGGCGGCTGGAGGTTTGGAAATGTCTGCATTATACAGAAGAGGGATGAAAGGACAGAATCCTTAGGTACAACAGCATTGGGGTAAAATATGCTTTGTTGACGCACGTGCAGCGTGTGTATTTAACAGCGCATTTCCGCTACCTGCCTGCTGACGGCGCTGTCTGGTATGCAGGTGGAGAGCTCGCAGCGCCTCTGCCGGCGGCTGAGGGTACCCTCGCTGGACTACCCGGGCACGGCGGCGGCCGCCTTCACCTCAGGGCCGGAGCGGCTGCGCCCCCTCGCTCCTGTGGCCAGGTACGTCCACACAGCTGCTCACCGACACCTCTGTCATCCACACTGCCGTCTTGGAAATGGAACAGTCGGATGTAATATCTTACAGGGTGCTGTTGGGTACACTTCTGAGTGATACCCCCCAGGGGCTCACGGTTCTTTCGTGAGTACGTGCGTGGCGAACACGGGGCCTCGAGATGATGCAGTCTTCCTTCCTTCTTCACTTCCCAGACTGCATTTCCTTTCCCCATCCCCTACTTTCCTATCCACACTCCTTCCCCTCCTCACTGGGGGACTGATAGCCACAGTAGTTTAGTCCTACTATCCCAACCAAACAACCTAACCCCCTCACCCTTCTGAGCGATATTGTATTTCATTCTGTCCAACTGACGCTTTGGATCGTCAACATCTGGACCTGAGTGGAGGGCGCTGGCCACAATGCTCCAAACGCTCTCAGTTGGCGAGAGATACCGTGAGTATTCCCGACAAGGTAGGGTTTGGCAAGCAGCGTGTGGGTGAACGTTATCTTGCAGAAAAGTAAACTCGCAGTGGCTCGCTATGAAGGGTAACAAAATGGGGCGTGGAAGAGAGATGGTGCTATATGGCCGTTAGAGTAACAACTACCGTGGTCATTCTTTGAAATGAAACACCATCCCAGATTTTGTCTTATGTATTTTTAATTCAAATTTCCATGGATGTCAGATTGTTGCTTGGCGTAGATTCGTTGAATTGAGGAAACCAATAGTTATTTGTTTTGTAACTAATTTTGGCAGAATACCAATGCTATCTTCAGGCTGCTCTGTGAAACCAGATGCTAGTATCATCCTTTAGCCTTATATATATGCTTCCAAGTATACAGAATTTGCAGTGTGGACTTCAGCCACATTTTGTTTTTCCTCAGTTCTATTCAGCTTATTTAAACTTTCTGCCCTCGTCCAGTATCTAAACCAATTTCATCAGCTACACAAACTAAAGCCTTTGTGAGATCAGAAAGAATACAATACTGACGTTTTGTTAGTACTTAATTTTTTGAAATGTGTGGTGCTACTCTTGAATACATTACTTTTTGAGGAATTTTGGATAGAGCGATCAGAAGTGAGGTTGGGCGGTTGTTGTTGACGTCATGTCATGACTTTACGATAGCATAATTTAGACTAAAGAGGAGAAATTTCTTGCTTCATATATATATATATATATATATATATATATATATATATATATATATATATATATATATATATATATATCTTTTGGGAACAATCTCTTAGTACTTTGCTGGAAATACCATAATTACCATTTGAGCTATTACTTTTTAGTGACTTTGTTATTTTTATAATTTCAAAGGGGTGGTAAGTGGAATTTCAGTTGTATCAAACTGAATAGGTATAGCCTCTTCCTTTAACAGCCTTGACTCTTCCAATGAACTTCTGGTTCCTATTTTCTCCACACATTTAATAATAGTCATTAAAAGTATTCTCAACTTCGGGCTTCTTCATACTTTCATGATGATTATATACTCAGTCATAATTAAAAAAAGGAGAAATTTTATTTAGGGAAGGAAAGTGATGGATCTGTTTACTGGCAGAATTATTGCAATGTGTTCTTAAACTGGCCCTACACCCTACGTAAAATCGATAAGCGGGTCGAAGGCATCTATCGACTCAATTGTTGATCACTCTGCCGTGGAAATGGAACAAAGGGAAAAGTTAAGTTTTAAATCTGGCATTTAAGAAATCGCTTACCCAGGACAAAGGTGCAGGCATAACGTTGTTGCACCATTGCACAAACTCACGTATAGAGTAGGCCTACATAGTAATAGACATTCCTGATGTGAAGAACCAAGTGAAAGAGCTGAAACCAAATATAATTAGCAGGTCCGTATGGCGTCTCAGTTCGGTTGTACACAGAGTACTGTAATTCGTAGGCCACTTACTTGGCTTCCATTTATTGTAAATCTCTTGGAAACGATTGGAAAACAGTGCAGGTGATTCCTGTCTATAAGAATATTGAAAGCCACTAAGTTAGAGGACAATGTCCTGAAAGTCCGGAACACGTAGACTTGATATTCCTCTAGTTCCAAAAAACGTTTGACACAGTGCTCGCCCATTGAAATTTTACAACGGTAGAAGGTCACAGAATAGAATCTCAGTTGTGTGAGTGGCTGAAAGAAATTTTACTGAATATAACGTCGAAAGACACAGTATAACCTGTTTTAATCTCTATCAAAATTTTATGAATTAACTTTTGTACATGTAACCATATGTTTCTTGTTTATTTTTACTATTTATCAGTTACACAGGCGTCACTTTCTTATTTTAACTTTTCAAATGCTTTTCATGATGGGACATAGGTTCAAAAGTCTAAGTTGTGGCTACCTTTTAATAAATTTGGAATTTTTACAACTGTAGGATATTTGTCTTAGGTGCTTCTCCACAGCAGCAATTTTTATGAAATGCATTGTAATTACATAAGCTCCAGAGCTACATTTATTATTATTTTTTTTATTGATTGCGCTACCGGCTTAGAGCTTTGCTTATTTTCAAGCGATACCAATAAACAAGCTCTTATCAATGAATAAATATATATCAATTATTTTAATTGTAATATTAGGCCTTACTGTGATTTTTACCTACGCAACAAGATGGTAAATATTATTTGGTAACTACGTGGTGTCGTATATATGTTTTGTTTATTGAAATATCGATTTGTCTTTCGGAGAGAGAGTTAAATTACTGACAATGTTATTGTATGACTTTAAACTTTATCTTAGCTCCAAATCGATTTATATCTTATGAAAAATTTAGACTGCCTGAAAATTTAAAAGCATACAATACCTTTATTAACAATTTAATCCTCATCACTGACAGACAAATCGATATTATAATAAACAAAATACATATATAAGAGCACGTAGTTAAAAATATATTTACCATCTAATTGCATTAGCAAATCTATATTTCATATGGATTTATGCAATGATAACTTCTTGTTCGTAGACATCGACTGAAAATGTGCAAAGCACGAAACCGGTAACTCAATCAATAAAAATATAATATACGCAGCTCAGGTGGATATTTAATTACAATGCATTACATTTTACAACTATTGCATCCTGTTATTCATTATTACAAAGATTTGTTGAGTCCATTCCACGACGATTTTCTGCACTTCCCCGGGGTAAAGAAGGTACAACTGGATAATGTCCTAAAGCTCATCTCATTGAATTGTTTATTGACGTGGTCTTCAGGCCGAGACTGGTTTGATGCAGTTCTCAACGCTACCCTACCCTGTGCATCCTCTTCACCTCCGAATATGAATGGATACTCACATTTGAAACTGCATACAATATTCGGTTTTCGGTCTTCGTCTACGGTTACCCCCCTCTCCCAACTTCAGCATTCTTCTTTAGCAACACATTTCAAAGTTTCAATCTTTTTATTATTTGAAGTATCTACTGATCAGTCTTGAATCCATGGTGGAATTTGTGCTCCACGACTGTATTTGGCTTGTGGAAATTTTTCAGCAATCAGTTGTAAAAGTATTTATTTGTTTGCAGATCTAGATTTCGACGACTGTGTGGTCATTATCAGTGCTTAAAAACAATTAAAATACTTAAAACATTTCGTACGAACGCAACCTCCAACATGGAGGTCGAGATGTTTTAAGTATTCTAATTGTTTTTAAGCACTTATAATGACCACACAGTCGTCGAAATCTAGATCTGCAAATAAATAAATATTTTTACGACTGACTTCTGAAACTTTTCCACATAGCTACTGATCGTCCACCTCTCAATTCCCCGAGACTTCACAACTTACAAATGCCTTCAGGAAACATGCGGTGTCAACAATTTTTTCTTTTTCAGAAATGCTTTTATTTCCACTGTCTTCTGCATTATACATCTTCTAAACTCCATCCAAGATAAGTTATTTTACTGCCCAACTAACAAATCTCATCATCTACCTTTATTGTCTCGTTTCCTAATCTAATTCTCTCAGTATTGTCTGATTTAATGCTACTAAATTCGATTATTCTTGCTTTGCTATTTTTATTGTCCACCTTACACCCTTCTTTCAATTACTCTTCCAGGTCCTTTGCTGTATTCGACAGAACGACAGTATCATCGGCAAACCGCAGAATTTTTAAGTATCCTCCTGAACTATAACTCCAATTCAAATTTCTGCTTGCTTTCTTTCACAGTTAGCTAATAGCACAGCACAGGTTTAGAGCTACACACTCCCTTACCAAACGGCATGTATGCTTCAGTATGTAACAATTTGTGGTAGCTGTCAGTGCACAGTTAGTTATTGAGAGTGGCTGGTTGCTGTTGCAGGTGGTTCGTGTGTGCAGGGCTTGTGGCCACGTACTACAGCGTCATCACCATCTACATCATCTTCATTGCCGCCACGCTCAAGCAGGTATGTACCTGCGTACCTGCTCCACACAGCTAACCTAATGGGAACACGACATCATATACGTTGATGAGCGAGGTAATGCGTACTTTGTGGATTTACTAATGCCACAGAAGACCGAAAGAGCATACAGAAGATTACGATACCCAGTTCCAAACATACATACATTTTCATTTTTGTGATGTAAACACTTATAATGACTTTAAAAATAACTTCAGAACATAACAAGCAGTTGTTGCATGTCTGATATCATTTATCTACTTTAAATTTACTAAAATAGGATAATACGCATCTTTTCAGATATGCGAAATTACACGAAAAAAAATTAAGCCTAATATTTCATTAACTTTGGAACACTGTATTATTTCCATCATCTCTTAATATTTAATTCATATGTATATTTGTTAATTCTCACTTTTTCCTAATTTTAAATAATCACCACAGGACTCAGTGCCAACACTTTTACGTATTTTGATTTAAAGTACTTTATTTGAGCAAGTCACTAGCAATATTAGTGCTCAGCCACATCGCTAGATTTAAGATATTAATAATATTTAGTCTCAAATTTCCAAGATGTTACCCCTTATTTCTGAACTTCTATAAAACTGTGTTAACGAGGAGTTAGGAATCATTATTCGTTTTTATGTGCAATAAGATGCACATAAGCTGTATTTAGCTAATCAGCTGTTGTAGACGGTGTATTGTTTGTGAGGGAAGATGGCCTCCATTTAATATCGTCTACAATATCGAACTGTTAGATTGAAGTGTTTAAAGATCAATAAATACGAATTATTAACAATTACAAACACACTGGCAGAAGCCTGGGTCCTTTATATAATTAAATTCATATCTTTACAGACAACAATACCATGCATCTGATACATGAAGATCTAAGATAAGTGACTACCGAACATGTATTTATACCTTCTACTGCTCGCTTTATTCAAATGTTACATTCTTAGTAGTTCACGAAAAAAGAAAGCGTGGAAACATAAACTATTAAAATATTATTAGAGCAGACAAAACATTACAATCGACATATTGCAGTCCACCGCGAAGTATGTGCTGAGAAGTTCATAGTGTACCAGTGTGCAGAGTGCTTTACCTGTTTTCGACAAAGTTCTCTAGGCGAGCTAGATGAGATCGTGGGGAACATATTCTGTTCCAGATAAAAAATTCGCCGCTACTTCATAGAGTCAGATCGTAGTGTTGCTACAAGCAAGTCACTGTTTTTTTCTCTCGAAGTTGTAGGCTTTGTAAAATATTTTTCTGCACCAAGAGACACCGATTTTAATGTTTATATTTTTAAGAAACACTTTCAGTATGCAAACTCATCTGTCAGCAGACACTGTTAATTTGGTTATATTTCATCATCCCAAAGCTGTCTGATTCAATGAACGATGCCTGTCTTCGAACGGATGCGATGACGAACATTTTGTTTCTAGCAAAAGCTGTTGTCGATGAAGTGATATCTCACTCCCAGCCATTTGTCGCAAAAACTTTTAAACATCACTTGTTTTTCCCCTTGAAACTGTGCAGTTATTTACTGTTCACAGGTATCAGGAGAACGGATCCATTTCCTCGGCACTGACATCAATTTATGCCATATGACGTTTAAACGTCATATTTGTATTTTAATTTGCTTATGAGAGGGAAAGTAATCTTATATCAGTCAAAATGATGGAATGTTTTCATTGGCGATCGGTTTCTGCACACAAATGTACCATCGCATGTTCTCTGAAAAGACGTGATATTTATATAGTTACTGAAGAGTTTGATATTATTCTTGATGCATGTAGAAATGGTACGTCAAGATAAAATAAATTCAAATAAATGCATTAAAACTCGCCAATGTAGTATTCACATGTAAGCTGGCAGTAATAGAATCGTTCTGCAGTCACTTTGAAATTCCTGGCCTCTAAATTTCCTCAGAAGTATTCTTTTAAAAGAATGTCGCCTTTCCTCCAGCGTTTCCTGTCTGATCTCCCAAAGCTTCTCTGAAACACTCACGCATTTATCTAAGCTACCAGTAACAAACCTAGCAGCCCGCATCTGAATTGCTTCTTTATCGTCCTTGAAACAGGTTAGAATCCCACACGTTAACAGGATCGCACAAGCGTTTGGTACATGGTCTCCATCACAGATGAACCACATTTTTCCAAAATGTTCCCAACAAATACGGCTTCCCCACAACTTTACTAACATGCTCGTTCCATTTAATGACGCTTTGCAACGTTACGCCTAGATATTTTATCTACGCGACTGTGTCAAACAGCTCACTACTAATGTTGTATTCGCTTGTAATCGGATTGTTTTTCCTACTCATTTGCATGACCTACATCATTCTACGTTAGTAGTTAGTTGCTATTCCTCACACCAATAAGAAATTTTATCCAAGTCACCCTGCATCCTTTATTTTTATTTTTTTTATTTGTTTTTTCTGTTCCATAGGACCCACTTCAGGAGTAAGACTCCATGGTCATGGAACAAGTCAATACATTAATTGTTACACAATAATGGTAATAGAAAAATTTTAAGTAGTCCTTTGCACACGACAATCTTAAGACAAAGTGAAAAGAATCAATAAAGAAAAAGTAAATTAGCTTAATTGTTTAACTTTTCTAGGAGTTCCTCGACAGAATAAAAGGAGTGAGCCACGAGGTAACTCTTCAATTTAGATTTGAAAGCATGTGGATTAGTGCTAAGATTCTTAAGTTCTTGTGGCAGCTTATTGAAAATGGATGCCGCAGAATACTGCACCCCTTTCTGCACAAGTGTTAAGGTGGTGTGGTGCAAATGTAGATTAGACATCTGTCTAGTATTCACCGAGTGAAAGCTACTAACTCGTGGGAATAAGCTGATATTATTAACAACAAACGACATTAAAGAAAAAACGTATTGTGACGCCAGAGTCAAAATTCCCAGACTACTGAAAAGGGGTCGACATGACGTTCGGGAACTTACACCAGATATTGCTCGAACCGCCCGTTTTTGAGCCAGAATTATCCTTTTTGCATCAGGCGAGTTACCCCAAAAAACAATGCCGTACGTCATAAGTGAGTGAAAGTAAGCGAAATAGACTACTTTTCGTGTTGAAAAATCACTTATCTCAGATATTGTTCTAATGGTAAATATAGCAGAATTTAGTTTTGGAACAAGATCCTGAACATGGGCTTTCCATGACAGCTTACTGTCTATATGAACACCTAGAAATTTGAACTGTTCAGTCTCACTTATCACATGCCCATTATGTGTAATCATAATGTCAGATTTCGTCAAATTATGTGTTAGAAATTGTAGAAACAGAGTTTTACTGTGATTTAACATCAACTTGTTTTCTATTAGCCATGAACGTATCTCTTGAACTGCATTATTTGATACTGTGTCAATATTACGAGCAACATACTTCACTACCAAGCTGGTATCATCAGCAAACAAAAATATTTTACAATCACCTGTTATACTCGAAGGCATATCATTTATATAAATAAGAAACAGCAATGGTCCCAAAACAGACCCCTGGGGCACCCCATACTTAATTGTGCCCCATTGGGATTGCACGTCATAGCCATTTTCTACACTGCGGAGAATTACCTTCTGTTGTCTATTATTAAAGTAAGAGGTGAACCAGTTGTGGGCTACTCCCCGTATTCCATAATGTTCCAACTTCTGCAACAATATTTTGTGATCAACACAATCAAACGCTTTTGTTAAATCAAAGAAGACGCCTAATGTCCGTAGCCTCTTATTTAACCCATCAAGTGCCTCCCAGAGAAACGAAAATATAGCGTTTTCGGTCGTTAAACCACTTCTAAAACCAAACTGTACGTTTGACAGGAAATTATGTGAACTGAAATGATCAATTAATCTTGAATATACAGCCTTTTCAATAACTTTGGAAAAAACCGATGGCATAGAAATAGGTCTATAGTTGTCTACATTATCCCTTTCTCCTTTTTTATAAAGCGGTTTCACTACTGAGTACTTTAATCTGTTAGGAAACTGACCATTCTGAAAGGAAAAATTACAAATATGGCTTAGTACTGGGCTAACATATGGAGAACAGTACTTTAGAATTCTGCTAGATACCCCATCATATCCACAAGAGTCCTTAGTCTTTAGTGATTTAATTATTGACTCAATCTCACCTATGGAAGTATCATGAAGGATCATTTCAGGCAACAGCCTCGGAAACGCATTTTCTAAAAACGTTATATGATTACCTGTAGAAACTAGAGTTTTGTTTAGTTCCTCTACTATATTCAGAAAGTGATTATTGAATATTGCACATATATCTAACTTGTCAGTAACAGAAACATTCCTACTACGCACTGACATATCTTCTACCTGCTGCTCCTGACCAGACACTTCCTTCACGACTGACCAGATAGTTTTAATTTTATCCCGAGAGTTTGCTATTCTTTTTGCGTACCACATACTTTTTGCATTCTTAATGACATTTTTCAGAACCTTACAGTACTGTTTGTAATGAGCTACTGCATCTTCATTCTGACTGCTTCTAACATTTTGATACAACTCCCGCTTAATTCTACATGATACTCTTATCCCCTTTGTCATCCACCCTGGCTGTCTGATACTGAAAGTACCCTGTTTTGAGCGTTCTAGCGGAAAGCAACTTTCAAACAGCATAATAAATGTGTTCAGAAAAGCATTATATTTATCATCTGCATTATCAGCACTATAAACATCCTGCCATTCTTGTTCCTTAATTAGGCTTAAAAAAGGTCTCAATTGCAACTGGATTAACTTTTCTGAGTAGTTGATATTTATGTTTAACATTTGTTTGAGAACAAATACTTTTTAGAATTAAAAGTTGGGCATCGTGGTCTGATAGGCCATTTACTATTCTGCTGACAGAGTGCCCCTCTAATAATGAAGAATGAACAAAAATATTGTCAATGGTAGAACTGCTATTTCCTTGCACTCTCGTTGGAAAAAATACTGTTTGCATCATGTTATAGGAATTAAATAGATCTAACAGTTGACTTTTCCTTGAGCTATCACCTACACAATTAATGTTGAAATCTCCACACACAATTAAATTTTTATACTTCCTATACAGTGAACCCAGAACCAATTCCAGCTTGGGCAGAAACATTTTAAAATCTGAGTCAGGGGATCTATAAATAACAACTATTACTAGTTTAGTTCCATTAACATTAACAACTCCTGCACAACATTCAAATATCTGTTCGGTGCAGTGTTTAGAAAAATCGATTGACTCCGATGAAAAATCGTTTTTTACATACATGGCCACTCCCCCACACTGCAAAGAACTCCTAGAGTAGAAGGCTGCTAACCTGTATTCTGGCAAAGGAAGTCTCTTAATTGTCACACCACTTAAAAAGTGCTCTGAAATTCCAATAATTTCAGAATCAGTATCAATAAGCATTTCATTAACTTTATCTCTGATACCCTGTATATTATTACTTATATTCTTAGACTTTGTCAAAGGTGGTTCATTTCTTAGAGGGACTTCCTTTAAGCAGGAATATCTATCAGCTGTCTTCAGTCTAAAAAAGGTGCAGCCCTAATACCAACTACTACAGGAATTTTTCCATGAGTGAAACCCCCACCCCCTACTACACTGTCACCTATGAGCTTTGCCAACCTCCCCTTCCCATACCTATTGAGGTGCAGACCGTGCCTAGTAAAATCCGACCTTTGGATAGTTTCAACTGGCACCACTGCAATGTGATCCATGCCCTCCGGCATCAGCGCCTTCTCAAGCCCCATGTTAAGACGGCTGACAGCCGTATTAAGACAAGGCCTATCATGACGCTGAAACAGCTGCACGAAATGCACATTCGTGCCACCAGTTTCAGTTGCTATCCTTTCCAGATCACCACCTATATCATATTCCCCGTCCCTATCAAGACTGTTCCCGGCCCCACCCACTATAACTACCTGATACTCTTTTGAAAAATTCCTACATAAGTCCCCTATGTTGCAAGTGACCTGATCTAACCCTGCACTAGGCTTCACTATGCTGGTGACCTGGTACTCACTCCCAAGTACTTCCTGCAACTGTTGGCCAACACCTCTGCCATGAGAACTACCTAGCAGCAGAACCTTCTTCTTCCTAAGAGACCTCTCTACTGATTTCGGCTTACCAAAAGCTGAGGTCTGCTGCGTACTTCCTACACCTACAGCTACAGGAGGTTCATCTCCACTCAACTCTGACAGTTGGTCAAACCTATTTGCAACTTGCAATGTAAAGCTATCTGAGTACCTTCACCTAGCTACCTTCTTGCCAACTGCCAGTTCCCATTCCCCAGCCCCCCTTCCCCTCCTCAACCTACCTAGTTCCTCTTCAGCGTTTTTCAACTGCACCTGAAGGGCGCAGATCAAACGCTCCTGCTCCTCTATCAACTTATTCCTGCTGCAAATCCTACAGTTCCAGGAGAGAACCTCACCACAATGCCCACTGTCTTCCCCACTGCACTCCCCCCATGAAAATACTTACTACAAATCCCACACTGCAGCCCACTACGCACGACCCTACGACAGAGCCCACACTTTTCACTCATGGTAAAATTTTTCAATAATTTGTTAAGAAAAACTAGACGTCTACGTTATGAAGTTAAGTTTCTACAAAATAAGTAGGAAGTACCTCTTAACTACAGCAATCAACAAACCTCAGTCTCTACAAATCAAGTAACAACAACTAATAGTATCAGAAAAGAGCAAATAACACTACCACAGAAACTTTACACTGTTGCTTGTATAAACAAGTTCAAATTCAAGCGTCACTAATAAAACAACTAAACACTGTGAGAGTACAAGAGTTATCAAATACCGTAACTTAAAGTTTCCCAACCTGAACTACGTTAAAAACAGCAAGTCACCTGTTGAAAAGTACTAAAGTTAGTAAACAACTAGCGCGATAACACCTCCTGAAATCTAAAACTTTAATAATTTAACTACAATACACAAACACTTATTAGAACTTAGCTTTCGGAGACCGCTACGGCTGGAACCACTCGCCACCAGATGTAAATCCTACTACTGTTATTCAATGATGATATCTTCCTGTAAACTCCAGCATATCATCAGTCGCAGATTGCCACTCACTCTGTCGGTCATATTATTTATGTAGATAGAAGCAGCACGTTGTCCTAGACATCCAGTGTTCATCAGAGACAAGGGTATCTTCAGGGGTGCCCCAGTAAAGTGTGAAACGATCGCTGTTATTTTCTAAATAAATAAACGATCTAATGTAACAGGTTAGTATAATTCGCCAGGGGTTGATGTACGGGAACATGTCGTAGTTGAGTGACTGTAAGGGGATGGCAAATTCTTAGTTGATGTGAGGAATAATAACTATTTCTAAATATAGAAAAAGTTAGGGGATGCATGTGAGTAGGGAAAAACAATACCATAATCTTCCAATACCAGTTACGAGTTTGCTGCTTCATACAGTTATTCCAATTAAATATCTAGCTTTTATACTGCAGAGACATGGAATGGAACGAGAATGTAAGGACAGTTGTGGAAAAAGCAGATGGGTGGACTTCGGTTTATTGTGAGAATTTTGGGAAAATCTTGTATATGCTTGACACTGTTCATGGCAAGAGGGCGATCTAAAAGTGTTTTAGGTTACTGAAACATCAGTTTTTCCAAGTTAGTTTTTCATGACCGGTTTCGACATTCTTCATTGCCATTATCTGATGTTTTGTGCATGCATTACAGTATTTTGCAGTTACCAGAACACTGTCAAATCTCTGGGGGAAAAAGTGTCCAGTCATTTGCCTATAGTGCAACCCAGTTTCGAATAGCACTCAAGTGTTGGGATTCTCACCGGTTCAGACACGGAAGCAATTCAGACTCTGGCTACTAGATTCCACACTGGTGCTTTCGATCACAACGCAAGTAGCTGGGGAACTCAAATGGAAATACCTGGAGGGAAAATGAAGTTTGAGAAACACTAGTGGGAAAATTCAGAGGTTTGCAATTTAAGCCCCTGCAGTTTGATTGTATTGACGCCAAATTATTACCTTTCATGTAAGTAGAATAAAGAGGGAAAATGAAGTTTGAGAAACACTAGTGGCCAAATTCAGAGGGTTGCATTTAAGCTCCTGCAGTTTGATTGTATTGACGCCAAATTATTACCTTTTATGTAAGTAGAACAAAGATATGAGACATTAGGTCTTGCACAGAAACGTATAAGTTCATTCCCTCGCTCTGTTTGGGACTAGGACTAGACATGAGTTGTGGTAACTTTCACCAAGCACCTTATGTACGCATGCCGAATATGAATGAAAATTTAAATGTAAATAGTGATAACTGCATGCATTAGAGTTACATGGGTTGCAACGATGGGTTGACAAGTCAGCCCATTCTAGTCAGCCGAGTTCTTTGTAAGTTTGAAGCGTTTTATGGCTACCGAAGTACCACCATATACTTCCTCAAATCGTCACACTTTTGAAGGTGCTCCATTTTTCTCTTGGCGTATTACATAATGACACAGTCGTAACATACAGGGTGTTGGTATGCTGTGTGATGCACAGTGGGAATTATTTCTATGTAAGCTCTCGTAGGAAAGCCTTTCCGGCGCAGGGTGGTTTCTTGCAAGGTTTTGGGTGTATAGGGGACACTCAGTCTACAAAAAGCAAAGGCCCCATGTATTGCGTTACTGTGCAGATCGGCGACTACCACTCGACGTCTGACGCGACGCGCTTCGACGTGCGCATCTACACGGCGATGCTGGGGCCGCTGGTGCTGGCCAAAGGACAGCTGCGGCACCTCAAGACGCTGGTGCCCTTCTCCATGCTGGCCAACCTGTGCATCGTGGTGGGCTTTGCGATCACCCTCTACTACCTGTTCGTCGACCTGCCGCCCCTGGAGGAGAGACGCCTCGTGCCTGCGTCCTTCACCGCCCTGCCCATTTTCCTCACCACCACCATCTACGCCATGGAGGGCGTAGGCGCGGTGAGTGCTCATGCTCATCACAGTTCTCGTCTGAAGTCCTGTAGCAGAGCCATTATAACCTGTAATGCGCTACAGGACAATAGTCATGAATTTCTGCGTATTGTCATTTCCTTGGGCATTGAATTCATAAATAAATAGCCAAGTTCTCGTGGTTTCACTCGCGCACACGTACAACATTACAATGCACCCATCTCCCCCCTCTTTTTCTCTCTTACTTAATCTCTGTCCATCTCATCCACCCTACTGTACCTGTCCATCTCTCAGCCCACCACCTCTCTTCCTGACGATCTCCACTAAATTCCTCATCTGTCCTCTCTCCCATTGTCTCCTCCCCCTGCCCCATTTTCAGTTTCTGTCCATTATATCCATCCTCCTGCCCCTCCCCCCCGCCCCAACCGCCAATCTCCTACTGCCACACTATACACCTCCTCCTATCTTCATTTCCTCCTCCCTCTCCTTCTCTTCATAACCAAACATTCATCTCCTGCCTAATTTCCATATTCATCTTCTCATGCCCCTATCATTATCCACCTTCCCTTACTGCCTCTCACTCCCACTCTGCCCCCTCTCCTCCTTCCTCAAGTGTCTCTTTCTGCTACCTACCTGTTTCCTGCCTCCATCTCCCTCTATCCATCCATTACTACGACGCCCTCTCTCCAACACATCATGTATCCATCCCAAAATTTCCCCATCCCAACGTGTAATTCCTGCATAACAATTAGATAATGTATGCTATTACCAATCTAACACAAAATACGTCACGAGCTGGGCAGCTCTTCTGGATGAAAACATTTTTTTCTGTTTCGAAACATGTATTCTACTCTGTACATCAGGTTACAAGCTACGAATATAATATTGCTACACAGAAAACGTTTTACGCAGATCACTCTAAATGGATGGCCTTGAACAAAAATACATTTTTGTCGGTATTTTCGTTGCCATTGGAGCTAATAGGTTATAAGACACACATAGATTATTCTTTTTGGACGACCAATCCAACCAAATATCGATCCTTGGGATTGTATATAGATCCTCGATATAAACATGCACATACATATATATTTTGTTACATGCATATAAAGTTATAATGGTACAATATTCCACTCAGCTATCCGTATTTAAGTAACTGCACATATTCATTTAACTAAGTTTGTATCTTGTATAAAATAATTTTCAAAGTTGCTCGACATTCAGTTAGATTTGTATTGCAATCTTTAGTACTTATCACAGTATCTTCGGTGCTCATGTTCTTCGCTATGTTTATTTTTGTCGTCATCAGGTGCCTGTGTAACGTACATGTGGTGCAGAAATATATGGTGTTGACTTAAAATTGGGGCAGTGACTAAACACAACTCACAAGATATAACAAAGCTAAGTGCATCTGTGACCACAATTAAGAATGTGATATGCTGGATACAAATAACAAGTACTCCAGATGAACATTACAAGTAAGATTCGTCATAAAGCAAGCCAAGAACAGAATCAATGTCTTTTTTTTTACACATTTATAACTACAAATTCTGTATATCCTAGGACAACAACAAAAATAAACCGGCCATTTACCGACAACTTTATTGATAAATCATTTACAAAGATAAAAGTTTCGGTTTCGTGGGAGTGGAGGGAGCCTAGGCCTCCCAAAATAATGAATATAAAGAAAATAGTACGTTATCTAAGATTTTTTACTGATTGACACGTGAAGTGATCGCCGTGATAATCATACTTCCTGTATTGGTGAGGGGAGTAGGGGGTTAGTGGTGCAAAGCTGTATTTTTATGATTTAATGTCAACGATAAATCTCAATAAATTAAATGGGGATTCAGTGCAAATTATCCTCTTAATATAAGCAGAAGAACTAATACAAAATTCATGGGGTGTCTACTTAAAATTAGTTAATTTATCTTTACATTCATCTCCCCTCCCCTCGAAAATATATGCTATATTCGCCTCTGCATCTCGTTCTTGAAAATGTCTATTGACTATTGGTCGTGTCTTATCGCTCACCAACAATACAGCAAACCACGATGACCTCGGTATTAGCTTCCACGTCACATGTGAGGGCAGTACAGAAGTAAGGTCCCACATGACCTGTTCTGTGAGGTCGTTGATTGCTGCAGTAACATAAGTGTAATGTGCGTGTTCTTTTTGCAGGTGATGCCCGTGGAGAATAACATGAAGAACCCGCGGCACTTCTCGGGCTGCCCCGGAGTGGTGAACACGGCTATGACAATGATGTGCACCCTGTACTGCGTGGTGGGTTTCTTCGGCTACTACAAGTACGGGGAGGACACCTTGGGCAGCATCACGCTCAACCTGCCGCTGCATGACGTGTGAGTCCATGTTATGGCGTGGTGATGGGATGGCCGTAGTATATACTGTTAATGAAAAAAGAGAAGCCTGGTAATCTGTGACGGAAACCAGGAGAAAATATTCAGGTGGAGGAGGTACATGATGTCAGTTCAGTAGTTACACAATCGGGTCGAATTTACGAAGCACATGATAGTATAACCACACTTAAACAGTATAGTATCCGTAAAGTCATGGTGAAGTGTTATCCGGTCACAGAAAGGCAACGAAACTAGATAGTGATTTGAAACCTTCACCAAATGAAACAAAAACTATCATAGTTTGAAGGCCAACTCAGTAAGTTCGACATGTCTTCCATTTGTCACGCTACACAGATCTAAACGATGATATAGTTCATTTAACACATTTTGAACAACATCAGGAGTAACAGAGTGAAGAGCGTCTCTGATAATTTCCTTTAAATGGTCAGTGCTGTTGGTATGAACATTGTACAAACGCTGTTGGAGGTAACGTCACAAGAAAAGGTGGAGAGGATTCAGATCCGGGGATTGTGGTGGCCATGCATTAAATCCACCACCTCCTAACCATTATTTGTTCCAATGTTTGTTAACCTAAGGGTCGAAACTACTAAGATTGGTCTCTAGACTTATAAACTACTTAAATTTTATTTAACTTAAGCTAAGGACTGCACACACACACCGATGCCCGAGGAAGGAATCAAACCTCCGGCGGGAGTGGGCCCAAAATACATGTAATGGGACATTATATCAGGCAGCCTTTCCCACGCGGCACCTATCCATTGATAGGGACATGTTGTGTCCACAAACTCCCTAAGGAAATATTTCTGGCGTACAGTGTTGGAGCGCCGTCTTCTTGAAAGATGACAACTTCACCTTCATCTTGCATAGAGTATTATAATGTGGATATTTATGTAAAGTGTAGAAGCAACTCAATAATGAAAGTTTTATATTGCCGTATGCATTTCTCCTTTATTTGGAAGGCATTGTCAGTGGCCTGTAAAATATATATATATATATATATATATATATATATATATATATATATATATATGATTATGTTTTATAATATTCAATTTTTTTCGTATTTAGTATTTTAGGTTATAAACCAGGGGAGGACAGGCAGCGCCAGCGCCGGTGTGACGACAGGCCTCGGCGCACACATCATGGCACGTAAGCAAGGTAGTTCCGAACCGGAGCGTTCGCTAGCCGATTGGCTGGCCGCTGCGGCACAGCCAACTGCATCATAGCGGGCAGCCACTGAGCTAGCGATCGCTCCGGCTCTGACCTACCTTGCTTACTTGGCATGACGTCTGCGCTGGGGCCTGTATGGCCTGTATTTCCTGTTGGCCGCGAGGCCACTCCGTCTGCTCACAAGAAAGGAGAGCTGACCGAGGCCAACAACAGAGACAGGCCATGGTGCGCCTGTCAAATTACGTAAGCTAGGTAGGCCTGAACCGGCGCGATCGCTAGCGGATTGGCCGGACGCTAGGGCACAGCCCACTGCGTCATAGCAGCGGGCCACTGAGCTAGCGATCGCGCCGGTTCAGGCCTACCTAGCTTACGTAATTTGACAGGCGCGCCGCGGCCTGTCTCTCTCGTTGGCCTCGGAGCTGACTGTGTGACGTCACACGCTCTGTACTGCTGCCGCAGAGAAATAGAATGCAGCGTGTGGAGTGTAGCAATTTAGGAAACGTAGGGGACAGATGTGGTGTGAATAATATAGTGAGGTCTACGATGTCCTAATTTTAAAACATATTGTTTTAATTAATTAATGCAGATTACAGACAATTGTATATCGTCTCTATAACATGAGAACATTATAATGTAAGTGTAATTTAACGTAAGGATAGCATTGTTATAAAGTAAAGACAATGGAACATAATACAGTTTTCGCTACAATTTAGAGCAAAGCTGTACAGTAGACATTATCCGACATTTTCCATTTAGTTTTTCTTTGATTAGTTTTTCAATGTTAGGATGTAATGTTTGAGATATTTTTAATCAAAAACTGCATGTTAGGTCGTAACCTGACAAGGTGTTTTTGTATTGGGATTTTGCTAATTTGATAATAGAAAAGAATTGTGCGGACACACAAATCGTACCAAACATACATAATATCTGAGAAGCAAGGGCATATAGCCTCGGAAATCTGTTTTGAGGAACATTCTTGTAAACATTCAGCCCTGGAGGGAAGTGTGTAGTGGTAAATATTGCAAAGGGAGACGAAAATGGAAACAGTAAGCTGGTTCAAAAGGACGTAGGTTGCCGTTCTTATTGAAAGTTGAAGAGAGAGAGTGACAGAACTGTGTAGCTTGGAGAGCTGCATCAGACCAGTATTTGGACTAAAGATCACAACAACAATGCTGACGGTGTCCGCAGTTCAGAGAGAATATCATCCACTCCAGGGGTTTGCACTCAAATTTTTCAGTGCCCTGTCAAATTCCTCTCTAAGTATCATATCTCCTATTTCATCTTCAACTACTTCATTGTCCATTTCTATAGTATTTTTCAATATTGCATCCACATTACTTGTATAGTCCCTCTATATATTCCTTCCACCTTTTCGTTTTGCCAATTTTTCTTAGAAATTAGGTGCTTTTAAATGTATTAAATCATTATCATAGCTATTGGCTTACATAATTTGCCTATGGTGCGTATTCTTATATAAAAAAACAACTAGGTGACCCGTGCAAACACTTTGCACCATTAGTGGCCAGTCATGTGAAATATAAATAAGTAAAATTAAATATTTATCAATTAAAAATCTTTTATTATAGAGAGTAGCAGTATACAGAATATTATATAAGCTTGTGTTTTCTTAAATTTATTTCATAACACTTATTTAAAATCAACTGTAATTATAAAATAGATTCTTTTGATATATAAGAAAGATAGAGGATCGGTGCGAAAAAATGGAAGTAAAGTTGAATGTTCACACGTAGCTTTCTTCAGAAACAATCGATGTAAGTTTTTAAATGAAAGAGCTTGATCCGCTGAGTGTTATTAGGTCAGAAAATTGCGTACCTTAATAAGAACCGAAGATATCGTACAATACATCGTTTAAAATATTCAATGCAAGCACAGAAGGATGCCACATTTGAATAAAAACAAAATATGGAGAGAAGTTAATTCTAATACTTGAAGACCAATCTGCGAATGAATACATTCCGTTTAAAGCGAAAATGAAGGAAATCGGTCGGATAGAACGGTCTGACCGCCTGACTTTAGTTTACAGTAAGGACATCCCCATAAGAAATACACAGAAGGAAATTGTGTTTGAGTATAGAAAAACGAGGGAGAGAGTTGCGTAAATTGAGATACTTAATAACAAATCTGTGGATGAATACCTTTCGTTTAAAACAAAATTGAAGGAAATCGGCCGGGTAGTTTGGTCTGGCCGACTGACTTTAGTTTTCGTAGATTCTTTTAATGTTTAAGATTGCTTGTTAATACCTTTTAGGTACTATGTGTTATATTATATACAATAATTGTTGCCGGAAATATTGCAAGACGTTACCGCACTAATTTCCGTAAATAATCTGAAAATGGCCACTGCCCTAAACGCGAAATGAAAAATAAATGTACCCGAAAACTTCCTGTGGTTTCAGTTTAAATGTTCAAATGTTGGTAGAGTTTATGGGACTTAACTACGGGGTCATCAGTCCCTAAACTTACAAACTTCTTACGAACTAGCTAATAGTAAGGACGACACAAATATCCATGCCCGAGCGGGGGGGGGGGGGAGTCGAACCCCCGACCGTAGTGGCCGTGCAGACCGTGACTGACGCGCCGCAGTCCCCTCGGCCACCGCGGCCGGCCCTGAGGCTTCAATGTTTTGACATTTTAGTTCTAATAGTCAACCTGATAATTGAGATGTATTTGTGACTAGTGGTAAAACTGAACAACTACACCTTCCCATCCACCATGAGATGGCTATCCGTAAGGAACACCCTCACCCCACAGTACTATTACTACATGCTCTGCAATATAGGCGTTTTTAACTCTAACTTCATTTATTTACTTGTTTGCACACAGTGTTTGGCGGGTGGTCAGAGTGGCGTTGCCTTATAGTTGAGCCGAAATGCTATGATCCCTGGTACTTGCGCCAATCGGCCTTTCCGAAATGCTATGATCCCTGGTACTTGCGCCAATCGGCTTTTCCGAAATGCTATGATCCCTGGTACTTGCGCCAATCGGCTTTTCCGAAATGCTATGATCCCTGGTAGTTGCGCCAATCGGCTTTTCCGAAATGCTATGATCCCTGGTACTTGCGCCAATCGGCTTTTCCGAAATGCTATGATCCCTGGTACTTGCGCCAATCGGCTTTTCCGAAATGCTATGATCCCTGGTACTTGCGCCAATCGGCTTTTCCGAAATGTTATGATCCCTGGTACTTGCGCCAATCGGCTTTGAGCGCTTGCTGCGCCCGGAGACCACTGGAGTAAGTCAAACGCGCCCTTTGCTCTGCGCATGCGCGCGTCTGGCTGCGCTGTGCACTTCTACCAGTTCTGTCGATACAACAGCGACCGTTAGCTATACTCGTCGGCAGCTAACTAACTATTTGGCAACATGGTTTCATCCCGTTTCTCCGATCGGAGCGGTCTCCCAGCCCAGTAGGCGGAGCCATGGATCATCGTATTTCGGTCCGACTATAGTGCCCTAGTCGCACCCTTAGAGTCACCGCTCTCGGCGCCACTGCCAGAGACTGCACACCTGACAGCCACACAGCCGCAGATGTGCAGCTACAGTCGTGTCTGCCATCACACTGGCAACGTACGTACCTTTAGATCTGATGTGTACAGCACTGGTAAACAAAAGTCGCCGCGCTGTTGCAGGCTGGCGCAGGTGGTGAAGCTATTGGTGGCGGCGTGCTGCTTCCTGTCGTACGGCCTGCAGTTCTACATCGTGGTCGACATCGCCTGGAAGCCGCTGGCCAAACGCATAGATCCCGTCTACCACGGCGTGGGCGAGAGGATCTTCAGGGCGGTGCTAGTACTCGGCACAGGTGAGTCCAGTGTTCGTCTCAGATGCAGTGATGACTTTTCAAACCAAATTAATAAAATGTACCATTTAGCATGCATGCAAATTGGATATAATTTTCTTAACAGCCTTTCATAGTGGAAAATCGTCTATATCAGCGATTGAGCCTTTGGGTCCATTCGGTCTCCTTCAAACTGATCAAGCCATCCCTTCGCTGTTTCTCCTAAACTTTTTGGCCTGTTAGTGTAACATGTTTTACTATCAAAGCCATCAGTACTACGTAGGACGAGGAAGGAACCTTGAGGTTTAACGTCCCATCCACAGTGTGGTCATTGGAGACGAGCTTACGCTTGAATTGTTTTGGGTAAGTGTACCCTTTGTAAGGAACCATCTAGGCATTTGCCTGTAATGATTTAGGAAAATCATAGAAAACCTCAATCTGGATGGACACAGTTTGAAATGAATCACCCATCCTCCTGAATGCGAGGATTGTGTTACCAATGCACCACCTCGCTCGGTGAGAATGCTAAAAATGTCCTGAAATATTTATGACAATCGTGTATTTTGCCCACAAAAAAGTTTTCTACGCTTACCTTTCACTGACTGGTCTCCGAAATTAACTTTGAAACACCTCTCCCAACGCAGTTTCTAGTTCTCTTGCTGGATCGCGCGAAACGACATATGAAAATATTATTTTATATCGTTTATCGTTGCAAATATTCGTCTTTTCATCCGGATTTTTAACTCTGGAAATATAAAAAACCTCCATTGGGCTAATAGATCTCAATTGCAGAATGCAAAAGCTCTGTACGGATTACCAGGCGTTGGTTTTTCTGCTCCAGAGTCGTAAGGCATGGGACGCGCTTGGCACCAATACGATGCACTGAACGTTCTGTGTAAGGATTTTAAGGATTTTATGACATGATCCAAATGTAATGTTACATCCTTCTGCAGCCTCTCGGAAAGTAGATCTTCGTTTCGCACGTAGAATTTCGTTGACGTTACTGGCATGAGCGTTATCGGTAGACGTCGAAGACGAGAGTAATCGTTAACTTCCGTCCGGTCATATTTAAACAGCAAGAAGCATTCACTATCGTCAAGCAGGGCTTAAGCACTGATCGTCGTGGGCTTCCTGGGCCGTTCGATGTGTCTCTGTAAAGGTTCTCTTGAGTTCCACTCAAAATTTAAAAAAAAAATCACTGGTTGCTCCTCTAACTCTGCCATCTGTAAATTCCCAAACTGTGTGACACTATATCCTAATCCACAGAGTACTCACCAATAATTATGAATATTCATCATTTTCTTGATTTTCAGCTCTTGTTATTAACTTGTTTGCAGTAAAAAAAAAGAAAAAAAATTTCTGGTACGCCTAATATGCAAAACTGATTTATTATACACCCAGACCAGTTTCAGCACCTGTGTGTCATCATCAGTGGGTTTTCCATTTATTTAATGCTGTGTAAAGAAATACATTAATTTTACTACTGTACTATGCGTAAATTTAGGACTAAAAGGTCGTCAGTATTATTTTTGTTTTTTCCTTATTTTACAATTTATGGTCATGTGGGACCCTTTCTACATAGTTATGTAATGGTAGCGTTGTCATCTGCAACCAAAATATTCTCTTTTAACCTCGTGAGTATTTTAAAAAACGTTACTTATAGTGCGATAACGTAAATTTCGTATGTGGGGATATTTTGATCGCCTACCTATCGTCTATTACTTACAGTTTCTTTTGGCGTGTACTTCCTCTTCCGCGTTTTTATACATAGCACACATATAATAAACGTATTCTGCGGACATTTTTCTATCACAATAACTTACCACTTTCGAAATTCGCCTGTGTATACATTGTTAATATGCGTATGTGTTGGTTGACTTGTTCTCCAGTTCAATGTCAGTGGATTTAAATAGTGTCTGTTTTGTCTCTGTGTCTGTGTGTTATGCGTGTGTGTGTGTGTGTGTGTGTGTGTGTGATCTTTCCTGTACAACTCATGTAATAGGTTAAATAATGTATTTTTTGCATAGTGTGGTGTATTCATTCATTTTCCTTCTGCTATTGATTTTTGTATGTAATAGTTTTATTCTATTGTTAGTTTGTGGTATATGTTGTGGCTTGATTTTAATATCTTTAAGTCTGTTTCTATTTTGGTTGGGCAATGACTGTAAGAAACTATTACATTTGTCATGTGACAAAGCGCTTTTAGCATAATATACTCTCATTGCTGTAGCACCTTTAGAGCGAAAAAAAAATTGGAAAAATTGGTACTTAGCACATTTGGAATGTTAGGTCTTCAATTGTATCGAACAGACTGAGGTGTACAGGGACTGTTCAAGCAGGTGAGTGCTCTGTAATGGTGTGGTGGGTGTGCAATTGGTTTGATATGAGACCCCTGGCATGTGTAGACTAGATATGAGTTTGACAGGTGACATGATTGAACGAATCCTGGCTGATCATCTGCATCCGTTCATGTCTGACATTTGGGAAATTCCAGCAAGACAATGCAGCATCCTGTACTTCTTGAACTGCTACAGAGCGGCTCCAGCAAAACTCTTCTGAGTTTAAACACTTCTGGCCACCAGACTCCTAGACATGAACATTACTGAGCATATCTGGGACGTCTTGCAACGTGCTGTTCGAAAGAGATCTCCACCTCCATGCACTCTCACGGATTTGTGGAGAGCCCTGCAGAATGTATGGTGTCAGTTAGTTCCCTACCGCACCAATTCAGACGTTAGTCGAGTTCATGTCACACCGTGTTTTGGCACTTCTGCGTCCTGGCGGGGCCCTACATGACATTATGAAGCTGTACCAATTTCTTTGGCTCCTCAGTCTATATTGTTTTAATGATTATTAATCGCTTTGTTACAATTGCAGTACACAATCTCATGTACTCCTAGAGCTCTATTACGTGCGTAATTCAGAGCTACCTCACGACTGTTTATCGTATCAAGTGTTCGAACATTATAAGAGGTAATCCGTATCATGCTGACTGCAATTGAGAGATTTATTTGACACCAGACGCGTTTCGCTTTTTATTTTAAAAGCATCTTCTGTGGTCTGTAAATTATACCAAGGTTTCCACAGTTCGTTTTCCATGCATAGATTAAAAACAGTTTTTAAAAAAACTTTGTGCATATTAGGCATATGTGTTTTAAACTTGATATTCGGTCTACAGACAGTGTTGTTGTCTCTTCTTTAGATCTCACTGCTGTTTCTCTGTCTCGTTGGCTGTAGTTGGTTTGGTTTTGTGTCGTTTCTTCCAAAACACACGAAAAGTGCCGTACACAGCCGAAAAACACACGCCATGAACAAACCAACTCCAGCCACCAAGACGGAGAAACAGTAGTGAGATGTAAAGAAGAGACAACAACACTGCCTGTAGACCGAATATCGAGTTAAAAACACATAGGCCTAACATGCACAAAGTTTTTTAAGAACTGTTTTAATCTGTGTATCTAAAACGAACTGCAGAAACCTTTGTATCATTTACAGATTACGGAATATGCTTTTAAAATAGAAAGCGAAACACGTCTGGTGTAAAATAAATCTCTCAATTGCAGTCAGCATACGACGGATTACCTCTTATAATCTATTTTAACAGCTGCTACGGAATATGGCCACACAACCAAAGTGTTCAAATGTTTCTAAACCTATTGGACCAAACTGCAATGGTCATCAGTCCCTAGAAGTACAAACTACTTAAGGAAAGACGAAATGTCCAATCTCGCCAATACTAAATTTGCTAACTTTATGTACCTTCTTTCCTGGAACTGTTATTTAAAGAACTTTGAAATTTTGGCTGCTACTTTTGGCATATATTGTTAACTCACTGAACTAGAACCAATGTTATATTTTTGTTGGTATAATATTTATGATTAGGTGGTCTGCAAATGTGCTATGGGGATTATGACTATTTAGTGCCCTGTGATGTTTTGACTATCCGGTTTTGAAATTCCTACAGATTTGTCCAATGTATACTGACTGACATGTATTGCATGTCAGTTGATATATGCCTGATCTGTTGAATTGTCTGTTGGTGTTGTCTGTGTTCTGAGTTTCTTCAGTACTGTGTCCTGCATCCTATTTGGAGTCCCAGTTTCTGTAATATGATGGCTATCCTGTGGACTGTCTTGTTGTTGTAGGTGAGTAAGTCCCATTTGTTTCCTTTTGTGTGTTGTGCTGTTGTGTCTTGTATATGGTCATTGTCAGTGTGTTGTGTTCTTCCGTATTGTGTGTGGTCCAGTTTGTGTGTGACCTGTTCATTATTTTTCTTCTTGCATATTTGTTGGTGTAGTCTGTTTATTATATGGGTATCATAACCATTCTCCAATGCCATTTGTTTTATTGTGTTCAGTTCCTGTGTGTAATTTTCTTTGCTGATGGGTGTTCTGTTTAGTCTGTTGAGCAAGAATCTGAAGCTTGCCTGTTTGTGTGGCACTGGGTGATTGCTCAACAGACAATGTGTAACAAATGTGGTTGAATCGGTACAGTACGTTTAAAAGCAGACGTCGCATGATGCAGTACTTTTCCACGCATTTCATTGTTTATTAAGTCATATCTCCTCAACTATTTGTCGTACAGTCAATTAATGGCGCCGATGACCATCGCGAAAGTGCAAGTAATGTGTTGACAAAAGTTTCATTACAATCGGTTGAACGGTACGGCCGCGCATAAAATACGAACATACAAACATTCATTTTTATATTTTAGATAATACAAACACACGGTAAATACGCTCCTTAAAGCTATAGTATGCAGTTTTCGGTAATTTTATTGTAACAAATCATATGTAATATGACGTTTTTTCAAAACTCCTTAATTTTCTGACCCCTTGAAAGAGCTTATATTCACACAACATAGGCAACTGAAAAGAAAGTCAAATACGAGAAAATGCGATTAATTTATTATGAAAATTCACAAATACCTCTCATTCTATTATCAAAAATGTCCAGCCAAGAAAGCAGGGTCATCTTCTTTTTCTTCTTCTCATAGAAGATTTCTTCTCTTTGCTGCACTTCAAATTACTTCATTAGCTTAGAAACAGAAACTACGATTTTTTACCATTTTTCTGAATCCCAACTCCTTTAAACTAACTTACACTAAGGATAACAGACCCATGCCAGAGAGAGGACTCGAACCTCCAGCGGGAACGGCTGCCCAGTCCATAGCACGATATGTTACATCACGTGGCCATTGCGCGCAGCTTATTGTATGATTTGACCTTGAAAGACGACCGTCTGTGGTCTTCTACATATTTTTTTATAAAACTGTAATTTATTTGATGTCGCTAGATTAGCATTTTGTTAAAATTAGAACCCCACTCTTTTCAAGGCAAGAGGAATAGCATTTCTATTTCATGTTTTAAAATATTAGTTTCTGAAACATTAGTTAATAGTGCTAGGATTTTGTTATTTTGACAATTTATTATTGTGGTTATGAATAATGCAATAAGTATGGCTTCTCCGCTACACCACTGTCCCTGTGAGAATGTATACTTGTTTTACTTTTAAGTTGATGTGCGGGGAGCTAATGGCTGGCTGAATGTGGGTGGAAATAGCTCGCTTCGCATGAATATCGCTGGCTCAGGGTCGATAGGTAGTCGTTACCAAACCATGATGCCTATGTGACCATAGAGGTTTCTACACCCTTTGGTTACAAGCCAGTAGACGAGCCTTCTCCGGGGTGAGTCACGATATATTCTCTCCCCTCCAGTTTCCGGTAGCTTTCCCACGGCTCCTGACCGCTTGATCGTTACTTTGTGCTGGGATCGCGGTGAGGTAAGGTTCGTTCTTCTCTTGTGCCTGTGGAGGTGGTAGCGATTCTTTTCCTAGCATGTTTAACTTGACTCTTGAACTTAGCTTTATATTTTGAAATATTCCCTCCGATCGTGCGCGGAAATGGGATCTAATGTTTCACTCCAGTAATTTCCAACAGATAAACACAGTGTATATGGTACTAGTTGCAGTTTGGTAATGGCCTGGTATATTCAAACCTTTTGTGATTATGTGGCGGTGTACAAACTCGGTGAAAATTCTCTCTAGCTTTGTGGGGCTCAATTTCTAACAGACAATGTGTTCATTTTTGTACAGGGCATGTAAAATTTTTCTTTTCATTTCCTTCTGTGAGTGATGTGTGTTCCACGTGGTCGATTCATAGAAGAAAGCCTTCAGCTTCCACCATTGTTTGTTCCATGCCCATTAGGCAAGTAACCATGCTTGTATCTATTTCGCAATCTTCTCTCCCCACCTATTTTTTTTATTTTGCTGTTTCTTCTCCAAACTTGTAGTATGCACTCAGTCTTTGTCAGTAACTCTCTCCGAGCCTTGTACAACCTCCTTCAGTAGCTTGCTTATTAAATTTTAAACATTTCTATTGGTTGCAGGTCATAGTTTTTGTCTTTATTTTTCCGACTCTTTAATTATTTCACTTTTCCGGGTTTTGAGACTGGACTTTTTTCGTCTCTGTGAACGCTCCCAATCGCATCTTGCTGAATTTCAGTAGCTTCCTTATGAAATTCTACGCAGTTCTAGGGGTTGCATGCCGTAATTAATTTTATTATTTTCGGAAACTGAATTTATACATTTTTATCGCTTTTCGGAACCAATTGTGTCCGAACTCCGACTTCAGGGGTTTGCAGCTAGTCACGTCAATTCACGCCACTTATCATAAAACCAATTCCTAGGCAGTTTACTCTCAGATTGCAACTTAAGTATCCGCCGTAATTTTGTGCTATGAATCCGATTTTTAACCATTTCACCTTCAGTGGAGTGCGATCATGTAAAGCATCCGTATGTCGCCGTTAGCGTGTGTGCCCGCGGTCTAATGTAAATGCAACTTAACCTTATTATTCTGACGAACCATCTCAAATCAGGCATGACAGACCAGAGCCATCTACCTAGTTTTATTGTATATTGTGTTGTGTGGTACCTACGTATTTGTTGAATTTCGCCTACGATAGCGACGCCTGCTTCTGCCTCGCTTCAGCACGCTGATTTTGGCGAGTTTTGCTGTTGCAATGCGTGTGTGTGAGCAACTGAGTGCTGTTTGTAAATCCTCCCCCAGTGGCGTTTGTAAATCCTCCCCCAATAGCGTTTGTAAATCCTCCCCCAGTGGCGTTAAGTTCTGTGTAATTTATATTAAATTTATTGCTGGGCATGGTCTGTGTAAGATATGTTAACTTAAGTACATTATTTCGGTGCGATGCATTTTTATTGTATTATGAAATTGGTTCCCCATTTTACTTGCGATCGACCTGAATAAACAAGTTAAGTTCAGCATAATTTTGGCTTGCCAATAAATTGTAGTTTTCGGCCACCTTCCCATTTTATTTAATATTGTTTTTCACAGTGCTGATAACAAGCTCAGATGCAAATTTTCTTAAGTGTAAATTCCGTTGCGCCATAAATGTTTTTCTTTAGCCACCTTTGCGAAATAACTTTAATTGTGCTGGCTTGTTTATTAATGCCTGTGTGTAATTTCGTGTAAGCTGCTACGTATATTGGCCACCGTATCGTTAACTTCCTGTTATTAGAGTAATTCTGAACCAAGTCAGTTCTCAATTTGGGCCAGGGAACAAGGTTTTTGCAGCAGGGAGTAGCCCGTACATCACACGGACGTTTTGATAATTTTACTGCCAAAATTAAGCTTCTTTATAACTGTAAATTCCTATCTGGATACATCCTACCAGAATGAAGCTTTTATTTCGTACAGTGGTTTACTTTTAACCTAAGGAAGCCAGTGATATTGTTTGTCTTTGATCATTAAATTATGAGTAATCAATGAAGATTGGTTGTTGACAGGCAGGTGTTTGTGATTGCAGTGGGCATCGCAGTGGCGGTGCCTAATCTGGGCCCTGTTATCTCACTGGTGGGCGCGGTGTGCTTCTCAACGCTGGGCCTGCTCTACCCGGCCGTCATCGAGTCTGTGGTGCTGTGGCAGGAGCCTGGAGCATTGGGCTGGATGCGCTGGAAGCTGCTCAAGAACGCCCTGCTCGCCGCTCTGTCCATCCTGGCGCTCGTCACTGGCAGCATCTCCAGTATCACCGACATTATCGAGAACTACGGCGTCCAGTAGGCCAGCCTGCTGTGCCGCAGCACCAGCTGACACCTGGGGCCACACCACACGAACCATTCTGGACACAGTTTCCAGCAGTGGCTGACAGAACTGGCGAAACAGCAGGGAGACAATCATCCATAGTGGAGATTGAGTTACACCTTCAGCCGTTCAGTTACGGAATTTTGTTGTTATCGATACCAATACTTTGTTGTGTTATCTTCAGACACCCTCACCACCATCATAAACTGAAGGTTATACCTATTGCCATCCTCTTCGATTTTAGGCACTTTTTTGTTGTAGTAAAAAAAAGTTTGCCAGCCTCTTGGTATGTTACCTAAAACGTTTCCTTTACATATATTCTTTAGGAGCTGGTTGTGTCTCATTAAGAGCCCTACCATTTTTGCTTTTCTCCTTCCTATATACTTTAACAGCGTTCTACTCTCATTCACTTCTGTTAGCACCTCATCATTTCTTTTCTTCCCCACCCACCTTGTTTTTGTCATTCTTCTCCAAATCCACATTTCCGTTTCTTACAGTCTCTTTTTCTCTGTCTCTCCTAGATTCCATGCTGCACATCCATATGTTAAGAAACTCCATACAAAAGTTTTGACAATCTTTATTCTAATTTCCAGGTTTATATGGTTGACTCTCAGTAAATACCTTTTATTTTGGACAGCTTGCTTTGCTGAGGCTATTATTCTCTTTATTTCTGTAACACATTTATTATCTTCAGTGACTGTGCTCGATAAATAACAGAGGCTGCCAGCCTGTTATAGAATGCCACCTCCTAGTTTAATATCAACTTCAGCATATTGTTTTGTCTTCCCTACTGCCACAGTTTTTCATTTCCTCTTGTTCATTTTTACATTAAATTCTCGCAATATTCTCTGAAAAGTTAATAACATGGACTCCATTTCTTTTACTGAATCAGAAAATACTACTGTATAATCTCCGAAACGGATACATTGTATACGTTTCCCATTAATTTCAATACATTTTTTTTTTAATTTTTCAATAATTTTTTCAATAAATACGTTAAACAAATATAGGGATAACAGGCACCCTTGTCTTACTCCCCTTCTTATTTTTGCTCTATTTTTTACACCACTCGCGGCTATTTTTTACCTTTGATACAGGTTCCAGATTGATCTTCTATCTAGCCAATCAAGATTTATTTCTCTCATTGTTTGGAATAACGCTTTCCAATCAACTTTGCTGAAAGCTTTTTGTAAATATATGAAGGTCAAGTATGTTTTCCTATTATCTTCAATTCCTGACCATAGTAAAAATAGATTTATTTTATTTGCGCTTCTCAGGTGACCTGAAGATGACAGAAAGAAGTTTCAATACCAGTAGCAAGAAAATTCCATAACTTAAAATCTGAATGTGCTCAATATAACATATCTCTCACCATCTTCCATACAGATGGACATAGAAAGAAATGTGAAGATGGTGATATTCTTCCAATCAAGAGGTCTAAACTATAGACTCTGGAGACCAATGTTCATAAGTACGAAACATAATAAGTGGAATGTTCAGAGAAACACAGAGTCCGCAGTTCATCAATAGGAATGAGACATGCTAAGCAGAAACATTCCTTGGCTGACAATCCATCTTTAATAAGACATTCCTACCTGCATATTAACATCTATACATTACTTCTCCAAGAGTATAAGGAAAATTGATACAATGTCAATAACGTTTTTGTAGTTAATTTAAAAATTATGTATTAAATATAATTTATAAGTTCAGAAACTAATTACCTTACATTTTGTAAACATTTTTCTTCCTTTTTTGTATACATGTCATTGATTACTCAATGTGTACTTTGATAAAACTTTATTTCTGACTGCTAAATGTTTTTGACATAAATTCATATATGGATGCTGACATGGATTTAATACATGTGTGGCAGTTATGTGATTATTTGTTCATGGGTGGACATTAAGTAATAAGACAAGATAATTAATTAGAAATATTTATTATACAATGTTTCTAATAAGTTATTCTACAGACTTACAAACTAAGAGAAAAATTTATTTGTGTATAAGATCCTTTTCTGTCCCTCCAATAAACTTCTAGTCTGATACACTATTTGCCTTTGACAGGATTTAGATTCCCAATGTTTGATTTCTAAATGAAATACAAATAACATGATTTGCTACCACCAAAATCTTACGAAATTTGCCAAATGTGTATATTTTGAGGAACATACTGTCAGATTATATCTCTTACAATAGTCGAACTTTACATTATCATAGAACAACATTTCTACAAAATAAGTCAAGGTAAAGCTATAAATATAGTTAACATTCTAATTACTATTAAATGAAAGACTTTTACTGGGAAAATATTTTGAGCACTTTACACAAGAATATATGCCTCACCATTACACTGCAACTTAGTGATTACTGACGTTTGGTGGCCAATTTGAAACCAACTAAAGTTCACAACACATGTGGTCACTCAAGGTGTAGTACAGTGTTCAGAACTGGTTTTCCATCTGAGTTCTTTATATTGAAACAGCTGCTTTCCTTGTTTCCAAATGTCTCTCTTATTTTCCTGTAGACGGTGTCTATTTTTCCCCTATTTAAACATTGTTCTGCTGACTTACATTTGTCTTCTAGTCACTCCTGCTTAACTATTTTACACTTCTTAGTCGTCTGTATTCCGTTTTGCCTCTTTCATTTACAGCATCTTTATATTTTCTCCTCTCATCAAGGATTTTTTGTAGGTCTTGCCTTTATTTTTTCCTTTGCTGCTTTCACTATTTCATCTCTCAGTGCTATCCATACCTCTTCTACTGTTTTATTTCCTTCTGTAGCTGTCAATTGTTGCCTCAAGGTCCCTCTCAAATTCTCAAGAACTTCATGTTCCTTAAATTTACCCGAGTCTGATCTCCTTATTTTCCTACCTTTCTGCAGGTTTTTTCTTTTTCTCGGTTTCAGCTTACAGTTCATGACCAATAAGATATGGTCAGAGTCTATAACTGCCCCTGGGTGTGTTTTACAGTTCGAAATCTATGTCTTATCATTATAAAATCTGTTACCTCCCTGCGTCTCCTGGTCTCTTCCACCTATACAACCTACTTCATGATTCTTAAAATAGGTGTTTTTTGTGATTAAATTATGTTCCGAGCAAAATTCTACCAAGCGGCTTCCTCCTTCATACCTTTTGCCCGGCCCATATTCACCTACTACTTTTCCTTTCCTTCCTTTTCCTAGTACCGAATTCCAGTCTCCTATCACAATAAAATTTTCCTCTCCCTTAATTGTCTGAATGATCTTCCTTACCTCCTCATAAATTTCTTCAATTTCCTCATCATCGGCGGAGCTAGTTGGCATATAAACCTGTACTATTGTGGTCGATGTTGGCTTCTAGTCTGTCTTGACTACAACAATGCGATCCCTGCGCTGCTCAAAGTACTTTACCCGCATTCCTATTTTCTTAATCATAATTAGACCTACTCCTGTAATACCCCAACTGGTTTTGTATTTATAACTGTACTCACCTGACCAGAAATCCTGTTCCTCTTTCCACCGAACTTCACTAATCCCCACTATATCTAACTTCAACCTATCCATTTCCCTTTTTAAATTATGTTACTTACCTACCTGATTAAGGGATCTAACATACCACGTTCCGATCCGTAGAATGCCAGTGTTGTTTTTCCTGATGACCACATCCTCCTAAGTAGTCCCCGCCCAGATATCCGTATGGGGGACTATTTTAACTCCACAATATTTTACCAGAGAGGATGCTATCATCATATATTCATACAGTAGAGCTGCATGTCCTTGGGAAAAGTAACGACTGTAGTTTCCCCTTGTTTTCAGCCATTCGCAGTAACTGTGTGGCAAAGCCACATTAGCTGATGTTACAAGGCCAGTTCAGGTGAATCATCCAGACTGTTGCCCCTATAACTACTGAAAAGGCTGCTGCCCCTCTTCAGGAACCACCTGTTTGTCTGGCCTCTCCACAGATACCCCTCTGCAGCGGTACGGCTATCTGTATCGCTGAGGTACGCCAGCCACCCAACCAAGGAAACGTCTGTGGTTCATGGGGGTGGTTAGGTTGGGCTGAGTGTTGGCTTACTACTGTAATCCAAGCGACTGGGAGGTCGTTGGCTAGAAGAAATTTGTGGATGAACTGTAGATTTGGTGGTATCAGCGAGCTGCCCGGTCCGGAGTTAGAGAAGACGAAAATCATCGGGAAACCGAAGGTATGATGATTCTTTAAGAATCGAAATACTCACAATCTACACTATGTGATAAAAACTAACCGAAGAGCACCAGAAACATATTAAGAGCATTATACTGCCACCTACTGTCAGGTACTCCATATCAGCGACCTCAGTAGTTATCAGACATCATGAGAGAGCAGAATGGGGCGCACCGCAGAACTCACGGACTTCGAACGTAGTTAGATGATTTAGTGTCACTTGTGTCTATACGCGAGATTTCCACGCTCATAAACATTCGTAGATCCACTGTTCCTGATGTGATAGTGAAGTGGAAACGTGAAGGAACGCGTACAGCACTAACGCTCGAACTACATCAGGATCCACTCCAAGTACTATGACAGGTGGGAGGTGAGAAAACTTGGATTTAATGGTTTAGCGGCTGCCCATAAGCCACATATCCCGCAGGTCAATGTCAAAAGACATATCGCTCGGTGTAAGGTGCGTAAACATTGGAGAATTGATCAGTGGAAAAACGTTGTGTGGAATGACTACTCACCCTAAACAATTTGGTGATCCGATGACAGAGTGTGGGTATGTCGATTGCCCGGAGAACGTCATGTGCCAGCGTATGTAGTGCCAACAGTTAACTTCAGTGGTTGTGGTGTTATGTTGTTGTGTTTTTCATGGAAGGGACTTGCAGCTCTTGTTGTTTCGCGTGGCACTATCACTGCAAAGACCTACATTCTTTAAGCACCTTCTTGCTGCTGTTGAAAAGCAATTCGGGGATGGCCATTGCATCTTTCAACACGATCGAGCACAATAACATTCCTGCAATTGATCGACCTGCACAGATCCAGACTTGAATCGTATAGAACACCTTTGGAATGTTTTGGAACGCCGACTTCGTGCCAGGCCCTACCGACCTACATGGATACCTCTCCTCAGTAGAGCACTACGTGAAAAGTAGGCTGACATTCTCCAAGAAACCTTCCAGCTTGCGAGTTGGAGTTTTCATCAACGCTAAGGGTGTGACAACACCATATAAAATTCCAGAATTACCGACGGAGGGCACCATGAACTTGTAAGTCATTTTAAGCTAGATGTCCGGATACTTTTGATATTATGTGGTATATGTATCCACATATTTAAGTGCACGTACAGCGCGCATACTGTCTGATCGAAAGTGTACGGAGCTGCCAATGTGCTTGGGATACTTCCAGTGTCGTTATGAATGTTTAGTGAACAATGGCAGGCAAACATCGCTCAGGAGGTGAAACCACGACACGTTGGATGATGCGGCCTGTAGCGAAATTCTAAATCTTCGCAAAGGCAGCCCATTGGATTCAGGACATATCTCTGGAGAGATTGTATATGAGAAAGCTTTTCTCTTAGATGTTACAGTTTGGCTGATAGACGTTACTGTACGAAGAAGAATTTAACTGTCCATTTAAGCGTTAAATGAGCACGACGAAAAGCACGTCCATTTCATAAGACCTCCCTTCACACTGCATCTCGTACTGCAGTGCAAGTGATGACAAGTAAGGTTTACGAGGCATTCGTCAAACCCAAACCGCCTAACAGGTTATCACAGAATATAGCGTTATTCCTCAGTCAAAAATCACTCGTTTCCAGTCATCCGCTATCCAGTGGCGAAGGTCTTTCGATCACTTGAAATGTTCGTTGAACCTCCGTTATACTCAAAGTAAATTTGTGAAAAATGTAAGAGCTGCCCTTTGTGAAGGAAAGAAAATTGGAGCACGGTCGGCGGTAGAGACTGACAAGTGATGCATAGACTGAAAACCAGAATCGTCGCTTTATCGGAGTCTTCCCTGCTGGCATTCTTCAATAAAATCTTCTCTCTCCACAACCCGCATCACATCAAATAAAATTCTCAATATTTCGATAGCAGACTCCACCATCGTCATCAGGAATCACCGAGTGGCAGAGGTGGCAAGGTATTTTGCCAAACCTCGCCCGCCCCCACGCCCTGGTGTATATCCTTGGTCTCAGTTAAAATTGTTGCTGTTCATTTTAATTTCAACTATTTTTACAACAGAATACTAGTAAGATGGTGGTTGGATCATAATTCTCTTTCCACTATGATTTTCCCCTTTTTGGGCCTTGACTTATCACTTATCAAGTTTTCTTTGTTTGATGTGTGTATTCTGAAGAACAGTACAACCAGTTTGCCTCATTGTAAATGCTTCCACACTCACAGCGGACACAAACCGCAGATAAAGGTCGAACATGCCATTACGTCGAAAGACTGGTCTCTTATCACATCAACACGCGTTCTACTTTGCTGGTCGTAGCTCCACAATGTAGAAGGAATGCTACCGGCTTGGTCTCGTCAGCTGATTCATGAGATGCCTTTCGTTAGTGGCACATAAAACATTTGGCAATTTCTTCTTCGCTGCAACAATTTTCCTTGAACATGCGCTTCGAATATTCAAATTCAGATTCTAGAGGATCGAGGTCAGAAATAACCTTCGTCCTGTCTACTAGCGTCTACTGCTTTCTTTTTTAGAGGATGAAGGAAAATGTTGCTGTGCAAATATCGATCAGTGTCCTTTGATTTCTGTAAACCGAACGACCAAGCCTTCCGCTCTACTAAAACGTCCAAGAACGGGAGCTTGCAATCCTTCTCCATATCGATGGTAAATTTCATGGTGGTATGGACACCATTCACTTGGTCGTCGATGAGTACCGCGTGTCTTTGCCATAATACCATATCACAAACGCATCGTCGACATAGCGGAGGAAGCAAGATGGACGCAAAGTCGTTGAGATCAATGCTCCATAAAGAAATTAGTGAGAGACAGTGACAGTACTATACGAAGCGCGTTATTTAAGTACCGTTTTGAAATTAAAAAAAAGATATTTCAATAATTTTATGCGCACTGGGTACCTACATCGGTTGTGTACGCACTGGCGCCATTACAGTCTGATTCTTCCTTGTTTACGTTGTGTACGGAGTGTTTGAGATGCCTCCGATAATTGTGAGCCCCGGCGACTGTGAAGTAAGGGCTGTTATAAGATTTCTTAGTGCTAAAGGCCTAAAAGCGAACGATATTCATCGTGAGATCTGTGCAATTTACGGAGAAGACATTATGAGTGATGGAATGGTAAGAAAGCGGATGAGAGCATTTAAATATGGCCGCGCAAATGAGCATGATGAACAACGGAGTGGGCGTCCTTCGTTCGTCAATGAAAGTTTGGCGCAGGGAGTGAACAATAAAGTGAGAGAAAACAGACGCTTTACGATTTTCTCCATGCGGAATGACTTTCCTAATGTCTCTCGTAGTGTTTTGTATAGCTTTGTGACAAAGCAAGACGATGACGAAGTCAAAACAGTTGTGATGCAGTGGATAACAAGTATGGCGTCAGACGTTTTAGGAGGGTATTCAAAAACTGGTACAACGTTATGTCAAGTGCCGCAATATAGACGGAAATTATGTAGAAAAGTAGATTAAAGTGCAGGCTTTCATGTAAAACTAAAATTATTGAGATATCTTAGCGTGTCTTTTTTTAATTTCAAAAAGGTACTTACTTAAAAAAAAACACGCTTCGTACTCATCATAATGTCGCTGCGGTACTGAAAGTATTTTGTCGTTAAGGTACGGCGAAACATCTTGACTATCCCAGGTGGAAACGGTTGGGCCAGCAGCTCTACGAACGATTCCTTGTATTGCGACCCTTGACGAAGAAAATAGTTTTACAGACTCTTCTAAAACGAAACACATAATCTCTGTTAAAATAATGATGAGATAAACGTATGTCGATGGAATCATTGACATAATCCCAGTAAAGGACAGTCGGGGAAATAATCTAGGTCTCTTTAAATGCCGTATAATGCCTCTTATTCAGACAGTCTTCAAAGATAGCAGATTTTCAGGCTTGGTCAACAAACCTAAGTCCGTTAACGTCGTACACATTAGTCGTCAACGGTACCAGCAGTCTAATATTTCCAAAGTGAAAGGGAATTTTATGTACTCTAGGCTTCTTCTAACCAAATCATCTTTATAGTTAAGTGGCATATTAGGCCTATGGAGAGCGCTCGAAAATTTGTATAAAACACACTTACTCCCGCCAAGATCGCTAGTTTATTTGCTGTTTTTTTTGGTACCGGTTTTGATGATCTATGTCACCATCATCAGATTTTTTTTTTTTTTTTTTAGAAAGTTCTCCTATTTTCACTTTGGGACTTAAATAAAATAAAGTGTTACTGTGAAAATGTATTATAAGAAAACGGACGTTTTGAAATGACTAATATCACCATTTTGATGATGAAAATTTTAATCATTCCACAATGTCCTTTTTCTTATATTACTGCTGATTTCAACACACTTTTACTACCTCCGGTTAAACTTTGCGACTGAAAGTTATTCTATCTCTGTCCACAATTCACCAGCATATTAAAATGAAATTATTCAGAGGCTTTTGCAACTATGAACCGCGATGGATATGTATTGACTGAAGCTTTGAATAAAAATTTGTACCAAGGCAGGGATTCGAACCTGGGTCTGCTCATTTCCATGCAGTATTGATAACCATAATAAAAAGCCTGGCACAGTGGCCAGTTCAAATTGTTCGAATGTTGACTACGGGGTCATCAGTCCCTAAACTTACAAACTACTTATGAACTAGCTTATACTAAAGATGGCACAAACATCCATGCCCGAACCTCCGACCGCAGCGGCCGTGCAGACCATGACTGGCACGCCGCAGACCGCTCGGCCGCTGCGGCTGGCAGTCCAAATTGTCATACCTGATCCAGATAAATGTTTCTACCTTTACCTTGAACAACTGCACGACTGTTCTATGTGGAAGTGCTATTCCGTTTCATTCGCACATCATTCACAATGTTGTTCGAGTTTAGGGAAAACAACTTGTAGACTGATACAAAGGTGGGAAATTCAGGAGCGAGGAGTTCCAGGGTAATTCCGTGCGTAATTGCGAAGTTACTGTGTCAGGATGGTAGAGTGGTTAGCGTAACTGCTTAGGGAGCAGGAGACCTGGGTTCGAACACTGTCGTTGTATAAATTTTCATTTAGCACTTCAGTTCACACATATTCCCAGCTACATTTATCCACTGAAATTCTGTTTGTCTGCTGTGGAACAGTTAGATCTCTTCCGTGTCATTAAACTGTCTGTTGCACATTTTCGGATATGAAGAAGTGCTGTTTCAAAGAACCATAATTGTATGACTATATGACTAGTTTCACTAGCTTTTTTTAGAAAATTGCATTAATTTGGCGATGTGTGTATATTACCATATATTTATAAAATAAATACGTATTTGAGAAATGAGTTAAGCTGGGTGAATAACAAAATACTAAAGAGGACATTTTATAGAGACTGGAAACGTGTGACCCTTAAATTACTACATCTACATAATTACACTGAAAATCACATTTAAGTGCATGGCAGTGTAATACTGCGCTTTTTCAATCGCATCCGGTGTTGGAGTGGATCTGACACATTTAAGTAACTTTATAAATAGCAGACTCAAAAAGGAAGCGGAATCTGACTTTAAAGTTTAGCGGCGGTAGTAATTTGGAATAAAAGGAACACCTGAGCACAATATTACACAATGAAACTAACAGATTCCGCGATGACCTTTCTTATCAACATTTTTGCTTCAAATTGTTTGGATCGTAGCAGATGAGACTGTAAAACTCTTGTTGTATTATGTAAAATGATGCTCGATTTACTTAGAGCGCATTATGCCAACTGAATGACCGTGAAAAAATAATAAGTTAACTTTCGTGACAAAAGGCTATTTAAATCGATCGGATTTCGTTTAATTCCATAGATTTACTAGCAGGCATTACTATGAAATCACATTCATGAAGGTTACATATAATGATTTCTAGAAGTTTCTAGTAAATTATAGATACAAATCCAACAATGGCTCCAAACATCGTCTTACATAATAAAAATCACTGCTGGAAAAATAAAGTCACTTCATGAATTATTAAAAGGTGGGCCATTTTAAATAAGTACGAGATTGTACTAACTATATTTTCATCATATTTAAAGAGAAAAGCGAACTGAAACGCTTACATTTGGTAGTAAGGAAGTCCCTTACGTACATCTGATCTTAGCGAAGGGTAAAACATGAAAGACGAAGTGCACAATTGCGTTCTGGGCAGCTCGTAAAAGATAGAGAACATCAAAAATATATGAAGAACGTAATTAGCTGCCAGAGAAAGTAATAGTCAGCGACAAGCGTCGCGGATGTATTTTTTACTAAATAACATTTTCAATGATTCATCGAACCTACCGTTCCATTCTCTAATAAGGACCGGGAAGAAGGAACACCTGAGTCTTTCTGTTTTAGATCTGATTTCTCTTACTCGATAAAGTTTCGAGATTGCAGCCAGATAACGTCGATATCCTGGAACGATATTAAGGATTGTCAATCGTTTATTCATCTTCAGGTGATAATCATCTCTCTATCTGGATAGATGCTAACAAAACATATTCGCAATAGAAGGAAGTTGGTAGAAGTAATATCGCAAACACATTTCGCCATAACGATTATCGGCTTTCTTTTAATGATTTCCACCCCGACTCGTGCATCATTTCCCTGACACTCTCTCCCATATATCGCGACAATACAAAACAAGCTACCTTTCTCTGAACTTCTCAAAATTTTCCGTTCGGTCCACCTGGTGGGGAATCCCAATGCGCAGTAATACTCAAAATTAGGAAGCCTAGTTGCAGTCTACGCAATTCCTTTAGTATAACTGTTGCATCTTCTAAGTGTTCTGCCAATGAAATGTAGCCTTTGGTTCGCCTTCCCTACGATATTTTCTGTGTTCTTTGCAATTACAGTTATTCGTAATTGTAGTTCTTAGATATTTAATTGAATTTATTGACTGATGTATCTTGTAAATTAAATTTAACGGATTTCTTTTAGTGTTAATAAGGATGATTCCACACATTTCATTATTTAGAATCAATTACCAATTTTCGTGCGATGCAGATAACTCATCTAAATATTTTTGCTGTTGGTTTTGAACTGCTAGTGAGTTTACTAACCGATGAAAGACAGCATCGTCCGCAAACAATCTGAGAGAGCTGCTCAGATTGTCTCCAAAATCGTTTTCAAAGATAAGAAACAGTAGGGGCCCTGTAACACTTCCTGGGGAATCCCAGATAGCACTTCCGTTTTAATAGATGACTTTCTGTCAATTACAACTTGCTGTGTCCTTTCTGACATGAAATCGTTCTCTCTTCGAGCATATTTAATATTTTCCACCTGTTGTGACCCATGTAATCCCTACTGAAATAGGGCTATCTCTATAAAACATACAAAGCATACATTTTCAAATACTGGCATATAGAAATGCACCGTTCCTTTGTAGTACCATACTTGAGAACCACTAATTTTCGAAGTCACAATATACAACTTTACCAGGGCTTGTGCGACGATGTGTAAGTTCTAGAGGAGCGAAAATTTTATATCTACCATCTACTGATGTAAAGCGGCTGTCTGCGTTAAGGATGATGCCCATACGTCACTATCAGTCACTCGGTCTCATGAACAAAAGCTATCCGCAATCCTTGCATGGAAATCCGATCGACGTTTCAGAACACGGCAACCAAAGCATATTATCTATTCTATGTGCTAATAAGAGCGCTCATGAGAAGACTTGTTTAAATTTTTTTCTGTTACTTTGTCACCTGCCTTCTTACATAACGTTCTGACAAGTCTTTGTCATGTTTGTGATAAAGCAAACAATGTCTCTAGGCACAGAAACGTTCTTAGTTTGACGTGGAAAGAGCGGTAAAAGTTCAACATACCTCGTCGGTATAAAAGGGCGGGCCTAAGGCAAAATTCAAAATGGCGGCGGGGAAAACCCACCCCATTGGGCGCGAACCCCAAAATTCAAGATGGTTTCGGTTTGGGGGCCTGCCCCCAACAGATCCAGACTTGTCCACAGATCTAGACATCCCTGGCTGCCACCCCCAACAGATATGGGCTTGTCTGCCCCCACAACCCCAGATGGTTGCATCCTCTACACTCGCCTGCCTCCCAAGCAATCCGCCACGGCCTTCTATTACTTTATTTGTACATCAAATCGTACTTAGTATTAAATAATTGCATGCAATTTTTTCGAAACTAGGTTTTTTAATTTTCTTATTTTACGAAAGCTATAGCTCCTTATACTGGCCCCCGCCCCAGCCACCTCCATAAGGTAAAACGTTAAAGCAGTCAACAATCCGAAGATTGGTTTGAACACCACAGTGCTTTACTAGGCATGGTCCTGTTTGGAGGTGGTATGCCGTTGCCTTCCTCCGACCTTCGAACTGACTTACCCAGCCAGTTATAGGGGGACCTACAGTTTAACTTGGGTTCCGAACCACGGTGCTACTCGGTATTTTTCACATGAGCGATACTGCCAGAGGTGAAAGAAGTGGAAAGTGACAGATAAAAATCCTAGGACCTGGCGGGGATGGAACCCGCAACCTTTGGATTTGTATTCCCCATCCCATACTCCCCCTTCCGCTCCCCTTCCCCACTGCTAATGGTCTGCTAATGATATTTTCATTAACATTAATAAATGGTTTAAAGCCAACTCATTGACATAAAACTTTGAAAAGACTCAATACATACACTTAAGAACATGTAAGAGACTGCCATTCGGTATATGCATATAGTATGGAGAATAGCAGATAGAAGGGGTTGGCAGTATAAAATTCCTACGATTACGGCTTGATAAATTCAGTCGGGAGGAGCACACCACAGAATTGCAGAAACGACTTAACAAAATCTGTATTTACAATACAAGTGGTATCAGACATAGGAGACAAAAATAGAAAGGCTTGCATACTTTGCTTACTTTCATTCCATAATGTCACACGGTGTAATATTTTGGGGTAACTCTTCAAGTCAAGCAAACGTTTTCAGAGTCCAAAAACGTGTAATACGTATTATTTGTGGTGTAAATTCACGGAAATCCTGCAGGAGCCTCTTCAAATAAGTGGGTATATTAACTAATGCCTCTCAGTATATTTATTCCTTAATAAATTTTGTCGTAAATAATATATCCCTTCTCCCAACAAACAGCTCAGTTCATACCTACAATACTAGGAACAAAAATGATCTACACAAAATGGGTCCTCTACTCAGAAACACATATTTTCAATAGTTTACCAACAACCATAAAAAATTTAGTTACAAATAAAGATCAGTTTAAGAGGAGCCTAAAGACTTTCTAGTGGCCAACTCCTACTCCACTAACGAATTCTTAAATAGAACCAAATGATGCATGTATCAGTATTATTATGTACCTGTATTAGTATTAGTATATTATCAACTTGTAGAAAAAAAATTAGATACTGTAGACAATTCTTTTCAAAATGTTCCAAATCTTCACAACATTTAACTGACATAGGTTACACTTGCAAATACCGAAGATCGAGCACTCCACAAGACGGATAACATCGTTTTTCTTTCTCTATGTTTAAACAAAACGAATGCATGGACGCATCTTCATCTACATAAATACTCCGGAAATCACATTGAAGTATATGGCAGAGGGTTCATCCAACGGCAATTAAGATCCAGAATGAAACTTTTCACTCTTCAGCGGAGTGTGCGCTGATATGAAATTTCCTAGCGGATTAATATTGTGTGCGGAACCGGGACTCGAACCTGGGACCTTTGCCTAGTGCGGGCAAGCGCTCTACCGACTGAGCTATATTTTGAATGTTTGACTTTTGCAGCAGCATGGACTATCACCTCGGAGGCCATGGCTGCGGTTACCCTTGACGCTGCATTACAGACAGGAACGCCTGCGATAGTGTCCGCAACGACAAACCTAGGTGCACGGATGGCAAAACGTCATGTTTTCGGATGAATCTTCTGTTTACAGAGTCATGATGGTCGCATCAGTGCTTGGCGACATCACGGTGAACGCACATTGGAAGCGTGTATTCGTCATCGCCATACTGGCGTATCACGCGGCGTGATGCTATGGGGTGCAATTGGTTACACGTCTCGGTCACCTCTTGTTCGCATCGACGGCACTTTGAACAGTGGCCGTTAAATTTCAGATGTGTTACGACCCGTATCTCCGCCTTTCATTCGATCCTTGTGAAACCCTTATTTCAGCAGGATAATGCACGACCGCACGTTGCAGGTCGTGTACGGGCCTTTCTGGATACGGAAAATGTTCGACTGCTGCCGTGCCCAGCACATTCTCCAGATCTCTCACCAATTGAAAACGTCTGGTCAATGGTGGCCGAGCAACTGGCTCGTCTCAATACACCAGTCATTACTCTGTACCTGTAAACTCCTGTCTGACTCAATGCCCAGGCGTATGGAGGCCGTTATTACAGCCAGAGGTGGTTGTTCTGGGTACTGATTTATCAGCATCTATCCTCCCAAATTGCGTGAAAATGTAATCACATGTCAGTTGTAGCACAATAAATTCGTCCAATGAATATCCGTTTTATCATCAAAATTTCTTCTTGGTGTAGCAATGTCCAGTAGTGTAATTCTTTCAGCGCGACCTGGCTTTCGTAGACTACATTTCATTACCCTAGTTTTACTATTGTTAATGTACTCTCATACTCGCCTTTCAGTACACTGTCTACTCCGTTCAATTGCTCTTACAGGTCCTTTGCTGTCTCTGACAGAATAATAATGTCATCGGCACTGCTGATAGGTGTTATTCGACACACGTGGGTGGCACTTATTGCCCTGAAGCGAATGGTAACAAGAAGTGGGGTGACAACTGGCGACTCATTATCGCTGTGACGCGAATATGAGTGTGAAGAGGGGGGGGGGGGAGGAGGAATGACCTTGGCTGTGAGCGCGATTAGTGCGAACCAGTTGAAGGACTCCACAGCAGCAGAGCAGAGCATACCGCGTGGATAGAAGTGGTCGCTGGTAGGACGGCCGCTCCGATCGCCTGGGGATTTTTTATTTAAAGCCCGGTGTCAGCCAGTTAGAGGCTCCGTCCTCTTTACAGGTACGTAAGCACTGGTGTGTTGGTGTATTAAAGCTAGGAGAAGCGAAATCGAAAGAAGGCGTGTCTTTCTTCGTATTTTATGCGCGACCGTACCGTTCAACCGATTGTGCTGAAACGTTGCCAATATATTGCTTGCACTTTCGCGATGGTCATAGGCACCATTAAATGACTGTACGACAAATAGTTCAGGAGGTACGACGTAATAAACAATGAAATGCGCGGAAAAGTGCTGCATCATGCGACGTCTGCTTCTAAACCACTGTACCGATTTCAACAACATTGGTACGCATATTCCTTCCATGAGGTAACAATTGATGTAGGGGTAAGAACTACTTAGGCAGATAGTTCAGGAGATATAACGTCTAAAAAAATTATATGTTTGAAAACCTGTGGCATCATGCGACATGTGAATACGAACACTTTATTCATCCTAAAAGTCTTCATGACATTTTGGACACTTGACCTTCAAAACGAGTGGAAAGTCACTATCACATAAAATTTTGGATGGTGCATGACGGAGGATACTTTACATATGGATTTCGTCAGATTCTACAGTTGTATTCCTATCCTGATGAAATTTTAAATGTAATTGAGCAATTCAGTTTATTAGTGCGGTATTAATATATTCAGATTACCTACAATCATTTCAGTTAATTAACGTGACTAAAAAAATTCAGATTTCGGCGAATTTTCGAATGAAATAAAATTACCAAACGTACCGAATCATTGGGGTAAAACCCATCAGCAGATGGAATATCTTGTTTTAATGTGAATTGAAAATAAATACCCAAAACTAATATGTAAAAATTAATGTTTATTTGTATGTATTTTTGTTTGTAATTTATGCCATACCGTACATGCGATTGCGATAAAACTTTGCCAACTGATTGCACTCGCGCGAGGGTTATAGGCATACTACCATTAACTTCGTATGGTGCATGGTGGAAGGCGTTTTACGAAATTTCTTAAAATTCATGCTGAAATGGCTGGACGAATATCAATGAAATTTGGACCAGAGGTAGTTTATACCCTGTTTAACACGTAGACTACCTTTCGTAAGACACCGTACGGTGCATGGCGGAGCGTACCTTAAACTTAAAAACAAAATTCTGTACGGTCCATAGCGAAGGCCACCTTGCAATAAACTTCACTGATCACCATGAAAGTTAAAAGTGTTGTATAATTTATCAGAGATGGACGAGGCAATGGACTGAGGAGTTGGAGGAGTAGACAGAGTTAGATGGACGAGGAGATGACTGTCCAAGAAAGGGGAAGGTGGAGAGACAGAGAGAAGGGCAGATGGGGAGATGAAGGGGAGATGAATGAAAGTGGGGGGAGGGGGAGAGAGGGAGGTATGAGATGTGGAGATGGAGAGAGACAATGAAAGAGAAGGTGGGGAGAGAGAAAGACAGAGAATGCAAGGACTAACTTAAAACTGGAGTAAAAAAGTATCCGAGCGACGCCGGGTTATCAACTAGTTTTAAATAAAATGGGGATAAGTGTACGATTCCCGCACCATGGGGTTCGTAGTAACTTAATTATGAATACAGACAGAGTGTCAGTCCCGGGCTCCTAATGACTTTAACCACTTACTCACATTGAAAGTAGCACTACATCGGTACCGGGAATCGCAAGACTCTCTAGAACCATTCAAGTTTAATTTTTTTCTGGAAATTCACACTCGCTATCGATATTTTCCGTTTATTTAATTACTTTTGGAGTTTTATTAACTTTCTATGCTAATCAGTAATTTGCTATTTTCCTCGGTTAAAATACGGTTCGAATTGTTATTATTCTGAATCATTATTAGCATTCTATTGCATTTTCGGTCATTAATTTAACAAAACATCAGTTACTTTTTCTAAAATTAAAGGTTAAAAACAGTTAGATGTTAAGGTTAGGTCACGTGATCGAAATGCTCTGTTATTGGTTGAATTTTGGCGATGTCGCACAACATAAAGAATTCGAAGCAAATTTGTGTAACTGAGAGACCAAATTACTAAGGTTCCTAGACTGACAAATTACTTCAAGTAAAGCCAACAAAGATTAACTGACATCGTCTGGTCTGGAGGCAATCAATTCCTTTTATAGTTTCCAAATGACAAGCCAAGATAGCAAACTAACAATTTATTAAGTAACGACCGGTTTCGGTGTACTGTGTCACCATTATCTGGTCATATATATGTTATAATCTGGTCATCTTGTTAAAAAATTGGGTATAAAATAACCAGTCCTATTTTAATAAATTGTTAGTTTTCGATCTTGGCTTGTCATTTGGAAACTATAAAAGCCAACAAACGTGCGCGCGCACGCACCCACGATCACAGTTGGTACATGGCTCGCCACCAAACAAAGTGGAGCCGGGCTCTAGACTTTGTAGTGGTTGCGCCGCCTTCATCATAGAATTCGACATTTTTGTTCCCTCTACTATCTGTTCCACAACTCCGCTTAATATTGTAAGAGAAATATTATGGTTTCGAATAAACCGGATGTTGAATGGCTCCAGACCAAATAAATTATTGTCCTATCCACTGGCGGTCAGGACGTATAACCTTCCACTCCTACAATAATCGGCTGATTGGAACAATTAATTCAATCGAATGTCCTGAATCATGTGGGAAATGGAATCGTTCCGAAAAATTAATCCGATAAATGAAGTGGAAGTTACATCCAAACCGTAACTGCAGTGATAATTTTCGCATCTATGGCCGATAAACAGAAATATTTGTAAAAATATTTTGCAGTTTGTAAGATGTGGGACAAGTAATCGTAAGTGAATAAATTCCGAAAAAATGTAATACTTTTAATATGGACGTATGGAAATGAAATTTAGTAAATTTATTTGATTGCAAAATTGATTGCTGATTAATTAATAAAGTAAGTGGGAGGCCTCAAAACTAAAGCTACGCAGGCCAAGCATAGAAGCAACAGACACATAAAATACATTGTGGTTAAATTAGTGACCTTGGTTATGTCGAAAACGGGACAAAAAGACACAAATAACTCCACTGCAAAGTTAATACTTAATATGAAAAGCGAGTCTCACCATAATGCTTTTCATTCACAGCTCGACATAAGCAAATTTGGTACATGATTGTCATTAAAGCTCAGTAATCATTCTCACAGAAATCCAACTATAATTATGTAATCAAACTGACAGACTGCTACGGCAAATACCAACTGAAGAAACTGCAAACAAAATATTAAGTGAAGAATTTTTGTTCGGTTGAAATATTTGCTTTAGTATTGAATAGAACCATGTTATTGAAGGTCATTCAAAATGGTTCATTGTCACTGAAAATGATCCTTAAGCACTCATTTGATCAACTAGGAACAAACTCGTAATATTAATAATTTAGAAAAATCTTCATAATCTCGTTTTCTGACACACTACAATATAATTTTGTTAGTAGCTAAATGCTGACACTTGAGTTAGCTTAACTAAAGGATTTTATGACCAATAATTAATGATTCTTTCTAAAATCTACTTTTACTAGTTTGAAACATTGACAGGCGATAATACGATATTATTATTCCTTCAATGACAAAACAGAATTTCTTTTCACAGTTCTTACTGTCATATTTCGGATTAGTCTCGGTATAATAATGGAAATGAATCTGGATATTGTCTTCGGTGATACTATATGCACTTTTGCTGGTTTGCTATAGAAACTAGTACTTTTGATAGCCGTACTTGCTAAATAAGTCAGAATTGGTAGAATCTTATTTTGATGATATGGTGTGGCGATACTGCGAACATTGTTTGCTTACAATAGTTAGTAGAAAAAGCACTCTGTAGCGACGATTTAGTAGTGACAATAATGGGCTCACAGCACTCCTCTTGCTATGTATGTTCGCTTGATTGGATTGGGCTGTGCCACTGTAAAATAATAAATATCGCCTGTTCTCTAATGTTTCTTCTTGCGTCGTACCAACTCCACACATTTAACAGCTCTCCATAAGCTACCACTGTGCGCACCGACCCAACACCAATCGACTACAGACTTGAGACTGACTGCGCACCTTCGCGCTATCAACGTCAGTGACCCCATTCCATAGATTTAGTTATACAGCACAAAGTCCCTGACTACGTCAGCGCGTCTACTGCACTCATATAATTATTCTCAGTTAAAAATGTATGATAATTACGATATTGTTTTGACTTTTAAATAAATTCACAAAAATAATTGAACAATACAGAACACATTTAACATCATAATTATACATTTACACATAAATGAGAATGCTGTTACTTTTTTGTGTCACACGAGGAAGTAGTAGTAGTGTTAACTAAAGTTTTCTACGTACAGTTTTAGCTTTTGTTGATGGCAAACACATTTCCAATTTTTATGTAAGGATGGAAAATAAATTTGTGAAGGCCGGCAGTGGAAACCATCCGAATATCGACACACTTGTGGTATTTTTCAAAACCAACGTTAAAACCGTGTTTAAAGTATTAAAAAAAAAAAAAAAAAAAAAAAAAAAAAAAAAAAAAAAAAGCTGTTACATATGTGTGTCAACGCACTGTCACGAGTCTACAGATACGGACTACTTTACCCTGTGTAAATAAGGACTGCATCTTGAATTCAGTCTTCATTTTTCTACCAAATGCATTTTACTTTTAAAATAATACTGTCATTAGTGGCCACGGTAAAAATTACAACTTAAGTGCCCACCTATGTAGTTACAGTTCCACTTCAGATTAATTCGTGTATATACGAGAGTTGGAATTTAAATGGTGGTACCTACATAACTGATACAAAAGCGTTACATGTTTTCACTTGTTACTGTCCTTCAGAGTTGTCACCAGCGTTGCGTAGAACCCGTTGCCAGCGATGTGGAAGGCATAGTATACCGTTAGCGGAGCCTGTTCTGTTGATGGTGCGAATTGAGCGGTCTACTGCCTGTCGAATCTCTGGAACATTTCTGAAGCAATGTCACTAAGTGGTTCCTTCATCTTCGGAATCAAATCAAAGTCAGAAGGTACTTAAACTTTGCGGAAGAAGCGCCAACACTTTCTGCGCAACCTACTCATCATTTTGCACGACAATGCGCGGGCGTATAAAGCGCAAGCTATGGCTGTTCGGTCTATGGGACTGGGAAGTACTGTACCATCCACCATACTGCCGGAACGTACGTCCTTGCGACTTTGATTTTATTCCGAAGATGAAGTAACCACTTCGTGACATTCGCTTTAGATCTGTTCCAGAGATTCGGTAGGCAGTAGTTCGCTCCATACGCACCACTAACAGAAAATGGTCTGCTAACGGTATACTACGCCTTCCACATCGCTAGCAACCGGTTCTACACAATGCTGTTTACTACGTCGAAGGACCGTTAACAGGTCCAAACCTGTGATGCTTTTGCATCGGTTGTGAACAAATAGTTGCCGCTATATAAGTTGCAACCCTCGTAAGTTAATTAATCTTACACACTTTTCACTATCCATTTATTATGTATTTTTGTGCAGAATGGTCCCGAAGAAACTTATCAGGTTAAAGTGCAACTTGGGAGTATAAGGAATACTGATTATAAGATGATAACGATTTTGGCTTAGGTGCATTCATTAAACATTTTCCAAGAATAATGAGGGGTCTAGGTGACAACAATAAATATTTTTCAAGAAAGATGACGCTCGATTTTGAAGTAGCTTTAGCTGTTCGAGCGCCTTAACGGTGGATAATTGGTTGTGTAAAGGTTAGCTTAGTAGTTCACAAATGTTATTTTTCCCTCTCCTGTTGTCAGTGATGAATGTAATACTGTGAAAGTTAATGGAATCATTGCCGAATTAAGCACGCACTTCACATTTTATTAAAAATAGTTGCAGTCACCAGATGAACTCAAAAGTCGTTTTTGAGATAGAAATCGTAGATGTACGTATATTTTACTTATACTGAAGCGTGCATCACTGATGTAAATATTAATATTGATAACAAACATGAAATGTGTACTTTCACATACTTTCAATACAAATAGTTGACGTGTCGTATTGTGCACAGCTGTTTTGCAGATGTCATCAGCCAACTAATATACAAATAATAATACTTTCCGCCGCTGCAGTTGCAGAGGATGATACTTAATAGTGGACTGTTGTTGTTAGTATTGTTGTGGTATTCAGTTCGGAGACTAGTTTGATGCAGCTCTCCACCCTACTCTATCCTGAGCAAGCCTCTTCATTTTCTCATAAGACATGCAACCTACATCCATTTGAATCTGCTTACTGTATTCACCTCTTGGTCTCCCCCTGCAATTTTTATTCCACACACTTCCCTCCATCGTTAAATTTCTGATTCCTCGATGTCTAAGAATGTGTCCTACCAATACATCCCTTCTTTTAGTGAATGTATGCCAGAAATTCCTTTTCTCCCCAATTCTATTCAGTACGGCTTCAATAGTTACGTGATCCACCCAACTAATCATTAACAATCTTCTGTAGCACCACATTTCAAAAGCCTCTATCCCCGTCCTGTCAGCACTGTTTATCGGCCTTGTTTCACTCCCATACATGGCAACACACCACACAAATGCCTTCAGAAAGGACTTCCTTACACTTAAACCAATATTCATTGTTAACAAATTTCTCTTTTTTCAAAAACGCTTTTCTTCCCATTGCCATTCTGCATTTTATATCCTCTGTACTGCAACCATCGCATGTTATTTTACTGCCCAAGTAGCAAAAGTCTTCTACTACCTTTATTGTTTCGTTACCTAATCTAATTCCTTCATCATCTCCCGATTTTCTTACACTGCACTCCATTACCCGTGTTTTGCTCTTGTTAATGTTCATTTTATACGCACCTTTCAACATACTGTTCATTCCGTTCAATTGCTCTTCCAGGTCCTTTCTGCTCTGACAAAATTACAATGTCATCGGCAAAACGCAATGTTCTTATTTCTTCACCCTGAATTTTAATTTCTTCTCCAAATTCCTCCTTCCGTTCCTTTACAGCTAGCTCAGTGCACAAACTGAATAGCATTGGACTAAGGGTACAACCCTGTCTTACTCCCTTCCCAACCACTGCATCCCTTTCATGCCCTTCAACTCTGACAACTGCTGTCTGGTTTTTGTACAAGTTGTAAATAACCTTCCGTTCCCTATCCCTCACTCCTGCTGATTTCACAATTTGAAGAGTGTATTCCGATCAACATTGTCAAAAGCTTTCTCCAAATCTAGAAAAGCTAGAAATGTAGGTTTCACTTTCCTTAATCTGTCTTCTAAGATAAGCCGTAAAGTAAGTATTGCCTCCCGTGTTCCTACATTTCTTCTGAATCCAGACTGATCTTCCTCAAGGTCAGCTTATACCAGCTTTTATATCCTTTTGTATAGAATTCGTGTTAAAATTTTGCAACCATGACATATTAAACTGATGGTTGTGGAATTTCCACACCTGTATGCACCTGCTCCCTTTGGAATGGAGATTATTACACTTTTTAAAGTCGGAGGGTATGTCGCCTGTCTAGCACATCTTACACACCAGGTGAAACAGTTTTGTCATGGCTTGTTCTCCCAGAGACTATAGTAGTTCTGAGGGAATATCATCTACTCCAGAGGCCTTGTTTCGACTTAGGTCTTTCAGCGCTCTGTCAAATTCTTCTCATTATAGTGCCTTCTATTTAATCTTCATCTATTTCATCTTCCTTACAATATTGTCTGTATGTTCATTTCCTTTGTAGCGCCCATCCTTATACTCTTTCCACCTTTCAGCTTTCCCTTCTTTGCTGATAACTATTTTCCATCGAAGTTCTTTATATTCATACCGCTGCTTTTCTGGTCTCCAAATGTCTCTTTTATTTTCCTGTAAGCGGTATCTACTTTTCCCCTATTTATACATTCTTCTATTGACATGCATTTGCCTTCTAGGCACTCTTGCTTAGCTATTTTGCACTTCCTGTCAATATCGTTTCTTAGTCGTCTGTACTTCTTTTTGCCTGTTTCATTTACTGCATTTTTATATTTTCTCCTTTCATCAATGAAATTTAGTATATCCTGTTATACCCAAGAATTTTTTCTAGGTCTTTCTTTCTACCTATTTTGTTCTCTGCTGCCTTCACTATTTCATCTCGCAATGCTACTCATTCCTCTTCTACTGTTTTATTTCCCCCCGTTTCGGTCAATTGTTGACTAAAGATCCCTTTGAAATTCTTAAGAACTTGAGGCTCCCTCAATTTATCCAAGCCTCATCTCCTTATTTTCCTACCTTTCTGCAGTTTTTCAGTTTCAGCCTATAGTTAATGACCAATAAGTTACAGTCACAGTCTATATCTGTCCCTGGCTATGTCTTACCACTATAAAATCTATCTGGTACCTACCTTGTCCCCTGGTCTCTTCCACGTATACAACCTTCTTTCGTGATTCTTAAACCAGGGGTTTGTTTTGATTAAATTATGTTCCGTGCAAAACTCTACCAGGCGGCTTCCTCTTTATTCTTCCTCTTGTATTGTTGGTCAAATGCGCAAAATTTTTTCAAGGTCAAAATCAAACTGCAGGTCTGTGTGAATAACCCCGCACCATGCACCATACGGAATTTTATGTAGACAGTCATCTTGTTTCGAAGGTCAAGTGTGTAAAAATTCATCACGATCAGAATACAAATGTAGATTTTATCGCAGTCCTTAATAAAGTGCCCTCCACCATGCACCATACCCAAATTTATGTAGTCAGTAATCTTTCTCTTGTTTTGAGGATCAAATATGAAACATTTTTCAAAATTGGATCACTAACCTAGATTTATATCCAATAAAAACACACAAAAAGTATGGGCACACTTATTTAAATACCACTAGCTGAAAACCCGGCTTTGCTAGGGTAAGTATGTATTTTAATCTTTTTTTAATCCCTTTCTTAGTATCTTCATCGTCTGCTCTCCACTGTCTTTGTTCATTTCCTCCCCCGCCTCTGTCAGTTCATCTCTGCTCCCCCTATCGATGAAAAATAACATGTATCTACGAATTTCATGCCGATCAGTGAAACGTTGGAGAAAATTAATGAAAGTAATCCTCCACTATGAACCTCAAAAATTTTGTGTAAACAGCGGTAGGCTGTAAAAATATATAAATATCGGAATAACACAGTAGACGTATCGACTTCTGTTTAAGCTACCTTCCGCCATCCTTCCTACGAAATTGGTCAGTCATGTTGCTCTTGATTTGAATATCAATTGTGTACAATTCAATCAGTATCGGTGTAAAACAAGAGATTTGTATCGAAATCTGTTGTAAAGCACTCTCCGCCATTTACCGCAAAAATTTTATATAAACAGTGACGTTTCTCAAGTTTTGAAGGTGGAGTGCGCAAAATTCCTCAAGATCGAAAGAAAACTGTAGTTTTCTGTTCAATATAAATACACACACGGTCATACTACTTCATGTTTATACGGAAATATGAGCAAAAAATTTGGATGAAATGTGAAGTGTTCACTGTTTACAAAGTCATATTCTGAACTACAACCTCTAAGTTCGGTGAATAGTCCTGTAACATTAACGTAGATAAACTATGAACTACAATTACCTAACTAACTAACGCTGAGCTAGTTGAAAACAAGCAGTTCCTCGAGAATTCGACGTGTCCCTCGATTTTCCTATTATTGTAAACTATATTTAGACGAACTAAACAAAACGTTATTATTCAAGTCGCCGAAGACCTTTCAATCGGACGGACACTTCGGACCATACTATGATCCTAACCCAAGATAGTTATCCAAATGGGTAAACGGGACGTATAGCTTAACGTGGAATCCCGAACCACGTGGCAAATCCTCACATCACTGGTAGGTGAATGCGAGAAAAACGATGATCCCAGCAAGTTTCGAACACTTGATCTTTCGCTCTCCAAAGTAGCATTTTCCGCTATCCCAGGCTTCAAGATGAAGAACAGCACACATTTTTGCTACTTACCGAAACTAAATGAAAAAACTGAATTTGCGGTAAAAATAATTTTGAGATATTAATCGATATAAGAACTGCCCAATCTTTTAAGATGGACCAAATCTCACACACTGTGTAATATATGCCGCGGTGGAGTGGCCGAGTGATTGAGGCGATGTGCTCCGTGTTGCGCCAACAGTCTTTGATCGATTTTGACCACTTACCGACCACTGCTCGCTGTTCCTCTTCGGTGCAAAGTGCTAATGGAGCAGCCATGAATAATGTGCAAGAAAACTAAGACAAATGGAGGAATAGGATCAAACTTTCACGTCATGACCACTACATCATAAAAAAATCAAACTAGGACAGAATTCAGTATCAACAATATAATAAACGTTGAAGCTTCATTGCGAATAATTTTCGACTTACCCTCGTGTACACTTTGGAAGAAAGAAGAAGAAGAGAAAGCGACCATTAATTATCAAAATACTAATGAGACTTGGTGAGCAAGATATATCCATCCCCATTTTGCTGCAGATATTGATCCCAGAATACAAAATTCCATTTTATTCTGTATTGATTCGTAGTGGATATGTAATCTGTTAGTCTACTATTTGACAGGGCCTCGGTTTGCTGTTTCAGAGCGCCATGCTGGGAGGGCGGGACCCGGCGCTGGAGTACTCGGTTGCCCGTAAGCAGGGCCCGTTCCCACTGCTCGAGCTGCCCAGGAGCGTCTCTGCCCAGTCGGGCTGGTCAGCGGATTCGGTCAGCACCGCCTCCACGTGAGTAGCAACACGTCTCAGGTTTCAGTCCAGCCTTCAGGTCGCCTTAGCCCAACATTACGTGGACGCCTTCATTCTAAATGGAACATTCTTCCAGCCCCACCATAATATCAGCATGTACCACTGCTGTCTTCACCGTTCTTATGGAATATGGTTTTGATTGGCCACTTCTACCAGCACGCTGTTGTCAGGCTACAGCCTCTCTTCAATGATCCCAATAAGCACCTCATCCTCAGCCAATTTCTCCCTTCTCTCATCATTACATGTTCAACTCCACATCCCTTCTCCCACATTCTGTCTCATATCGACCACCTTCATGATCTATGCTTCTGACCTCAACATCCGATCTCCTGAAGAGCTCTAGCAGTGGCATCACTCTCCCTCAACCACTTGCCGTTGTCTCCCGTGGGGCCTCATGGAAGTGAGTATGCCCTTATCCTCCACCCCCACCCCACAAACTAGCCCGTAATTACTACCATGGTGCCTGGGATGGCTACCATCACACAATAGACACCATCTGGTCCCCCTACAAACTGATGAAGACATTGACCACACCTCTGAATTCCTTCAACACACTGTGGCTGACACCATTCAAGCCCATATTATCACTGTAGAAATGTACCCCACAATGTCCCACCATTCCCTCACAAGCAATCCATCTTGAATACCACTGACTCTATCCTTCCTTTCTTTATAACCACTGCTGGGATACACTCCAACACCACCAGCAAATCCGACACATCTGCTCACCACCCTTACAACGTCACAGTAAGCAAGTCATTATATATTCTACCTCTATGACAGTTTTTCATTCCAAACAGTTCTCAGATTGACTACAGTGAAAGAACCAATGTCTCCATCCTGCCATCCGCCCCTAGAAAGACACTTTGCACCAAGTGAAACACATCTCTCAGTCACGATTGTTTCACCTACCACAACCTCCATGCATCCCCCCTCTTTCCATGCTGTCGTCGTTACCCTCTACTATATACTGACTTCTTCCCCAGCCTGTGGAGGACCTCCTGCATTATCTTCTCCCACAAGAAAATAACCCCATCAGCCACCTCCCACCATCCCTGTTACCCTTAGTGTTCAGAAAGGATTCATCCTTTTCCATCGCTTCCATCAGCACAACATCAACTCCTCCCCCATCCTTCTCCCCTGCAGATAATCTGCTCCTTCGCCTAACCCAATTAGCTGAGCTCCAGCCAGTAGCTCTTCACTGTTAATCCCACCTAACCGCCGGCAATCATAATAGGATGCACCACCCCCTCATTCCAGCTCCATAACTTATAGCTCATCCTCCATGATCCATCATTCTTACCTCCACCATAAAATTGTCCTAAGCCTTGATCGGTTCCTCATCTGGACATCCCTCTCCTAAAGTCAATCCAACTAAAAGCTCAAAATTGCCGGCATCTCCTCAACCTCCAGTCAGAACTTGAGGCCTCCAGCCCTCTAATACACCTCTAATACACGTCCCATTTGTTGTGGTTCCAATGTCGCCTGAAGCTCCATTCCTCCTAAAATGTAACTCCATATTCTTGAATGCCTTATTCTGCCTTGCCTTCTGTATCCACTTCCTGTCCCCCATGCGGATTCTCCGTCCTGATATTCCTCGAGCACCTACTATCATGACATCCGTAAAATTGACTCCCAAATCCTTTGTAATCTCCCTTCCTTTCCGACCTTACGTCGCTGTCGAGCTTTCATTACTGTATTCCCTGCAATCGCCCACGACTTCCATATCCAGGGCGACTTCACTGCCTTCCCCTCCCCCTCCCCCTTCCCCGGCCACACTGTCCCATATCTCCTCGATGTCCTAGTGCCTCGTTTACTCGAGTGATTTACGTGTTTCGTTCTTGGTATGTTCCAATGCTGCGACCTCCGTCCACGGCAGAACATGTGTCACCGAACGTGTTTCAACCGTGTGGTGTTTGCTCAGTGTTTGTTCATCAATGTCTCATCTTCCTCCATGGCTCTAGTTTTAGATCGTTTCAGTGTTTTTATAATAATATTCTCCTTCGCGTGTTTTAAGTGTTATCCATATTTTTTTGTTTCACAGTTTTATGACCTGCTGTATAATATCTAAAAGCAGGTAATACATTTCAAAATATAGCATACAATAGGTATACATTCACGTGACTATTACGATATTCTATTAATATATATCATCCATAACAGTCTTCGTATTAAACTTTTAAATTTATATTTTAATCACCTTTTATGCCTTAACACCTATGTCTGTATAATTGTCTCGCTTCGCTGAAAAGTTTTATAGTAAATCTGTACAGTTTAGTACATGTTTTGAATCAGACAATATCCATTACAGAGATACATAAAACGAACCGCTGTTGGGGAAGATTATGAAACGCAGTGCCTTTGCAGATTTCTCATTTAGCAAATCATCTTCGTCGCACTATGTTTTGACATAACTCATCCTCAATCAGTATGTTAGACAACAAATCAACGGATCGTTAGTTACATTTGGAATAGGGATCAAGTACACCATGAAGAATTACAAAAACCTGATACAATTGTCGGAACACGGGGGTACTCGTACCCTTAAATGTGGAGAGTTTAAGAAAAAATATCGGAACATTTACACCTACTCCGGCAAATATAACTTCTGACTTAAAGTTGATATATCACCTAGTTTCATTGCGCTGTTGACAATACTAAATTAATTTCTCCTGGTCGGGATCAGCATAAGCAACATAATTAGACCATGTTATTATCTGTTCTGCCGAAGTTTTGTAGCTGTTGCCTCATTTACAGAAATGAGTATACTAGTGCCGTATCTTGGTTGTAAAATTAATGTAGCTACATATAGTCGCTTTTATTCTCTCTCTGATGTAATACTACTGCTTTTCTACCTTCTTGGATGTGTTATGTATGTGTTTCATCTGTGATTAGATTTTGAATGCTTTATGGTTCGAGTCGATTCGAAGAAGGTCAAGTAAGTGTTTGAGAATGTTAGGACCTGTACACAGGAACAGAAACTTTTGCAGGGCACGTAATCTGATTATGTTTATAAACAACTTTTCTTTCTTATAAGCACTTAGATTAGTGCTTGGTGGCGATTTATATTCCATTAGTTTTAAAGAATGAAGAAAATAACTTTTTTGCATCCAACCAGGCATCGAAAAGCAGAATTTTAATGATTAGAACGTAGGGTTGCCAGATGTTGGGATTCTACTGGATTCTCTGACGTTTCATATGACGTCCTGACTAGAGATAAAATATAGAATCTTCCGATAAACAACTTTTCAAATATTCTGAGGAAAACAATAATTTAAATTTGCCATGGACATGTCAAGTGAAAATTAGGCCATACAAGCAAGCAGTGCAAGCAAAACCGACTACAAATTTAAAAATTTGACCGCTTGGCTACGGAGCGGAATTGATTTAATAAATATAGAGTTAATAATTAAGCTCAAGTTGTTTGAATTATAAATCTTGTCTGAATACTGCCATCTTACCCTGTGCCAAACTATTGGCAACGTAGAAATTAAATGTGAGTTAGTTATGTACCTTTCATAACTAAGCCGTTTTAGTATGCTGTTGTTTCTTTAAAAAAAATAACATTCTTATTTATCATATTTATTTCTCCTGACAACAACTACAAAATCCCTAAAATTTGAAATGCTTTCCAGAATTTTTAGTCTTTCAATTTGATAACCCTATTCGAACGTAACCAATGACGAAGAAACGCTAACAGTGTCGTGTGGTTATTTATTAGATCACAACAAAGAGCTTACTGCCGCATGTAACAGTGGACGGAAGACATTTCCGAATGCTTAGATCTGCAAGAAAAATAGTAACCACAAATGGTTGAGAATGAAAACTTGCCTGCATTTTTTCGATTAGCTGAATTTCAAATGGGACTTTTTCAATGGTCGCTCTTGATATCCATTAGTTTCCTCATATACACTGTAAATGCATTTAGATAGGACGCGAAGTTGACAACTAAGGAAGGTCGAGAGCAGCCGTGAAATAAAACTTGGCGCAGCTGTTCTTTCAGTAAACAATAACATACGAGACGCGGCCAGAAAGTAAGTTCCATTTCAATTTATCTCCGCTGCAGCGTTGCGATTGCAGTTCCGCACATGCGCTGTAGACGATGTGTATCAAGGAGAAGAACGTGAGCCATTTGGAGATCGCTGTCAGTTACGTACGCTTTTTGTGCTTGTTTGAAATGTCGGCGTTGATTGAAAATCCCGCCACATGTGAAATCAGGTCGGTGATTCGGTTTCTGAATGCGAGGAAAGTGAAACCAAGTGAAATTTATCGGCAAATTTGCTATGTTTACGGACCAAATACGATGAGTGATTCGATGGTGAGAAGATGGGTCCGACAATTCAATGGCGGGCGTAGTGATGCGCAGGATGAAGAACGAAGTGGGCGTCCACCTTTGGTTACAGAGGAACTGGTTCACGCGATTGATGACAAGATCCAGGAAAACCGTAAGTTTACAATTAGTGCTCATCACTTCACCAATGTCGACTAGCTGAAGAAAACTGTTTCCAACTGGTTGAAGAAACAGCCAGCAAATTTCAATGAAGAAGGTATACAAAACCTGGTGCCACGCTATGACAAATGCCTGCAAAATTTCGGCAGTTACATGGAAAAGTAGTTTAAGAGTTGTAGAATTTTGTGCAATAAAAATTTCTTCTGTATCTGTGTACAATTTCATTTTATTAACAAACGGAACTTACTTTCTGGACGCGCCTTGTATTTAGATCGCCCCCTTGACTTCTACTCAAATGTCAAATATATACCGAGCATCAAAATCCTCAGTTACACCCAAATAATTGTGTCACTAATCGCCGATCATAATGAGCCCCAGACCTCTCTCCCTATGAGGCATAACACAGGCAGCAGATTTCTATGAAGAAGGTATAAAAAACCTGGTACCACGCTATGACAAATGCCTGCAAAATTTCGTCAGTTATGTGGAAAAGTAGTTTAAGAGTTGTAGAATTTTGTGCAATAAAAATTTCTTCTGTATCTGTGTACAATTTCATTTTATTAACAAAAAGAACTTACTTCCTGAGCGCGCCTCGTATTTAGATCGCCCCCTTGGATTCTACTCAAATGTCAAATATATATCGAGCATCAAAATCCACAGTTACACCCAAATAATTGTGTCACTAATCACCGATCATAATGAGCCCCAGACCTCTCTCCCTGTGAGACATAACACGGAATCCGCATAATAACCGAAAATTCTATACTTATAATGTTTTGGCGACTACAACTGAGAACGCCGCTTAGTTTTATATATATAAAAACACTGCTTTTATCGATGCGGTACCTCAAAATCACTATGTGGGATACAATGTTTTGTGAAGGAACCACCTACCATCTTTCATTGCATCCCTTGTGTTGGAGGGTAGACCATGTTTCTAAGTTGATGGAATTGTTGCGCTATGTTTCAGGCTTCCGGTGACGGACAAGTTGGAGAAGGAGAAGCAGAATGAAGAGTACGATCCATTCGCTCACCGAGAGGTGGAGAGGCCAGTGTCGTAAGTAATAACGCAGAGCTGTGTGGTTCTCTGGTTAACTATGGAATTTGCAATTTCGCACGACACTACCTTTCAAAGAACACTGTTGTCTGTCCAAAATGCTGTACCAAGAGAGACCGGAGATATAACCAGCGAATTTCTTGGCGAGATAACACGCTGTACAAACATTACTCATGTGACGTGAGAATGAGATCAGTACTGTTACCACCATTACGTGCTAAAGCCGTCGCTGCACGCCCAAGCATTGAATCAAATACACGGTACTTTCGTAGGCTTTCCTGGCGTAACAATTCTTCATAGTTTCTTAGAGTCTGTTGGTGGATCTTAAGCTGACTCAATATTCCGGCGATCCATCTGTTCGCCATCTTCAGGAGAAACTGCTGTTGCTAAATCCTGCTGACGACTGATGTCGAGTGCTTTTTTTTTCTTTTTTCCTTTATTGTAATTTTGAAACCAACTGTGTGAACAGTTGGCAGGCTGGCAGCAGCTGCGGTGGCTGCTCTTCAGCCATGCGACATACATGTTAAGACAGAGAGTAAAAACAATATATATATAACAGAGGGATAAAATTGTGGAATTTAAAAACAATTGACACACTGAGTTTTTGGAGGACTAAAACGTACATGGACAATGAGACAAACACATATCGGAGAACGAGAACAGACGAGCAGTAATAAAACACACATAGTCAGTAAAAACAGTTGGCCACGGCGACGGTTTAAAAGTACACTGCAGGAAACACTAAGGACAAACACGAAGAAAGTTGACGGCGCACAGGATAAAACTTGGTGACGTAGATCACGGAGGCACTGATTAAAAACCACACAAGACACTGGACACACTGGCACTGTACACGTTGTTAAAAAGTCGAGACGACCCCGCGGGGGGTGGGGAGGGTTATGGAGGGGGAGGGATGGGACGGGGATGGGGGAAGCGTGGGGGAGGGGAGGAGAGGGGAGGGGAGAGAGAGAAAGGAGGGGAAAGAAGGATTGACGAGACTCTGGGCATGGGAGAGGGGCAGCCAAGCGGGTGGGAAGGAAAAGGGTCGGAAGAGAGGGGAGGGGTGCTGATGCTACGGGGAAGGGATCAGAGTTGGTAGGAGGGGTAGATATCGGGATGAAGTTCGGTATCCGGTAAGGGAAGGGTGCGGAAATTGCCCTGGGAGAGGATACGGAGCGTATGTAGGTGGAGGCCGGGAGGAACCGTTTGGCGGAGGCGTGGCAGAGGCCCGGGATTGGTAAGAATAGGGTATAACAGAGGGTTTTGGCACTATTTTGCGGGTAGAGTAAAGGAGTCGGAGATGTTCGAGGTGTTGTAGGAGAGTAGGAAAGGGGATTAGGTCATAGAGGATCCGCGTGGGGGAAGGGAGTCTGATACGGTATGCGAGGCGGAGGGCCTGGCGTTCCAGGATCTGGAGGGATTTGTAGAAAGTAAGAGAGGCAGATATCCAGGCGGGGTGGAAGGAACAAAGGACGGGGCGCATGATGGATTTATAGGTGTGAAGGACAGTGGAAGAGTTGAAGCCCCACGTCTGATGTCGAGTGCAGGAATCGCTACCCTATATAGGCCCGCATGTGGTGAAGGACGCATGCGCCGCTGCACATAGACAGGTCTTGCAGCGCTGCCGATGGCACAGCAACGCTGCCCGGTATATAGCGCACTGACGCAATACAATATTTTTTATTGCAGCAGCTTTGTCACTTTTCAACCGTCACATTGTCAAATCTTATAAATCTTCTTGTCCGACAAAACCTGTTGAGCGGTAGGCTTGCGTGATACAATGGGAATACACTTATTTTCCTCAGTTCCTTCATGTGTTCAGTGTTGGAGAATCGTACTCCATCTGCAATTAGTATACCAAGATATGCGTCAAATTCTTGTGATGTCAATGGCTTCCACACTTTCGCTTGTCTTTCTGAATTTATATTATAGTCTGTGAATGCCTGATTTGCCATCCTGTTGGTTTCACGTATTATTATATCACACATTTCTTCTGTAAATATACTCTTGAAAGTGTTTTTTTAAAATAGGAAGCCGTTGGATTGTACGTGTTTGACCAGCTCTTTGAAGCGAAATATTATGCTTCAGCAACTATTCCGAAAGGCTCCTTATGCTATTTGCTTCCATCTTTGCCAAGTAGAATGCCTGCAGAAAAAACAGTTGCTTCACTGTTTTCGTCATCTGTCATGTTCATCACTACTAGTATCACTTCACTATTTAAAACTCAGTATCACTGCAAGCACCAATAGCATCTTCAATGTCTGAAGCAGCAGCATCCTCTTACTCGGAATCCATTCGCCTTTTAGAATCTTCGTCGCTGAAATCTGAAGCAACGTTGTCTTCTGTATCAATAATCAATAACTTTCTAATATGTTCTTCGTTCGCTTCATAGTTTAATCTGCTTTATTCAGTTTTGGACAGTTCCATTTTATCATCAATGAGAAACAAAAGTTGATGTTCACAATAAAAAAGGTTACACGGTAATGAACAGTTAACAAAGCTGTGAAACAGCAACTGTAGCCAGCAACAATTACAGTGCCTTGTTGCAACTACTGCATTTATAACCAGGGTTAAGTGTTGCCAACCGTGACTGTACGCCAATAAATTCATTGGGTTACCAAGGTAGCCTGGTTATAGAACAAAGTATAATTTTTTTATTGTGGACACAAGGGCTAAAGTAACTTATACTAAAACCGTTCTTAAACGAGACGTGTTGTTCTACGTGGCGCACGGCAGACGAGCTGTCTACCTAGCTCCTGCTCCTGCTACATCCCACGGAACGTGCTGCTCATCGTGTTTTGCGAGCGAAGCGCTCTCTGGCGCCCGTTGCGGACTGGCGCATACATGTATTTACGAAGATAGATGTGCGTAAAACTGCACGGTATCTCCTAGCGATCGTCGAGAAAGAAACCTGAATATTGCAGCTTTCTTGTACTTTCACGTGGCAATACTCTTCCAGCCGGCCGCGGTGGCCGCGGGGATTGAGGTGCTCCAGACACGGCCTGCACGGCCACTACGGTCTGGGATTCGATTCCCCCCCCCCCCACTCGGGCATGGATATTTGTGCCGTCCTTAGTATAAGGTAGTTCGTAAGTAGTTTGTAAGTTTAGGGACTGATGACCGCGTAGTTAAGTCCCATAAGCTTAACAAACATTTGAACATTTTTTGATACTCTTCCAGAAATTGTAAATTTACTTTCGCATTCCTTCGTAGGTAATAGGTTCTACCTGATACATTTAACGTTTTCATGTACACAGGAGAAAGCTTCGGAGCGTTAATGTTCGTGGTGACAATTCTTGCTTTCAGTATTGTAAGTAAAAACTGTTCCTTCCCTACTGCATCTGCTTCCGTAAGCACACGCTAGCTATCTTCTCTTTGTACTGTGAATTATTCTGTACTGAACAGAATTCCAACGCCGTGATGAATACCGAGTTACGTAGGGTACTGTCTTGAAGTTGATTCGTTCCTGTGCCCAAGCAGAAAAAAATCTCAACAAATTATCTCCGATAGTGTCGTTCTTGTGTGTAATAAATAAAGTCGAATACTTGAGATTATAATTGTATTAAATTAAACAGGTCCCATAAACTGTAATTGAAGCAAATCGTTAAAAAATATCGGGGAGAGTGTAATGCAAACCAGTTATTCACATCTGTTTTCGACCATAGCTCGTGACGCTAATATCACGTTAATCTGTCGTCTTAAGAAAAGTAACAACAAATATCCAATATTAAACACAGGGTGTTTCACTAAGTGTATTTGCCTCTGTAACTTATAAAATAATAGGTGACGGGAAATTTTAATGCGGCAGGTCAACACAAGAAATGTTACACTTTCTGCGGAGCTATTAACATAGTTTCTTGTATCATTTTCCAAAGAGTTACAGCACAAAGATATAATTTTTTTAATGGAACAATAGTTTTTTCTATCGTGCATTGGATTCGTTGAAACCAGGTGCGTCCAATCAATTTAAACTACATTCCTATCACTGTTAGTTTGGGAGCTACAACCCTTCAAAGTTTAGGGGGCGGAGGCTACGACAGCGTAGTTGACTGGCTGGTGGTCATGAGACAGTGGGCCGTGCCCCAGGGGATAGCCACTCGGCCAGTCAGCTACGCTATCGCATCCTCCGCTCCCGGAACTTTGAAGGGTTGTAGATCCCAAACTAACAGTGATAGGAATGTAGTTTAAATTTATTTGGACGCAGCTGGTTTAAACGAATCCAATACACGATAGAAAAAATTATTGTTCCATTTAAAAAATAATATATTTGTAGTGTAACTCTTTGCAAAATGATTCAATAAACTATGTTCATAGCTCCGCAGAAACATTTCTTGTGTTGACCTACCGCATTAAAATTTCCCGTCACCTATTATTTTATAAGTTACAGAGGCAAACACAGTTAAACACCCTATATTTATATATATATATATTCTCTCACGGTATACAAATTATAACTCAAATGACGTTAAATATGATAACCTTCAAAGCTATCAATATATAGTTTACGGTAGTTTATTGTAAGAAATCATATGTAAAATGACGCGTTTTCAAAGTTCATCAGTTTTATGGCGCTTTGAAGACGATTATATTCACACATCTTAGGCAACACTGTAAGAAGGCATGAAATATGGAGTTCAGTTTTGCAAAATGGCGGCTGAAAAGTACTGCTTGTCAAGCGAAAACGAAGTCGCTTCTCATTGGCCACGTTTCACTCCACGATGCAAATACCTAACATGCCAGATCCTGCGTTCCACGCTTCGCAGGGTAGTGAAACGTGGAATTCCACGGTGTGACGTTACCAGTTCTTCCTCCACGTGCGGTTCCACGTCCCGTGAGAGCACGGCATAAAGAACTTCCGACGCGAGCGCAAGCACGATCCGTAGCGTGACGCTCCACAGCACACGACCATTCCTCCCGCTGGCTATATCGAAAACTCTTACTGGGGGTACGCGGGAATGGAATCCAGGACCAACCGAAATCGTAATACAAGGTGCAGGATGAAACTTCCTGGCAGATTAAAACTGTGTGCCGGAACCTAAATTTGAACCTGGGATCTTTGGCATTCGCGAGCAAGTGCTCTATCGTCTGAGCTATCCGGGCATGCTTCATGGTCCGTCCTAACAACTTCTACCGGTACCTCACCTCCTACTTACCAACCCTCCCAGAAATTCTCTGCCGTCTGAGCTATCCCGGCACGCTTCACGGTCCGTCCTCACAACTTTACTTCTGCCAGTACTCGCTTCCTACTTTCCAAACTTGACAGTTCTCCTACGATCCTAGCTGAACTAGCACTCTTGGAAGAAACGATATGGTGGACAGCCACATCCAAAGATTCAAGGTTGGAATCCCGGCTCCGGCATGCAATTTTAATCTGTCAGGAAGTTTCTTATCAACGCACACAACGCTGCAGAGTGAAAGTTTCATTCTGGAACGTTGAAACACGTCCACTGAATGTGTGGGTGTGTTCCATTTTTGAGTTATTCATTAACCTAAAGTGTTTCTGCACCATTAATATTGTCTATTAGTATGTTAATTATTTTTATTCTGTTTATTAATGATCATTGTCCCATGTTTATATATGTTTCCACCCTGAGATTGAACTTGTGTGTTCATGTGAATGTGTAAAGTTATTTTTAATATTGACTGACTGATGGCTTCCTCCTCGCGCTTTAGGGCCTCGTTTACTTTAATTAAGAACGCATGGATTCGTTTGTCGTCAGCGCTGGCGTCTGCTGGGTGGCCAGAGACAAGCTTACATGGCAATAAAGCGAGGTGACCGTGTTCTTGTGTGGTGCCAACCTAATCTTGGACGAAAGAGGTGACAAGAAACCTCTCTGGGAGCCGTTGAAGAGGGTATTATCTTCCTCAGGTAGGGTTTTAATAAGTGCGCTCTGCATACGGCGTGTCGTGGGGGAGGTTTCGGCGTGGCCTTAGGCACAGAGTAACATTAGGGCTTCACTCTTGCTGCGACCGTGGAAGCAAGTACTTCGTCGAATCATGCTGAGGGGAAGCCATGCTGTTAGAACTTTGCTTTCTTTGTGATTAGGCAGTCTGGGTTTATTCGTGATAGTTTTCTTGAGTAATTCTTTCGCTGTGCGAGGCAAAGTGTTTCTTAATTTACAGAACTCGAGTAATACGGTATATGTTCACAATGTTCAAATGTTTGTTAAGCTTATGGGACTTAACTACGGGGTCATCAGTCCATAAACTTACAAACTACTTATTAACTACTTACGAACTAGGACGGCACAAATATCCATGCCCGAGGGGGGATTCGAACACCCGACCGTAGTGGCCGTGCAGACCGTGACTGGAGCGCCTCAGTCCCCTCGGCCTCCGCGGCCGGCAATACGGTATTTGCAATTTTATTCTGGTGATGATTTTGTGACCGGTTTTTCTCAAGTTAGAATACTCGCATGTAGCCTTCAGCTTTTGTGAAAACTTAGTATGTTTAAATTTTCTTTTTTAACTAAGGTTTTCGCGTCGCGTCTGTATCCGCGAGTGTGCTAAATATTTCACAGATTTTCTAGTCTGATTCCGTTTTTCCAGTCTTGTAAATTGCTACAAAAAAGCTTTAACATGAGAGATATGGCTGAGACCTCATTTTGGCAATACAATATTAGTAGAGAAAATTAATGAGTAACAAAGTTGTAATAAACAAAACAGTTAAAATGTTAGCTGTTGGAATACAAATTTTCTGGATCAAGTCGGAAGAAATATTTCGGCCACTGCACGAAGTACAATATCAAAGACCGAGTAACGGCTTAATACCGTTATAAAAGCTTCTATTACGGAGTTGTCACTGATCGTTTAGAATAAGCGCGTCATTACGAGAAAAATGTTTAAATATTTGCAATTCGTCGAGCACGTCTAATCTGTGGCATTTGTTTTCGGTATGCAGATTGTTCAGCTCATGAATGGCTTTAGGTGTGTGACCGGTAATGAGAAGATGGTCATCAAAAGACGAATTCTGGGGGTTAGTGCCATTCTTTCTCAAAAGATGTTCTTTAAACCTGATTTTAAAAGTACGTCCCGTTTGACCTATGTAGTAGGAAGAGCAAGTATCACAATTAATTCTGTAACGCCAGAATTATCTAAGGGAGTACAGGTTGATTTTAAATTGTGTTAATGTTTGTATAGCTTATGGGACTTAACTACAGAGTCATCAGTCCCTAAACTTACAAACAACTTATCAACTAGCTAATCCTAAGGACGGCACAAATATCCATGCCCGAGGGGGGATTCGAACCCCCCGACCGTTACTGAAGCGCCTCAGTCCCCTCACCGCGACCGGCTTTAAATTGTGAATGAAATTTTTCTTCAAATTGTTGCAGTTATATTTATTACGAAGAAGTCGTTGAATCTGATAGGAAATGAGCCCCAGAAATTGAACGGAGAAATATATTTTCTTTTGGTCAGATTCATTGGGAGTGCCAAGTGTTGTAACTCTTTTAGCAGGTTTGTTTTTAAGGATACAGTCAACTATGGCAGGAACGTATTCGTTATTAACTGATATGGTTTTTATCAAATGTATTTCTTCCGTGATTTTTTTTTTCGAGAGTGGGATGGATATGTCTCTGTGGATGTCAGAATGAAGGAAAGCATTTTTGTGACTTGATCCAAAAAAATTGTATTCCAAAAGCCAAATTTTTAACTGTCTTCTTTATTACAACTTTGTTACTCTTTAATTCTCTCTACCAATATTGTATTGTCAAAATGAGGCTTCAGCCATCTTTCATGGAAAACAAAATTTTTTGTAGCAATTGTTTTCTCAATACTGTTCGTCTCTGTACAGTAGCCTAGTTGTAATTGCGCCTACTAGATGGCACTACTGAGGTAACGTCTTCCTGTTCACAACTCCACTTAGCAGACGCAAGTCCGATGCCTACGTGCAGGCGTGCAGCCCATAGTGGCTAGCTTTGTCTAAAAATTTCTTTTTAAATTTTGTGACGTAAGGTTTACTGCTAAGTTGTGTATTTTATTATGTGACTTGTGTTATTTTACAATTTCTGATGAAGGCAATCATAGTTATTACCGAAACCATGTTACATAATTTTTAATTTTGCGACCGAGGGCTGCATTTTTATCCTTTGACGTTGTAACGGTCGCTGACAACAGCAGCTATGTTCAAAATTTTTATAGGAGCTATCCCACCAAATTATTAAAACGAATAAAAACTTATCTTTTTCGTAATAACATATTGTTAAAGTTTAAATTCGATACAGTTCTCTTGAGACAGCCGGTGATAATTCTGTGTGTCGGTCCTTAAGAAATAGAAGTGTATTCGGAGTCTGCAGAGAAGTCACTGAGTAATACTGTAGCACAGTGTAGTACACTCTTCGATGAAGCGATGCATTATGCGTTCATTGGCCGTTCGTGCCGACTGTGTAACTATGGTTCAGCCAATTCAGCATCCGATGGGGGATCAGGGAGTGCTATTGCCAACGTTGCGATGTTCCTGGCGGTCGCGACTACGATGACAGTCGATATTGGTGTCATGATCGATTGTACCACGGCTAACTTCGACCCCTCAATTATTTGATACACTGCATTTCAACACATCAGTAGTGAAAACTGCAAACGACGCGAGGTTCGTTTGAATGCTCGTGAACACTATATAGGTAACATTTGGGTGTGTGACCCGTCTGACATTGCCATGCTCATGTGAGGACAGTAGTCCAATATATAGACCACACTAACAAACGCTCGTTCTCTAGACTATTCAAGTTATTATCTACCTTAATTTCTATATAAACTGTTTTCATTCATTTCTGTTTGATGTCGTTATTTGTTTTTGACAAGCGTAACAACGACATTTCATGGGCCGCGGCAAAATAGCCGTGCGCACTAAGGCGCCAGGCTGCAGTGCGCGCGGCAGTTTGCCATGGGAGGGTTCGAGTCCTCTCTCGGTCATGGGTGTTGTCCTACCATAAGTTACTTTAAGTTAGTGTAAGCAGTTTGTCAGCCTCTGGACTTATGGCCAAAGTAGTTAAGTCCCTTTAAAAAATAATAATAATAATCATGGCCGCATGGTCGAAGGCGTTAATCTACGAAATGGCGATCGTTCCGACCGGAGTCCTTGAGCCCTGACTCTCGGGCATGGGTGTGTGCGTTGTCGTTATTGTAAGTTAAAGTAGTTTGAAAGTCTAGGGCATGATGAGCACAGCAGTATAGTCCAACATTTAAAGGAAATTATTAACCCTTTATAGGGCAGTACTATGAAAGTCCAAAATTAAACTTGAAGTACTTTTATATCACATCCATGACAAGAGGTTAATTGTTTAACATGTTTATTTTCTTGATTTTCTGAATGCTTGGCGTCCTATGGAGTGGTAACCATACTTAGCAGAGAAAACATTTTGTGACACTGGATTTCATATAATGTCCTCTGGTCAGTATTATTACCATTGATTTTGTTTTACTGGTTTTATGAAGCAATTGAGGATTAATACCATATCCTCAATATTTTATTTCTTAAATATAGTAATACATGTTACAATATTTGATTCAAACAGAAAACAGAGATACAACTAAATTGAACTAAATATGTACATTATGAATTGTCATATTACAGTGTTATTAGCGAATGAAGTGTCAAGTGAGAGTAACATTACTGTTAACTAAGAAATAATACTACCAATAAACACTGGGAATACAAACAATAAATTTTAGATGGTGCTTCACCTAGTACGTTTACGACAAACTTTCAAATTCGTTATTGAAATAGTTTGTACTCTTTGATAACCTGTGTATTATTATAACGCTGTAACACCTTAGCCGATATTTTGCAAACGAAATTGTACCCACTAGTTTAAGAGAACACTTATTAATTAATAAAGTATAAATATAATCAACAATTTCATTAGAAAGCCCGAAAATCTTAGTTCAAAAATGAACAGCCTTGGTGAAAGGATCCACAAATTTTCGTAATAAATACTTCTTCGGCGCATTGGAGTGGCCGAGCTTTCCAAGGTAGCTAGCTGCAGAGCGCGCCGCTGCTCGCCGTCGGAGGTTCCAGTCCCCCCTCGGGCATGGCTGCATTTGTTGTCCTAATCATGTTAGATTAACTAGTCTGCAAGCCTAGGGATTGATAACCAGAGGATTATGTCCCACAGATTTAGAAACACCTGAATATTTGAATAAATACTTCAGCATACAACGGTAAGAATGCTTACCCCTTTGCCTAGTTACTGCATTTATAGAAGTTAGTGAGGCGGGAATACAAAAAGTGCTAACTATTTGTGCCAGAGAGCGATAAAGGAAGTAATTTATTATAATGGAGGTCTGCGTAAACAGATCTTTCTCTATAAAGAAGCAGATGATAATGTACTTACCAGTACCCTACAAAGACAGCGTTTCGCTGATATTTCTGACGCAGCACATTATATATGTAAATATGTTTTTGCTGATGTATTCTTCAGTCGAAAGACTGATTTCGTGCATCTCTACATGCTAGCCTGTCTTTTGCAATCTTCTTCATCTTTGACGTATGACGGCAACCCACATCCTTTTGAACCTCCTTACTGTATTCGTTTCTTTGGCCACAACATATCTACCTTTTGTTGAGCCTGAAGTCAAATTCGTAGAGTCAGTAGTAGCCTCTTCGTTACTGTGTGACGAGGTGATTACCGCTGGTTACGGATCACTTAAGCGTGAGACGGTTTTAGCCAGCCTATTAGCGTCACTTATGCAAGAGTATCGCCAACGCCAAAAAGTGACGTGTGACGTAAAATGGCTCTTCCTACAGCAACCGAGCATTACGAACAGATGTTTCTTGTGGTTTACATTTGTTGATAATAGTACAGTCATTTTCAGACAAAACATACACCTGTAAAGACAGTCGTTTCACATTCATAACACACGGTTGGTATTGAGTCACAGCACTGTACCCGTCGATTCACCTCACCACACATATTCGAATGTCGACTATTCTGATGATCTGGCGGGCCACGGAAGAAAGCTGACATCCTGTGAAACCAAGGAGCCACGTGTTTCTGCAGCAATATGTGGTCGTGCATTATCTTGCTGAAAAATAGACGCTAGGGTATATTGCAGGAATGGTTGCGCTACAGGACGCAAGAGTCAGGCAGGTAAAATTGGGCACAGTGTCCACTACTTCCACCAGTTCTGATTTGTGGTTGCACCCAACAACACCCCCAGACAAAATTCAATTGTTTGTAAAGCTTATGGGACTTAACTGCGGGGTCTTCACTTCCTAAATTTACAAACTACTTAACTGGATTATACTAAAGACGGCACAAACATCCATACCCAAGAGGGCATTCGAACCCTCGACGGGGAACGACCTCGCGTACACAATTAGGCCTTGAGTTGGTCTTATTGTGATGCCGCTCCCTCCGTCTGTTGCGGACCAAAATGCGTCTCAAACGACGATCACCTGCATTCGTCAGTTAACACTGCCTGATGCCATTCTACTCCCCTGTAATATCGTTCTTAGGGGCTGATGACCCCGCAGTTAAGTCGTATAAGCTTTACAAAATTCTGAACATCGTTCTGCGACTTAATGCGCATTCACATATTGATCAAACTAAGCTGTATTGACCAAACACAAAACACACGTATTGGATTATGTACATTAGCCAGTCGTCGTAGACCAAAAAAATGGCCTTAGGTCCAAAAAAATTGCAGGAAGCTGAATTTTTGGTATGTTGTTAGGACATATTAGAGTAGTATTAAACCAAGTTTGCAGTTTCGAAATCCTTTATCTTAACTTTTAAGAGCCAACAAACCTCGAAATTTTTGGACTTTTTCTGGTTTTAGCTTATAACTCCTGAATGGTGGTTTTTTGACGAAAAGTCACTCGCACCTCTATTAATATAGATAAAATATTGTAAAATTTAAGCCAAACCGCAGCTCTGTAAGTCCAATAGTTCCCGAAATATTGGACTTCAAAAATTGACTTATTTCTCTAAAATTTAATATTTCCGATTTCAGTCATCTTTCGACTTTCATTCCACGGGGAAAGTCATACAAAGCAAAGTTATAGAGCAGTTATTTAGCTTTAATCTAAGTACAGAACGAAGTCCATAGGCCCAACAGATTTGTAGTTATCGTTAAAAAACGAAAAGTTGGAAAAATCGGATTATTCAGTAAACTGACCCAGATGAATTGCAGTCCTCTTATCTTATATATGTTAAAGAAAAAGGAGGAATTACTCTTTGACGATGATTATTAACGCGTTGTATATAAATAGGTGTAATTTATGTGTTAGTGCATACCAATATATTTTTGAAAGTAGGTATTGCTGTAAAAACAACGAAAACCTCTCCGTTTGTGAGTATAGGTCAGCCATTAAGGGACTGGGACTTTCGTTCGTAGCGAGGCCCTCACTCCAGAGGGTGTTCTGTCCTCCTTGCCAAACTTCTTGCCTCCGAGGTCTTCCTCACTACATCCAGTCTATCGTTAGAAACAGGCGTATTCGGATCTGTGACGAAAGATTCAAACAAAAATCGTCTAAATCTCGATAGTGGTGGTGTTTTAAGTACTTGCTTTTTTACAACATGTCGGAGCTACCCCCGTCGGATGTCTGTTACGGGGTCGTCGGGAAGTGCGTGGAGAGGGAACAGTGACAGTGAAAAAGCGTGGAATTTAGATGCTTATAAAAGTGTGTCAGAAACGTAGGTTTGAAAGGGACATGAGGTTTTCGTGCAATTTAAACGAATTATCCGAACATGACGCATGCAGGAAGAGGTACACTGTGGAAAGTATTGTGAAAGCATCTATCCAGCTAGGAGGAGATATTTCATCTGGTCAACCATTGTCTGTCCGTGGGGAAAGGCTGAGAAGTGCATCGGGTTCAAGGCGACACATCATTGTAGATTTTTGTGTCCCTTGTGGTGAAAAATTCTGCAAGGAATATTTCGAAAAGGAGATAAAATTACCTAAATATCTACGGCATGAACTCCATCAAGTGGAAACACTGGAAGTGAAAGAATCGATTGTGGAAAAAGCTAGACAAGCTGGTGAATGGGGACAACAGATTCTAAAGCATCTTTCATGTATAAGTGAACTTGTTGCTACCACTAACATTTCTACCTAAAATTGCACTCCTTGTCGCGATCTACTGGTGCAGGAGGTGAACGAGGGCGTCCTGATCGTCCCCTCCTTATCGAGGGTATGGAGCGTGTATATGCATACCTTGCAGAAACTAAAGAGGAAAAGCAATTTTCCATGACTTGATTGGTGATTACAAACCAACAGTTACAAGTGTCCAAGCTCATCTAAAAAGGCGATATGGAGAAAAATTATTTTTGCGCAGTATGGTCCGTATCACAGCCTAGTCTTGAACTTCACAGACATTGGACAAAACATTATGAAAAGTGGTACAATCAAAGATTTAGCGATCCTACTGAAGCGTGGCTTAGAGATGTCAGAGCTACAGCAGAGATTATCCTGAAAGACATTCATTCCCAAACATTTGAGACTACTCAACATCCCCCGTCAGATGCCTTTTTAAAAGACGCAAGGGCATCAGTTCCTGATTCTCTGCAACTGTTGCTTGAACAGATTATCCTGAAAAACAAACGTTCTTGTCTCTAACAGTGGAAAAAGAAGTGCATAGGATTTGCTCATGGAATCATGGCTGCAACGAGGCCCAAATATTTCCTATCATCAATTCAAATAAGCTTTGGAACCTATTTGTATAGAAAATTTGGATCAAAGCACCTTGTTGAACTTTGCCACAGTATGGGAATTTCTTGAACATATATGGAAGCTATGCGTTTTGAAAGTTCCGCTATCCTCCGTGGAGAAGTGACCCAACTATTTGACAAAGGAGCTTTTATGCAGTTTGTGTTCGATAATGCAGATGTGATTGTTAACACAATTGATGGACAAAATACGTTCCATGAAGTGGATGGTATAATAATCATACCCCTCACTCATCCGTTCACCCAGACAAAACCATACCACGTTTGAAGTCTGTTTCTGCAGAGTCTATCAGGTTCACACACATTAAACATTCTTCTATTAGAAAGAAATTTGGCTTGTCAGCCATTTCAATTAACGAAGTGAAAATCGCTGAAGACATTTTGCCAAAATCCCCAGACCTGCTGTGGTTGTTTGGAAAAGCAACTAACATGCCAAGCATCCCAGGATGGAACAGATTCATGGAGTAAGTGACAGAAGATCTTCCTTACAAACGTTCAAAGATTGTATATCTCCATTTTATCCATGCTCCCCCAAACGACTACGACATTGTTTTAACATCACTTTTGGAAGCCATTTAAAGAACAAGCATTTACGGTCAGGAAACATGTTTTGTGACCTACGACCAACCACTGTACTTGAAAGCCCGAGACATTTTGGAGAGCCACCAGCATCCTCAGCTCGTCAACATAGCTTGGAGGTTTTCGACCTCCTCATGTCATTCATGGGGGCCATCGGTGCCATAATGGCTGGAAGTGGACTCGAGGAACTTCTCTGTTCAGTATTTGCTAAAACAGTGTTGAAAAAATCCTATTTATATACAATGCGTTAATAATCATCGTCAATGATTAATTCCTCCTTTTTATTTCACATATATAGGATAAGAGAACTGCAATTCATCTGGGTAAGTTTATTGAATAATCCAATTGTTCCAACTTTTCATTTTTTAACGATAACTACAAATCTGTTTGGCCTATGGACTTCGTTCTGTACTTAGATTAAAGCTAAATAACTACTCTATAACTTTATTTATTATGACTTTCCCCGTGGGATGATTATTAGAGCCAATATTCTAGCCGAAAGATGACTGAAATCGGAAATATTAACTTTTTGGAGAAATAAGTCAATTTTTGAAGTCCAATACCTCGGGAACTATTGGACTTACAGAGCTGCGGTTTGGCTTAAAACTTAGAATATTTTATCCATATTAATAGAGGTGTAAGTGACCTTTCCTAAAAATCACTCTTCACGAGTTATAAGCTAAAGCCAGAGAAAAGTCCGAAAAGCACGAAGTTTTTTGGCTCTTAAAAGTAAGCTAAAGGATTTCGAAGCTGCAAACTTGGTTTAATACTACTCTAATATGTCCTAACAACATACCAAAAATTCAGCTTCCTATAATTTTTTGGACCTAAACATACCTGGCGACTGGCCTACATGTCCATAAAAAAAAAAAAAAAAAAAAAAAAAAAAAAAAAAAAAAAAAAAAATATCCGCTCGATATTGTCTAAAGGCCGAACTGTACATGTCAGCACCAACTACAATAACTGCAAATATTACCTTGTATTGATGATCCTTTTCAAAAGTAATAAATGAGCATTAAACCTGTTATTATTATCAGAAAAGATGCGTTGACTGCTTCATGAGAATGGTAGCAAAATCCCCGAGTAAGTAATCATTGACAATGCTCGGATACTAAGTTTTCGCGATCACGCAGCACTAAATAATCGTCAGCCCAAAATTGTTAAATTTTTAGTCTGACTAATAACATATCAACACTCGCAAATTCTCGTGTAGAATCACATACACGTTTCAGTTACAAATTCAAAATCGAATCGGAAAAAGTCAAAGTTCTTAAATCGGTAAACATTATCCCCTGGCACAGTTAGAGTTCAGACAATGCGACCGTTTGTTGCTGAGATTCTAACACTGACGCAAACGAAGCACTGAAGCTAACCAGGCAGATCCTCCTCCTTTCAAAAAGAGTGTTCCTCCAGACCTCGAGATCTCCACATGAACCGTTCAAGTATTTTATTTGAACACAGCAGTCTATTGCCCTAGGCACTCTCTTAGCGGCAGATCGCCATTCCCTCCAAAAGTTTCGTAGTTAATATAAGTAAAGACTTGTTTTGACATAACTTTGACCACTGCTACACAAACTGCACATATTCCAATATTAAACAAAAAAGACAATCATTCAGTGACAATTTATCAGTGTTACACACAATATAAGAAATAAATAAACGAAAAAGCCAGCGCCCATGAACCTCATCGCTCTTACTACAAAATATTTACTTAAAGTTACGAATATGAGGACAAGATAGGAATATCATGGTGCTTGCTACTGCTGAGATACTGTCGAGGATATAATGATTTGACTACGTTTCCACAACAAAGTGATATAATCAAATGTTCGAATGTTTGTAAATCTATCTGACCAAACTGCCTGGTCATCAGTCCGTAGCTTACAAACTACTTAAACTAAGGTAAACTAACTTAAGGACAACACACACACCCATGCCCCAGAGGAGACTCGAACCTCCGACGGCGATCAACCGCGCGCTTCACAGCGAGACGCCTTACAGCGCTCGGCTACTCCACCGCGGCCAAATGTAATCCAATGTAATAAATCCTTAAGTGAATGAATAAAATTTGTTTTTTTTTTCTTTTTTTCCCTCAAGAAGATATATTGGGGAAATCTGACGTGACTGTACGTTTCGCGCATGTCTGCGAGGCATGCTGCACGTCTTCCCAAGACACAATGGCCCAATATCTTCGGTTTGTAGCGGCAACGAAAGCCTCGGGTAAATTTTTCTGGTTGTTATTGTTGTGCATAGATAGTGAAGTTGCCCTTTAATCCTTAGGCTATGGTTTAAATACCAATTATTTCTGGCGAACATATTAATGGTCATAATCTTTGAAGATTAACTACATATCTTCAGTCTTTCAAAACGTTCTTTTTCTTCTGACCAAAATGACGACATGATCATATATTCATGCAGTGGAGCTGTATGTCCTCGGGAAAAGTAACAACTGTAGTTTACCCTTTGAGCCGCTTATAAAGACGCAGCTACTATATTCTAAGTAAGGACTAGGACATGTACTCGGATAGCACATTGTTCACTGTCATCAAGACGCCTTTTATCAAAAACAAGTATCAGAATAATAAACAGTTCCTTTAGAATAAAGTAAGAAATATTACGATAATAGGCTGACCAACCATTAATTACAATTTACTCAAAAAAATCTTGCGGGAAGCGCATATTTATACAGACTCAGCGCCTAGAATCCGAAACAATAAAGCAAACTGAATTTAATGATTTGTAATAAATACTAAAAACAATGATTACACATGAAAAAGAATAACAGATTACCCGGGAGATGTCTGCAATTATAAAATGCAGCCGGCCGCGGTGGCCGAGGGGCTCAGGCGCTCCAGTCACGGTCTGCACGGCCACTACGGTCGGGGGTTCGAATCCCCACTCGCGCATGGATAAGCTAGTTGATAAGTAGTTTGTAAGTTTATGGACTGATGACCCCGTAGTTGAGTCCCATAAGCTATACAAACATTTTTATAAAATGCAACCGGCACAATAAGAGACTCCAAACCTATTGCTCAATAAGCTTTAGACTGGAAATATGGGCTTCAGCTCTTGTTATCTCGATACCAACAACAACAACACGAACAAGGAGTGTCTCTTCAAACACAAAAGTATGGCACTTTAAATTGAAACGTTAATCAAAAAATCTGGGTGTTCAACCGACAAAAGATTCAACACGTATTAATGTAACCGAAGCTGAGCGACTGCCTAAGTGAATAAAGCTAAACAAATAAACTTTCACAACAATTCTTTACATTACAGTGATGCAGCCTACAACAAACATGAAAAGTTCATTTGCAGGAATGAGAACTAGTTGAAATTCAAATAAGTAGTTACATTTGATTTAAACCTTTAACTTAGTTGAAATATTAATTGTTACTTCTGAAACTAGGTTTCTCCCTAGAGACACAATGTTATTTTTTAATAACTAAATATATTTATTAGCGGAAGCTGAGCCAGCAGGGCTGATTACCACAAGCAGACTCCGTTCATGTAAAACGGACGAAACCACGGGGAAACGAGCGTGAAGAACTCGACGCATAAATGTAAAACACAAGTACCAGGCGTCAAACCGATATCAAATCAAACAGTGCTCACCCACTATTACTCCGTTACAGGTCCCCTCGTCGTCCCCAATGCTCCGAAGAAACAACAACCGACTGTTGCCCCTTTAACTACTGAAGAGGCTGCTGCCCCTCTCCAGGATACACGCGTGTGTCTGGCCCCTCCACAGATACCCCGCCGATGAGGTTGCATCTATGGTGTGGCTATCTGTACATTTGACGCACGCAAGCCACCCCACCTCGGCAATGTCTGTGGTTACAAAAATGTTCAAATGTTTGTAAAACTATCGGACCAATCTGCGTGGTCATCAGTCCGTAGTTTACAAACTACTTAAACTAACCTAAGGACAAGCACACATACCCATGCCCCAGGGAGGACGCGAACTTCCAACGGCGAGCAACCGTGCGCTCTGCAGAGAGGCACTTTAGACCGCTCGGCTACTCCACCTCGGCAATGTCTGTGGTTCATAGGGGTGTTCGAATAAAGCCTTAGTGATGAAATATCTAAACGTGATGAAATGGAATTGAGTGATATGAAATGGAACTAGCGTGTAAGGTCATTCGTGGGAAATGGTATTATTCGGATTATTGGGGAAATTTTGGGAAGATGTTGTTGGTCCGGAAACGACACCGTATATATAGTGCTTGAGCGACACCATCTTGGGTATTCCTTGTTAGAGATCCACATCAGATCTGTCTAAAGAAAGATCTAAAAGCTTCAGGGATGGGCTACTAGGTCACGGTACATTCGATGAATTCGCAAGTTTTACAGAGTTGCGTCAGGGAACTCAAATGGGAATCGCGGTACGGAAGTTGACGTTCACTTTTAAAGCTGACTGCAGAACGATTATACCGCCGCAAACGTACATTTCTCGTAAACACGAAGAAGATCAATCAGGCTCATAGAGAGGTATATAGACATTCGTTTTCCCCTCGTTGTATTTGGCACGGAAGTAGTAGTGGTACAATGTAACCCTCACCACGCAACTTTGGGTCTATTGCGGAATGTGTATGTAGATGTAGAAGCTAATGTAGATATAGAATTTATACTACCAGGAGCTGTGTAGATATTCAGTCTGTGTATTTATTGCACGCCCTTTGCGAGGACTGACGGCGGACCTTGTTGTCAGGGACGTGGGCGCGCTGATGCACCTTCTCAAGTGCAGCCTGGGCTCGGGCATCCTGGCGATGCCGATGGCCTTCCGGAGTGCGGGACTGGCCATGGGTCTGGTTGGCACCGCCCTGGTGGGCTACATCTGCACGCACTGCGTCCACATACTGGTGAGTAGCGAGCCGAAGACACGCCCGTCCAGCTCCTCCTCACAGTGCCCTAAAAAGATACCGAAGCGGGTTAGATCAACACAACCAAGAAGACAAGGCCTACGTCACACCGAGAACGCTAGCTGACTGGCCGGCCGCTATGAGGCGGTGGGCGTCCCCAGCTGGCTGGCCCAGCTGGCGGCCGCGGCTTTAGGTGTGACGTAGGCACGTCCGGTTGTGAGGTCTTCTAGGCGGTGTTGATTAGATGCCTAAGGATGGCAACAGAGCCGATTGTGCGGCACTCTATAGATGTTCTATGGCGCGGAGGCAGCTGCGTCAGTGAGGGGACAAAGCCACTGGATGTCTCCTAGTAGGGTGAATGACCTGATTGAAGACGGAATATTGCTTGTCTTTTTGCACAAGAGTAAAGAAGATGTGATACAAATTGCAGACTGGATTTCTGCCTTGCATTAATTGATTGAAAACTGTTGCTAACAATATTCTTCATTATCAAGCAAAAATAAATGTTTTATAATCATCTATGTTAGGTAAGAAACTGTAGCGTCCCCAGAACTAACCCCATCTCAACTATGCCCCATTGTGATTGCATGTCGTAGCCATTCTCAACAGTGCAGGAAATTGATTTATGTTACCTATCCTGAAAGCAGGAGGTAAACCAGTTGTGAGCTACTCGCTTAACATGGGCTTTACACGACAACGGTCGAACTTCTGCAGTAATATTTCGTGATCAACATGATCAAACACCTTTCTTAACTCAAAGAAACACTTAACGTGTGCAATAACTGCGGATGAGAACTCTGGTTTCATCTGGAAGCAATCATGTCAGTTACTTATTTTAAATACATTCATATCTCGATCTGATGTTTTCTTGTTTATTGTCGTATTAATTCTCAGATTACGAGAAACTCCAGAAAGTTATCTATCACTCGGGATACACTTACACTGTATTTGAGGCATAAATATTTTAAACTACTTTTATTTACTTGACGTTTACATGTTGAAATGTACAATTTCATCCCTTTATGGTGGATTTGCGAGGATTATTCCAACATTTCATAAAGGCTTGGTTCATGCAGTTAAGAGTTGATGCAGTTGATGCGGTTTTCGTTTGTTGCTGTTTCAGTTTCCCGCAAGAGGACGAGCTGGAAAAAGATAAACATCGCTCTTCTACCAAAGGTTTAAAACGTAGATAAAAATTGATTATGTTATAAAACCCATTGGTTAATGACATTTACGGCTTTCACATCCAGGTAAATGATAACAAGTGAAGTTTTAGAAAACGTATGTGAATAAAATATATTATGATTTTAATAATTGTCTAATGATTTTAAAATACAGATATAATTGAGCCATTGACGATACTATGTGTTACGTTTAATTACAACAGGCCGATATAAACGTAACCAGGAATCAATCATGGAAGGACTGGGCGGTAGAGAATTGAATACTATTCGTTATCTAAGCTTATTTTAAACAACATTTACTACCAAACCCAAATAATAGTTTTATCACCGATTAGAACACACAACAAAATATCGAGACATGACTCTTTATCAAAATGTATTTTTGAAATAAACTCGAAACCCAAATATATGTCACAATTAAAGAATACCATGATTAGCAAGGTTCTAGCACAAGACATGCCTATAATAAATGTATCTGCCTTGCGTATAAGGGACTGTTAAATTATTTACGGTAAAGCACTTCAAAATTATATACCCAAGATTAAGAAAGTAACATCCAGTTACAAACCAACATCCAACAACTTACACGCTTTAAATAAAATAAGCTTTAGAACAAGTAAAAACACCAAAACTATATGAAAATCTAAATATGAACAGTGCGCGCTCGTCTTCCGTTGGGTCCGTCAACGCGCTTAGGACTTAGCGTTCCTCGTGACGTCACCAAGTGTCTCACGTCAGCGGGTCCGTCCAGTTCCACAACACGCGTCCGTACATATACAGATAATTGACTCTAAAACACACAGACATATACTTCAGCTTTAAGATACAAACACATAAAAGTAAGACCCTGAAGCACTTCCCGTACCTCCCAATGAAACAGATTGAACTGAAGCGAAATACTCAGAACTTTAGCAACCAAAAGATTTTAAAAATAACTTAAGCATTTTTTCTATCTTTTGGGATTAGCCAACCACTAATCGTCAATAAATTACATCTGACCGTCCAGGGGAGATGCAACAATATAAACCAGCAACAATTATAAATTACGAAATACCAATATTGTCTCAATTACGAAAAGACACGAATAACATTCCTTTGGGAAACTGAGCCATAATGACTGCGAACCATTGTACCGAGCGCTTGCTCCTGAAAACACCCAAGCAAAATATTTCCAACAGTTGGTGCCGTAATGTCCAGGTCTTATCCTACTTAACCAGGAATGCAAACCTGCAATTAAACTGATAACTGCGCACCGGGGAACTTGCCATCATACACAACTTTTAGACGAAAGTTTCAGAAGTTTGTCACCCGAGGCAATCGGAGATTATCCGCACTGTGGTGACGGGAGAATCTCAGTACAGGTTACTGCCCAGCTTGGCAGCAAGGAAACACCGAAGGCGGCTTTGTCTCTGCAGCGACGACTTGCTTCTGCTTGCTCTCGTCCCGTCTTCGGTCAGATCGTGGCGTCTCATCCTTTCAATTTACTGCCTCCAACGTACTGTCAGAACACGCCCCGCGTGCCCATCGGACAAACACGACAGCCACACAGTATACAATGGAACGAGCCCCACGACCCAGCTGAACAGCCAAGAGCCAACTTTAGTCCGCCACAACGTCATTGCTCCTTCCATCGTCAGAGACCAGCGCGCGCATCCTCTCCGTACCACATGCGCACTCCTTCGTTGTCACCACTCAACTCCCTCGACCCCGCCAGAGGTGGTCGTCTCTCCCAGTCAAGCGCTCAGCCCAAAGATAACATGTTCAAGAGCCAGACGCGAGGTATGGATCGCGGAATGGCTCACTATAGTCTGATGATAATGCTGGTGATATGTAGGCTGATGATGGTTTTGATTAATGTGGTGTTTACAGGTATGAGGCTATTTACAATCGCAGATATCGATTAAAATTCATGTAATGCAGGAAAGTGTGAAGGAGCTATAAAAGGATGGACGACATGGAGCAACAGAATTGAGGTTGGAAAGAAGGGTACATCAAAGGAAGTATTTTGTTGTTGGTGAGTGGGAGGTGGTTGAAATTATGTAGGGAGAGGATGGATAAGTCATGAAGGTGGCTGGAAGGCACAATATGGATATACTGGCACAGAAAGGTACCTAGACACGTATTTAGTGAGTGGGAAAATGGGATGTGGGGCTGGGATTTCCGATTGATGTAAAATATTTAAAGTTGTTTAGAAAGAGAATATATGTGGAAAGTTGATAGATTTGTTCAGGAAGCGAGTTGGAGAACTTAGGATTGAATGCTGATAGTTGTTAGGAATTATGGCCAGTCTTGTGGAAGGCAAATCTAACAGACAGTTTTTTCTTGTATTGTGGGAATGCACATTACTTCTCATGTTGAATTTTTCTACATTTTCTTTAGCATAGACTAAACAGTTAATATATATACAGACTAGGAATCGTCATTATGCCAAGCAAATTAAAATGACTTATGCAGGACTCATTATGTTCTAGCCGTAATATACACCTTACTGCTTTTGTTGCCATCTAAATACACATTTTGTCCTGGGTATCAATATTCTATGTTGCAGATGAAAATGGAAGTATAGTGCGACTGGTGTAGTAACTATTGACTAACACTGCCCTTCAATTTGTACACGAGCCAGTTTGCTGCAAAGATAATGGGTGTGTCCTCACCGAGAGAGTTTTTGGTCTATGACCAGTCCAAGCAGTTTCACAGTTTTATTCTCATTTTTAGTTACCTTCAAGTCAAAAATTATTTCATCTGTTTTTTGTGTGATTTATGCAGAGTTGATTAGCCTGACACCAGTGTATAGTCGTAACTGTCATATCTTTATTTTTATGCAACATACTCTGTAGATTCTCTCCAGTGGTGAAGACGTGTCATCTGCATATAATACACTCTTATAGTGTATATAACTCGGAAATTCATTGACATAGAAAATAAAGATGAAAGGTCCAAGAACTGAGCTTTGGGGTATTCTTCTATTTTATTGGGAGAATTGCTGATCTCTGATTGTTTGAATTTACAAGCTGCACCATATCGCTTAGGATTGAATCATTTGAGTGATTTATGTTCCATTCCGTAGTATTTCAGCTTTTTGATAATGACATCATGAGACACCGAGTCAAATGCTTTACTTAAATGAAGAAGGGGTCCTGAAGTACACAGCCTTTTTTCATACCTTTCATAAACATTGTTCAGTAGAGATTCGACTGTTTTCACGGTTGATAAGTGTGATCTAAATTGTTTTTTATTTAATAATTTGTTACGCTGGAAGGATATATGGACAGTTCAGTACAGTGGTGAGTGGCTAGGTTGGCGGAGTCATCAGAATATTGCAAGAGGCAGTACGGGGGTGGCGGTTTGGCAATCTCTGCAGTATATAGAAGAGGGATGAAAGGACAGAACCCTTAGGTACAACAGCAGTAAAATAAGCTTGATTGCCACACGTGCAAAGTGTGTTTTAACGCGCATTTCCGCTACCTGCCTGCTGACGGCGCTCTCTGGTGTGCAGGTGGAGAGCTCGCAGCGCCTCTGCCGGCGGCTGAGGGTACCCTCGCTGGACTACCCGGGCACGGCGGCGGCCGCCTTCACCTCAGGGCCGGAGCGGCTGCGCCCCCTCGCTCCTGTGGCCAGGTACGTCCACACAGCTGCTCATCGACACGTCTGTCATCCACACTGTCGTCTCGGGAATGTAACAGTCGGATGTAATATCTTACAGGGTGTTGTTGGGTACCCTTCTGAGCGATATCATGCTACATTCGGTCCATTTGACGCTTTGGATTGTCAACATCTCGACCGGAGTGGAGGGGGCTACCCACAATGCGCCAACGCTCGCAGTGGGCGAGAGATTCGGTGACCATTACCGACAAGTTAGTTTGGCAAGAAGCGTGTAGGTGGGATTTATATAGCAGAAATGTAAACTCGCTGTGACTCGCTATGAAGGGTACCAAAATGAGGCCTGGAAGGGCGATGATGTATCACTGCCCTATATGGGCGCTAGAATGACAACCAATGAGATCATTCTATAAAATATAATCCCAGATTTTTTCTCATGTTTCTTAATTCGTATTTCCATGGATGTGGGACTGCTGTTGGTCGTAGATCCATTGAATTGAGGAAACCAATAGTTTTCAAGTTTAATTTATTTTGTAGCTAATTATGGCATAATACTAATGCTATATTCAGGCTGTTCTGTAAAACCAGACGTAAGTGTCATCCATTAGCCTTATATATAAGAACTTGAAATGTGAACTTTTGCCACAATTTCTTTTCCTCAGTTCTAATCACCACTTTATCATTGACTACATGAAGTTCCCGTCTAACCCTCAGCATTCTTCTGTAAGACCACATTTCGGAAGATTCAATTCTCGTTTGAATCGTGTATCGTCTATGTCTCAAATCCATACACTCCAGACAAACAGCTTCTAAAAAGACTTCCTTTAGCAGAATCTATGTTTGATGTCAACAAATTTCTCCCGTCTTGAAATGCTATTCTTTCCATTGCCATTCTCCATTTTATACACTCTCTTCTTCATTCGTCATAAATTATTTACAGCCCAAATAACAAGAATTGTTGTTCCCTTAGCATCGCCATTATCCTTGTTTTGATCTTGTAAATGCACCTTACACCGTCCTTTAAAGATACTGTCCATTCTGTTCAACTGCTCTTCCAGATAATTTTCGGTCTAAGACAGAATTGCACAAACATCAAAATCTAATTCTTCACCCTGAACTATAGCTAAATCTCTTTTTTTTTTTCTTTATACTATTGAGAAACATCGAACTATAAACGCATCTCACTCCCTTTCCTCTCTTGTTTTTTCATCCTTATACCAGCTGTCTAATTTCTCTACAAATTTGATATAACGTTCTGGATAGGTAGCAAACTTCATTCAGCATATTCCATTGGTATGCAAGGAAACTGTATGAATTAAAGTCTACATTGGACAAGACTTTCCACGACCCTTTACCGACAAATTTCTGATACTTTCTTGACAGTTTTCCAATGTCTCGTTGTTCAAAGCATTTAATATTTGATAATTAAAAGTCTATGTAGCATCTTCTGTTGAAAAGCATTTCTGAAAACCAGACTGATATTTTATTAGTACTTAATTTTTAGAAATGTGTACCGCTACTCTTGAATGCATTTCTTTTTGAGGAATTTCAAGAGCTAAGATGCAAATCAGTTTCAAGCAAACAGGAGAAAAGTGAAACATGGAAAGAATATGTAGTGGGCCTATAAAAGGGAAATGAAGGCGGTGTTTTAGAAAGGGAAGTAGATGAAGATGAGAAAGGACATGCGATGATGCGAGAATAGTTTGAAAGAGCATTTAAATGTTTGACTGATGTCAACAATTTATTTTCTTTAGTAATGCTTTTATTCCCATTGTCTTTTTACACCTGAACTCCGAGCAACATCAGTTACTTTACTGCCCATGTAACAAAACTCACGAACTACCTTCATTGTCTAGTTTCCTAATCAAATTCCCTCAGTATTGTCTGATTTAATTCGCCCATGTTCGATTATTCGTGTTTTGTTATTCTTATTGTTCATCATATCCACTCCTTTCAAATTACTGTCCATTCACTTCAGTTACTCGTCCATGATTTTGCTGTTTTCAACGTCAAACCGTGGAAATTTTAAGTCTCTTCCTGAACTATAATTTCCATTCAAAATTTCTCCTTGCTTTCTTTCACAGTTTGCTAATTGCACAGCACTGAGTAAAGGATACAACCCTGTCTTACTCCCTTCCCACCCAGCGTGCATGATTCAGTAAGTAACAGTTTGTCGTAGTTGTCAGTGCATAGTTGGTTATTGAGGATAGTTGTATTGCTATTGCAGGTGGTTCGTATGTGCAGGGCTTGTGGCCACCTACTACAGCGGCATCACTATCTACATCATCTTCATTGCCGCCACGCTCAAGCAGGTATGTACCTGCATACCTATTCCCAACACCGAATCTAATGGGAACATGACATCAGTAAGGTAACGTGTGCTTCGTGCATCTTATATTGGTACAGAAGAGCAAACATGTTTACAGAATATTACGATACCTAGTTCTAAACATACATACATCTTGTTTTTTGTAATGTCAACTTATACAGAAAATGTCACCCATTAAACTTAAAAGTTCTACAATACGTCATGTAATCATACAGACTGTTTTTGGACTTAAAAACTACTTCAGAACATAGCAAACAGGTATGAAATGCTATTTTGCATGTCTGATATGATGTATCTAGCCGTAAATGTAGTAAAATAGTATAATGCACACCTTTTCATGTGTCCGAGATTACACATATAAAAGTGAAGCCTGTTATTTCACTTACCTTAGAACACTACATTACTTCAATTACCTCTTAATATTTATCTTTGTTAATTCACACTTATGTCAGTACCTTTATGTATTTGATTTAAGGGACTTTATTTAAACATGTCACTAGCAATATTAATGTCAAGTCACTAACACATATGTGACCAACTTTAAACTATATATCCACATCGCACGATTTAGCATATCAATAAAATTTCGTCTCAAATTTCAAAAATGTTACCCCTTAATTTTGAAGTTATATAAAACTATCTTAAAGAGAAGCTCAGGAATCTGTCGTCATTTGTATGTGATGTATGATGCATCAGCTTTTGTAGACGTTTTTGAGGCAAGATGGCCAGCATTTAATAAGGTGTACACTGTCGACTGTTAGACTGAAGAGATTAAAGATGAACAAATGACAGTTATTAACAATTATTAATAGACTGGTAGAAGTCTAGGTCCTTTATATAATTAAAATCATGTATTTGTGGACAATGAGACCATTCTGCTCATACATGAAGATCTAAGATAAGTAACAAATTTTAATGTTCGACAAACATTTATTTGTACCTTCTATCGCTCGATGTATTCAACTGTAACAACAAGGAAAAAATGGAAACATTAACTCTTAAAAATATATTAAACAATTGTGATACTCTATACTTTTGTTCCACAATTTAGTTGGTTTCCGGTTTCTTAGGCCATCTTCAGACAACTTAATACTGCAAGTTATCCACATCAGACCAGCTACTGTCTTTGGAGTACAAAGATTTTACGAAGATATGCGTCCATTTATAGATTATGTAACCTTTAAGTATTTTATAAGAAACTGAGACGCAAAACAGTAACTAAGAAATAACTATAAATTAAATGTCAATAAATAAGCTCATACAAACAAATGGCCCACTGAGTGTACCAATAAGTACAATTGTATATTAAATTAACTTATACATGATGTTTCACTAAGTGTGTTTGCCTTTGTAACTTATAAAATAATAGGTGACGGGAAATTATAATGCTGTAGGTCAACACAAGAAATGTTACACTTTCTGCGGAGCTATGAACATAGTTTATTGTATCATTTTTCAAAGAGTTCCAGCACAAAGATATAATTTTTTTAAATGGAACAATAGTTTTTTCTCTCGTGCATTGGATTCTTTGAAACCAGATGCGTCCAAATCAATTTAAACTACATTCCTATCACTGTTAGTTTGGGAGCTACAACCCTTCAAAGTTTAGGGGGCGGATGCTACGACAGCGTAGCTAACTGGCTGATGGTCATGAGACAGTGGGCCGTGCCCCAGGGGATAGCCACTCGGCCAGTTAGCTACGCTATCGCAGCCTCCGCCCCCGGAACTTTGAAAGGTTGTAGCTCCCAACCTAACAGTGATAGGAATGTAGTTTAAATTGATTTGGACGCAGCTGGTTTAAGCGAATCCAATTCAAGAAAAAAACTATTGTTCCATTAAAAAAATATATTTTGTGGTGTAACTCTTTGGAAAATGATACGATAAACTATGATCATAGCTCCGCAGAAAGTGTAACATTTCTTGTGTTGACATACCGCATTAAAATTTCCTGTCACCTATTATTTTATGAGTTACAGAGTCAAACACACTTAGTGAAACACCCTGTATATACGAACAAAAGTAGGAGGGGAGGAGAGAGGGAGGTTGAGCAGTCCCGGCTCCTGTTTCTTCGATTGACCCTGTCCTTGATTTAATTACTGGCGCAAGTACCATCGATCTCTCTGCCCGTGCACCGCTCGTGGCACTGTTTGATTTATCGCGCGTCGATTGTCTTCCTTTCCGCGTGTGGCGCCGAGGCGACTGTAGAGAGGATTAGGCGAGTAATTTAATTCGATCCATGGCGTCGGCAGGGTCGAGCCATTTTGGTTAACGGACCGTTTATGGTCGGGCCCGGCGTTTGCATCGAAGTTGTCCTGGGTGGGACTCTGTCTGTCCGTAGGGAGCCATGCATGCCATGAGCTGAAGAAGGTTCGGGGAGGCCTTTCAGTCAAGTGATAACATCACCTCGGTGTGGGCTGTTTACTTCGTGTCCCGGCTGTGTGGTCGCGTTCCTAGCGGCCGTGCGACGCCGCGTCCGTCCCTCGCCAAGCGTCGCAACTGTCAGCAACTGCTGGATACTCCGCACTCAGCCCCGGCTGCGCCTCGGGTCGTTCCAGTCGCTTTTCATCTGGGATCTATGAAATGTTTCCGTGAGTTGCTTGACGCCCTAGTCCTACACCATCGCGAGGAGTGAAGTACGAAATAAATAAGTTAATGGACTGATACACTCTTGCTCCGCAAATTTGTGTGTGTAAACTTCTCAAGATCGGTGGTCGTACCCCAGGAGCCGTCGTTGCCTTTGTCTAAGTCGTTAGATTATTCATGTTATACCGCACATTTAGTTCAGTTCAATTGAATTACATATATACATTTGGCGTCTGATCCTGCAGTTGCTACTATTTAATATTCACTGAATATATATCAACTGTGAAGCTGGGAATTTGTATCTGACGGGAGGCGTGCTTAGGGAGACGTTGCAGGTGCGGTGATCACTGTGTCCCCAGTGGTGTAGGGATCAGCGCAACTGCCTAGAAAGCAGGAGACCCGGGTTCGAATCCTGGCTGGGTACACATTTTCAGCTTTGCCCAATCGCAGTTGATGTCATATATTTAGTGAATATTCAATTGAATTACATTTTTCTCTTTGCTCTGAGTAGCAAGTACTCTATATTCATTGACTTGGTTAACGTAACTGGCGAATTTATCTAGTTTGTGCCCTTCTGCTAGATTGCATATACATGGGCGGTAGCTGTATAGCTTTGTTTTACTTTTTTTTTATCTTATCCTTGCACAGATACTTTCACTTCGTGAGGCATCGCCTCCCCGCGGTTGTAATTTTGCGTTTTATCCGTTTGTGTAAGCCCCTTAGTGTCAGAGCTGTGGTTCTCGTTGACAGTTGGGCACCTTTTCCTCTCCTTCCTGTTTTAAGTCAGCTCATCTGTTTTACCTGTGTGGGTTAACTAAATTAACGAGTAGCCAGCTCCCCTACCTCAGTGTGATTTTCCTGTAACTAAGCTGTCATTTAAATTGCAGGGCTCATTTGTAAATTTTATTGTGTATTCTTTTATTGTCCTTCTATTTATATCATTGAGCACAGTTTCCTGTTACCGGTTATAGTACATTCTGAGCTCGTGTTTAGTGTGTTTCGAAAATTGTGTTTTTAAAGGGCTTGTGTTCACTTAAATTTTTGAAACCCACTTTAGTGTGATTTTAATAAGTAAGCTGAGCTGTTTTATTTAAATTGTAGGCCTCATTTGTAAATTTTATTGTGTGGTTTTTATTTGTCCTTCTGCTTGCTGATATAATTGAGCACAGTTTCCTGCTACCAGTTAAAGTAAACCTCAGACTTTAAATAAATTTTTGAGCTGATCTTCAGTGTGTTTTGGTAATTGTGTTTAAAAGGGCTGTGTTCATTTATGTTTTGGAGCCCCACTTTAGTGTGAATTTGATAAATAAGCTGAGGTGTTTTCATTTAAATGACAGGGGTCATTGGCAAATTCAACTGTATACACAAGGGTTGCTTTCATCTAAAACTTTCCACTTTTCTTAAATTCCTGGGTTCATCATGTATTTTATTGTATTTTAAAGAGTTGCCTTGAGTAAATTTCGAGCCTTATTGGGAAAGCTGAATGGTGGAAAGAATATATAGAGGGACTATACAAAGGAAAGGAACTTAGAGACAATATTGTAGGAAGGGAAGAGGACTTAGATGAAGATGAAATAGGAGATGTTATACTGAGAGAAGAATTTGACAGAGCGCTGAAAGATGTAAGTCGAAACAAGGCCCCTCGAGTGGACGACATTCCCACAGAACTACTGAAGCCTCTGGGAGAACCAGCCATGACAAAACTATTTCACCTGGTGCGTAAGATGTATGAGACAGGAGAAATACCCTCAGACTTTAAGAAAAATGTAATAATCCCCATTCCAAAGAAAGCAGGTGCAGACAGGTGTGAAAATTACAGAACCATCAGTTTAATAAGTCGTGCTTCCAAAATTTTAACACGAATTATTTACAGAAGGATGGAAAAGTTGGTAGAAGCCGACCTTGGGGAAGATCAATTTGGATTCAGGAGAAATGTTGGAACTCGGGAGGCAATCCTGACTTTACGGCTTATCTTAGAAGAAAGATTAAGAAAAAGCAAACCTACATTTCTAGCTTTTGTAGATTTGGAGAAATCTTTTGATAATGTTGATTGGAATACACTCTTTCAGATCTTGAAATCAGCAGGAGTAAAATATAGGGAACGGAAGGTTATTTACAACTTGTACAAAAATCAGACAGCAGTTAGAGTTGAAGGGCACGAAAGAGATGCAAAGGTTGGGAAGGGTGTTAGACAGGGTTGTAGCCTTTCTCCAATGTTGTTAAATTTGTACATTGAGCAAGCTATAAAGGAGAAATCTGGAGAAGGAATTAAAGTTCAGGATGAAGAAATAAAAACATCGCGTTTTGCCAATGACATTGTAATTCCGTCAGAGACAGTAAAGGACCTGGAGGAGCAATTGAACGGAATGGACAGTGTGTTGAAAGGAGCATATAAGATGAACATTAACAAGAGCATAACAAGGGTAATGGAATGCAGTCTAAGAAAATCAGTGATGCTGAAGGAATTAGATTAGGTAACGAAACAATAAAGGAGGTAGATGAGTTTTGTTACGTGGCCAGTAAAATAACAAATGATGGAGGCAGTATAGAGGATATAAAATGCAGAATGGCAATGGGAAGAAAAGCGTTTTTGAAAAGGAGAAATTTGTTAACATCAAACACTAATTTTAGCATAAGGAATTCTTTTCTGAAGGCGTTTGTGTGGCGTGTTGCTTTGTATGGGGTGAGACATGGACGATAAACAGTGCGGACAGGAAGAGGATAGAGGCTTTTGAAATGTGGTGTTACAAAAGAATTCTGAAGATTAGGTGGGTGGATCGTGTAACTAATGAGGAAGTACAGAACAGAATTGTGCAGAAAAGGAATTTCTGGCATACTTTGACTAAAATAAGGGATCGACTAGTAGCACACATTCTTAGACTTCAAGGAATTGAGAAATTAGCGTTGGAGGGAACTGTGTGGGATAAAAATCGCAGAGGGAGACCAAGAGATGAATATAGTAAGCAAATTCAAATAGATGTAGGTTGCCGTTCTTGTGAGGAGATGAAGAGGCTTGCTCAGGATACATTAGGTTGGAGAGCTGCATCAAACCAGTCTCCGGACTGAAGACCACAACAACAACAACTTATCAAGAAATTGGTTCTCTCAACTTGACCTTCTGCCTTGCATGACTTATCTGAACTGTCTTGTTGGACTCTAGCCTCTGATTGTAACATCATACATATAAGTTTTCACCTACCAACTACCCACCGCTCCCATTAACCCACCCTCTCAGTTACATATTCTATGACTGAACATATATCTTCGCAAAATATTTGAACTCCAGACAAAGTAGCTGATGTGATGGATGTAGATAATCTGCTGTTTTAAGCTGCCTGAAGAGGACCTAATAAGCCGCAAACTGGGTTACAACCAAATAAATATTGTTGTGGAACAATTATATAGTGTATCACAGTTGTTTAATATGTCTATGTTCCATCATGAACCAACGGAAGGATCCATAAATATTCTTAAAATATTATTAGAGCACACAAGAGTAACATTACACTCTACATATTGCAAGCCACCGCGAAGGATGTGCTGAGAAATTCAAGGTGTAGCAGCGTGCAGAGTGCTTTATTTGTTTTCGAGAAACTTCCCTAGTCGAACCAGATGAGATCATGGGAAACAGCTTTTGCTACAGATACAAAGTTCGCCGACACTTCGTAGAGTCAGATCGTAGAAACTCTGCCGTGTTCATTTGTTGTGCGTTTTTCTACAATCCACTCACAAACTCTAAGATGGTAGGCTGAGTTTCTAAAATTTTTTCTACACTTAGAGACACACAGTTTAATTCATATATTTTTGAAAATCACTGTCAGTAAGCAAAGCCAACACACCTGATCGACAGACACTGTTAATTAGGTGGTATTTCATCATCCCAAAGCTTTATAATTCAATGACAAGGTGCCTGTCTACAAACGGATGCGTTATCAAAGCGACTTTGTCAAGCACCTCCCAACTAATGCTGTATTCGAACATAATAGGATTGTTTTTCCTACTCATTTGAATGATATACATTTTCTATATTTAAGCTAGCTGCTATTTCTCACAAGAACAAGAAATTTCTTCCAAGTCATCCTGCATCTTATTACAGTCATTCAATGATGACACCTTGTCCTAAATTCCACCAGATTATCAGTCGCAGATTGACACTCACGCTGTCCGTCAGAGTATTAACGCACATAGAGCCAGCACCTTGTCCTCGACGACGAGTGCTCAAAATAAACATGGGTATCTTCAAGAGTGCCAAGAGGGAAGTGTGAAAGGATCGCTGTTATTTTCTAAATAGATAAATGATCCAACGGGACAGTGTTCATATAATTCTACTATGATTTGCTGATGATGTAAGGCAACGTGTCGTCGTTGAGTCACTGTAGGGGGACACCAAATTCCTATTTGGTGTGATGAATAGCAGCTAGCTCTAAATGTGGAAAAAGTTAGTGGATGTGAATGAGTGGGAAAAAACAATAACATTCTCTTAGTAGTGTGCTGCTTCAAACGGTCATTACAATTAAAAATCTAAGCTTAATGCTGCATAAAGAGAGACATGGAATGGAGCCAGCATGTAAGGACGGTTGTGGGGAAAGCAGATGGGTGGACTTCCGTTTATTGCGAAAATTTTGTATATGCTTGGCACTTTTAAAGACAATAGGCCGAACTAAAACTATTATAGATTATTGAAACATCAGTTTTTCCAAGTTAGTTGTCTTATGACCGTTTTCTACTGTTCTTCGCTGCATCAACTGAATTTTTGTGCAAGCATTACAGTATTTTGCAGCTACCAGTACACCGCCAAATCTCTTGCCGAAAAAAAGTCTAATAATTTGCCTATAGTGCAATCCAGTATCGAATACCACTCAAGTGTTGGGATCCCCACCGGTTCAGACACGGAAGCTATTCAGACTCGGGCTACTAGGTTTCACACTGGCGCTTTCGATCACAACGCAAGTATTACATAGGTGCTTGGGGAACTGAAATGAAAGTACCTGGAGGGAAGGTGAAGTTCAAGAAACACTAGTGGGTAAATTTAGAGGGTCGGAATTTAAGCCCCTGCAGTTTTATTGTATTGTCGCCAAATTACTACCTTTCATGTAAGGAGATCAAAGGTATGAGATATTAGGGCTTGCACAGAAAGGTATAATTTCTTTTCTGTCGCTCTGTTTGGGACTATAACAGGGCTATACATGATTAGTGGTAACTTCCACCAAGCACCGTATGTGAGCATGCAAAATATTAATGAAAATTTAAATGTAAATAGTGATAACCGCATGCATTGGACTTACATGGGTTGCAACGTTGGTTTGACAAGTCAGCCCATTCTAGTCAGCCGAGTTCTTTGTAAGTTTGAGGCGTTTTGTGATCACCGAAGTACCATCATATAATCGTGACGAATATTTTCACTTTTTTAAGTGTCCATTTTTCTCTTGGCGTACTGCATAATGACAGAGACGTAACATACAGATTGTTGGTATGCTATGTGATGCAGAGTGAGAATTCTTTATATGAGATCTCTCGTAGGTTGTAGGAAAGCCTTTCCGGCGCAGTGTGGTTTCATGCAGTATTTTTAGTATATAGGAGACCCACAGTCCACAAAAAGCAAAGGCCCGATGTATTGCGTTACTGTGCAGATCGGCGACTACCACTCAACGTCTGATGCGACGCGCTTCGACGTGCGCATCTACACGGCGATGCTGGCGCCGCTGGTGCTGGCCAAGGGACAGCTGCGGCACCTCAAGACGCTGGTGCCCTTCTCCATGCTGGCCAACCTGTGCATCGTGACCGGCTTCGCGGTCACCCTTTACTACCTGTTCGTCGACCTGCCGCCCCTGGAGGAGCGACGGCTCATACCAGCGTCCATCAGCTCCCTGCCTGTCTTTCTCACCACCACCATCTACGCTATGGAGGGTGTCGGCGCGGTGAGTACTCATGCTCATCACAGGTCGCTTCTCAACTCCTGTAGCAGAGTTACTTGACAGCCATTCTAAGTGCTAGAATACCAGACAGCAATCATAAATTTGCCTATATTGTCATTATTTGGGTATTAGTTATATTCATAAATAACTAGCCAACTCCTAGTGGTTTCACTCACAAACACATGCAACACTTCTTCCTAAACGTCTGTCCATCTCATCTTCTCATCACTTCCTCCCATTCTATTCCCTCCTTCCCCTCATCCTCTTTGCCTAACATGCTATATCTGTCAGCGTCCCTGTAAGTCTCCTCCTCGTCCATCTCTATGCTCACCACCTGTTCCCACCATCTTCCTCCTAATTTGTTCTCTGTCTCCTCCTTCACTTTCAATTTCTGTCCATCATATCCAACCCTTCCCACAATCTCTGCCTCCCTTGCTGTCACGCTATACATCCTTGTATCCTCCCCTAATAACCACCTACTTTCATCTCCTGTCCCTTTCCCAAAATTCATCTACTTCAGCAACTATCGTCATTCACCTCCCCTTAACACTTCTCCATTCCATTCTGTTCCTTCGCTGTTCATCTCTTCCTGCTACCAGTCCATACCCTCCTTCCTCCATTTACCCCTATCACTCCATTACTACGATGCCGTCTCTCTATCCCATCATCCATCCATTCCAAACTTTCCCCATCCCAACGTGTACTTCCTGCATAACAGGTCGATAATGAGTGCTATTACCATTCCAACATAATATACCAATCGAGGTGGCTAACTCTTGGGGCTGGAAAGACGTATATTTTCCCTGACGTTTATTCTGTTCGGCAAAGCAGGTTATAAACTATGTCAATAATATTGCCCCAGAGAAAACGTACTGTGTAGAATAAATGGAAGGACTAGAACAAAACTCATTCCTGTTTGTATCGCCGCTGTCATTGGATCTAGGAGATTATCAAACCAACAGACCTTATATTTTTTGGTCGACCAGTCTTACAAAATTTGCTGCAAATCGATCCTTTAGATTGTAATTAGATCCCCACATACAAATAGATCATGCTAACGGCCAGACTATTCCACTCAGCTGCCCGTATTTAAGATATTCATATTTACACCATGTTACTCGTCCATATGGTTTTGACATAAACTGGACAATATTGAGTATCTAAAATAGTCCTTGTGAAATTCAATCTCCAAACTATTGGATTGTCTTATGTGTAAAGTCTGTATCGGCTTCTGGATACGCTGTACGATCCAATATCTGATTTTGGAGTCCCACTGGAACCTTCCAGTGCCTCTAGGTCTTTCGCAAGTACATCTCCTCCTCTTGTAATGCCTGAACAGAGTTGTCACGATTACAATTGGATATTTATAAGAGAACTCAACTACTTTCTTTCCTCTCTCATTCCAAGCACAAATTCTCCCCTAACCTTTCTTCCTAATCTTTCAGCTGCAAGTGCGTTCCAATTCTCCACAGTTAATGGCTTTTCATCTGTCTTTACGTACAGAACCCTCATATACTTTCTTCATCTCTTCATCTACTGCTTATGTTGTCAGCATGTATACCTGAACTATCGTTGTCGTTTTGTTGTTGAACCTGAGAACAACGCAATGATATTCAATCACGGAGTTTCACATAATTACAGGAATTAGTCCAGAGTTCTGAACTTATAATAGGTTTTGAAAAAAACAAAAAACAAAAAAACGAAGTAATAGTAACGGAACAGACACTGGAAAACAAAATTATAATTGGAGAACATTAACAAACTTGGGGGAAAGAATATCGCACGACCTGGATGAGAAACTTCCAAGGCAGAGTAGAATAAACCAATCGACAATTCTAAGTCGACTCCATAATGGAAAAAATAAATAAAAATAACAAATTTGCCGCTTGGTCGTGTGATTATAGCACATCATGTTCACAAAAAACACAAGTAACAAAAATGTTTCTCAATAGCCACTAAACTGAATCATTACATATCAGTCACATAGCTTCAAGTAGCATATGGTAGCTAAACTATATCTAACACTGTAGGAATAGGCATTTACACAATACAGAAAGAAGGATAGTCAGGACATGCATAACCAAATAATTTAGAGAAAAGCTTTAAATAGCAAGAAACAGGAAGGTAAAAACTTGGTTTCTTTCCTAAGACATTTGATTATGACAACAGGAAATAGAATTTGTAAGAGAATATTTGAGAAGTTATAGAATAGTAAGCCTGGCATTAAATACACACAGATAAAGGAGGCCATGATGAAATTACAGATTAGGATGAAGGATTTGAAAGACAAGACACACGCGCTTAAGATACCTTAGGTCAAACAGATCATACTACCCATGAATATTAACAAACAGAGAGTGGGAAGCGTGATTTCGAACGGGGAGAGAAGGGAACGATGTGAAAAAATATTGGGCCAACAAAAACCAGAAGAATTTGATTCATAATCCTGAATAAAGTGGTCCAATGTTGCCCATAAAAATAAAGTAATAATTATAATAATTTTCAATTTTAGTGGAGGTACCGACTGAGGTGATGCACTGGTAACATCCTGGACTCGCATTCTTGAGTAGGGCGGTTCATATCCACCTGCGGTCATCCAAATTTAGGTTTTCCATGCAAATGCCGGGATGATTCTTGTGATTTTTGTTGTTGTTTATTATTAAAATGTAAAGTGTTTATGTAAAAATCACATGCGGCTTATGGATGTAATCCGAGGTCTCTTAAAGAGTAGTTACTACGTAAACCTTATTTCAGGCCTCACATATATCTGCATCCAAAGTTCAGGAAGGTTACTTGTAACCCTCTACGTTAATTATTAAAAATGTAGACCGTTAAGAATGTCTTGCCTAATGGTTACAATGGAATTTTGGTTAAAGCGATCGCTTTCGAAGAAAAATAGACATTAGCTGGAGAAATCGTCGCACAGGGTAGATTATCGCACCTGTACTACAAATAGCTGTATTTAATAATGCAAGAATGACACAATCACAGATGTACTTTATGACGCAATAGGAGTAACACGTGCTACAAATTCAAAATAGAAACCTTGGATTAATTAATTTAGGAATAACTAATATGGTCGCCAGTCCAACATGCCTCAGTTCTTCGCTGATTAATTAAAATAGTTGGCAGGAAGAAACAATGATAATACAATAGTATGTTTTGAGGTTAGACACATGCTCAAACGTCAAGCAAACACTTTACCATAAAATGACAAACAATAATATGACATTATGTAAATAATAAAGAAAATCAGAATAAATAATTCTGGAATGCAAGAAAATGAATCGTAAATAAAACAATTGACAAACTAGGCGGCAGTTGCCTACCAAGAAGGTTAGAATAGGGGGAGATGCCCCTATCGTCACAGAAGTGAAACCATTGAAGCCATATTGCGGAGCTAATAACATTTGTGATGAAGAGTGTGTATTCATTGAATTTTGAGTTGAATGTGGCTATTTATCTAAAAATAAATAAATACCTATGAATGTGCAAGCTAGTTTACACTGGAAAATATTGTTAGTAAGTGAATACTTACTATTTTTTTAGTGTTTCTCTCCAGTGACTTCGAATTTACATTTTTACGAAATATAGATTCCCTTGTAATTTCAGAGACGTGATGGTGCAAAGTATTTGTATGAATATTTATTTACTGACGTGGAACCTGTAGGAAAATTTTTTGTATGTGTTCAACATAAAACTCTTCTCTAGTTTAAGAACCTGCTTAATCACAGCGAACCATTTAATTAACTTAGTTTTGGCCTTAGTAGAATTTTACTATCTTTTTGTCAAATTAGTGGATGCCAAATTTTTAAGGTCCCCATAAAATTTAAGTCTTTGTTTTCTCATGCCCCCATGTGTGCCTGTCTATTACTCCTATTGCTTCTTAGCCTGTAAGTTTCTCCATCAGCAATTCTGGGGCCTAATATGTTTGTAATAATCTTTCATTCTTTCTTTTGAATTTCTTCGATATACCTGTATCTATTTAAAGTTTGTGTTCCGTAAAAACATTTGCTCTTGGTTACAGCGCTATAATGCTTGATCTTACTGAATTTAGAAAGTGATAATTGATTATCAATATTTTGTGTTACTCTGAATGCAATTGTTACATTTCGATTGAACTTAGCTCACAGCTTTTTCCAAACCGTTTCCTTGTGTGACTTCATCTGAGTATTAATTTGAGAAACAAATTTTATTTTTCCATAATTGTTGCTCAAAAACTTTGGTGTTTGTTTGTTGCATGCCATATATTCCGTTTTTTTCAAATAACGTTTGTAGTCCTAGTATTTTATGCAATTTCTTTCAGAATTTCAAGTTGTTTTTGAGCTGTGGTAACATACCTAGATAAAATTGCCAGTTCATCTGTAGAGGTGAGGAATCTACTTTAATATTACTACTACCTATCGTATCGATTAATCTGTATTTTGACATTTTGACTCGACTTTTGTTCTCGCCATTTTGTAATAACCTTTTCCAAAACACAGGTTAATAGTAATATGGGGAGTCCATCTCCTTGTCTAACACCAGTATTTATAGAAAATGGTTCAAAAATTTCTTGCCTAAATTCTATTTTAGAGGTATTGTCGGTTATCGTTTCCTTAATGTGTGTTAAAGTTTCATTATCTAGCCCTTGTTCCTTTAAAATTTGGTAAAGAGTTTCACGATCAAATAAGCCGTATGTCTTTTTAAAACCCACAAATTTGCTTATAATACTGTTCCTTTGGGGCTTAAGGGTTTTATATCAAGAAATTGTTCCAAACGTGACCTCTTCGTCGAAAGCCCGCTTGATATTCACCAATTTTAGGTTCCAACTGTTATTGAACTCGATCAAGTTAACATTTCTGGAGAATTTCTTATGTGACTAGGAGAAAAGAGAGTCCTCGCAAATTATTAACATTGGTTCTATCTCGTTTTTTTACGCACTGGTTGAATTAGAGTAGCTTTCCAGTCTGCAGGTACTTTATCAGTTTGCCAGATATATCCTCTTACCTGAGTGATCTCTTTTATAATGTTAGGGCATTGTATTGTCATAAAATGTTGATCACAGATGGGGAAAATTTATTGATCTGCGGTGATTGTTGGATCATGTCAGAGATCTAACATATTAGTGTTCATCTATCTTAACGTGGTTGAAGATATCTGGAATAGGATTGCGCCATAATTCCACAGCTACAAACCATCTCTCCATAGTCTAGTGCGACGCTTTCCGCATAACCTGCCAACACCTGAAGAGGCTATGTTGGGCAGAACTGCTACTGTATCGGGGTTCAAAAGGTGAAGCAATTTTTAAGTAAGCAGACGGTCATAATGGTGCACCAGAAAATTGCCTCCGTAATTTTTAAGGGCTCCATCTTGCTGGAAGAATTCCGAAAATGTCTCTTACTCCGTTAAAAGGGGGGCAAATAGTTCTTTACAGATAACCTGGATGTTAACGTACCGTTAATAACAGAAACTACCCAATCACTTTCCTGTTCCGCGTACCGCACCAGATTATAAATTTTCGCAAGCTGACCGTTTTTGATGCATCAGTTCAGTACGGATTTGTGTCCGACCAATATTTCCAATATTTGTGTTTCTGCTCACCCCGCCAGACAGAGAAATTGGCTTCATCACTAAACACTTCCTGATAGGGAAAAAGAGATCTATCATTGCTGCGTCACCCTTTCTGCGAATTGTAGCCAACCGTCAGGGACATCCTCCTTCTGGTGATGGTCGAGTGTTTGTACGAATCCCATTTGCGCTGCAATAAAATTCGCAGTATTGAGATACGTTCTTGCGATAAGCGACAAGTGCTGCGTCGTATACTCTCGATAATTGATGCCATCACACTGTTGTTCCTTCGTCTGTGGTGGATTACATTCTTCCAGTCTTATGTTGATCTGTGACGTAAACTGTTGCCTGGAATTTGCTCCAAACCTTGTGAAGTGCATTGTGCAAGATGGTTTGTCTCATCGATTGGTGGCTGTTGAAATTCTCAGATGCTTCGTTCGGGAATAGTCAAGAATACAACATGTCGGCTTTCACCAAATAATATACCAAAGATAATACTATCAATGACTTTAAAAAATATAATTATTAACTAGTTAAGAAATATGTATAATAAATGAAATACATCATATCAGGGGAGTTGGGTGTTAATCGAGTGAAGTACGTGCCAGGATTCTTTTTTTTTTTTTTTTTTTTTTTTTTTTTTTTTTAAGAAATAGCTGTTAATTTTTTTAATGATCTTATGTGAACGGTAAAACGGCTTGATCTCAGTGAATGGGGCTTCAGCGCAAATTATCCTCTGAATATCAGCAGCAAAACTGATACAACATGTCAAGATTACTTAATCTATTTACCTTCCATTTTCCTTCCCCCCCCCCCCCCCCCCTCGTTGTTTCTTGAAAATACTGATGTTATCTGATCGCTCACCAGCGGTACTGCAAACCACGATGACGTTGATATTAGCTTCCGCGCCACGCGTGGCGGTTACCTCGCACGTGGCCTGTTCTGTGAGGTCGTTGATTGCCGCAGTAACATAAGTGTAACGTGTGTGTTCGTTTTGCAGGTGATGCCCGTGGAGAACAACATGAAGAACCCGCGGCACTTCTCGGGCTGCCCCGGCGTGGTGAACGCGGCCATGGCGATGATGTGCACGCTGTACTGCGTGGTGGGCTTCTTCGGCTACTACAAGTACGGGGAGGACACCTTGGGCAGCATCACGCTCAACCTGCCGGTGCACGACGTGTGAGTCCACGTGGGATCACCAATAATTTTTTGTGGCTAATTACACTGTTAATTAAAAATGAGAAGCCTCCTAAGGAGAGAAGGAAACCATAAGATTGAGGAGGTATTTGATTTCAATTCCGGAGTTAGTTAATCCTATTAAATTATTTTGTGAAGCAGTTGGTAGTATAACCCCACTTAAACAGTACAGTATTGTCAAAGTCGGGGTGCAGTTTAACCAGGTCAAAAAAAAAAAAAAAAAAAAAAAAAAAAAAAAAAAAAAAAAAAAAAAAAAAAAAAGGTGCAAGGAAACAAGATAGACTTCTGAAACCTTCACCAGATGAAGAAAACCTCTTCAAGTATGAATGCCGACACAATTAGTTTGATTTAGCTTCGATTTGTCGTTCAACACACATCTAAATTGTGATATAGCTCTTTACACACATTTAGAAGAACATCTAGAATAAAGAAGTGAATGTTGTTGTTGTCTTCAGTACGGACACTGGTTTGATGCACCTCTCCACCCTACTCTATCCTGAACAAGTCTGCTCACCTCCTCCTAAATCCATTTGAATCTGATTAGCCGCGGCTCATTAGCCGTGCGTACTGGAATCCGTGCTGCGGTGTGCGCGGCCGTTCGCCATCGGGGGTTCGAGTCCCCTCTCGGGTGTGGGGTGTTTGTGTTGTCATTAGGTTAGTTTACCTTAGTTTAAGTAGTTTGTAAGCTACGGGCTAATGACCACGCAGATGAGTCCGATAGGTTTAGAAACATTTGAACATTCTGTATATTTAAATCTGCTTACTGTATTCGTCTCTTGGTCTCCCTCTGCGATTTTTACCCCACACGCTTCCTTCCAACACTAAATTCATGATTCCTTGATGTCTAAGAATGTGTCCTACCAATCGATCCCTTCTTTTAGTCAAGGTATGAGAGAAATTCCTTTTCTGGCCAATTCTGTTTAGTTCAAATGTTCAAACGTTTGTAGAGCTTATGGGACTTAACTATGGGGCCATCAGTCCCTAAACATACAACTTACTTTGAACTAGCTTATACTAAAGGCGGCACAAACATCCATTCCCGAGGGGGGATTCGAACCCCCGACCGCAGCGGTCGTGCAGATCGTAACTGGCACGCCGCAGTCCGCTTGGCCACCGCGGCCGCCATTATGTTCAGTACCTCCTCATTAGTTACGCGATCCACTTAACTAATCTTCAGGATTCGTCTGTAACACCACATTTCAAAAGCCTCTATCCTCTTCCTGTACGCACTGTTTATCGTCCATGTTTCACGTCCATTCAAGGCAACACTCCACACAAATGCCTTCAAAAAAGAATTCCTTACGATTAAATGAATATTCGATGTTAACAAATTTCTCTTTTTCAAAACGCTTTTCTTTCCATTGCCATTCTGCTTTTTATATCCTTTGCACTGCGACCATCATATGTTATTTTACTGCCCAAGTAACAAAACTCATCAATCACCTTTATTGCTTCGTTACCTAATCTAATTCCTTCAGCATCACCTGATTTTCTTATATTGCATCCCATTACCCTTGTTTTGCTCTTGCTAATGTTAATCTTGTATGCAACTTTCAACAAACTGTCCATCCAGTTCAACTGCTCTTCTAGGTCCTTTGCTGCCTCTGACAAAATTACAATGTCTTCACCAAAACGCAATGTTTTTATTTCTTGACTCTGAACTTTAATGCCTTCTCCAAATTTCTCCTTGCTTTCCTTTATAGCTTGCTCAGTATACAAATTGAATAACATTGAAGAAAGGCTACAACCCTGTCTTACTTCCTTCCCAAACTCTGCATCCCTTCCATGCCCTTCAACTCTGATAACTGATATTTGGTTTTTGTACAAGTCGTACATAAGCCTCCGTTCCCTATATTTTACTCCCGCTGATTTCAGAATTTGAAAGAGTATATTCCAATCAACATTTTCGAAAGCTTTTTCCAAATCTACAAAAGCTAGAAATGTAGGTTTGCCTTTCCCTAATCTATCTATTAAGATAAGCCGAGTGATGTTACCTCCCGTGTTCCTACATTTGTCTTGAATCCAAACTGATCTTACCCGAATATCGTCTGTAATTCTGTCCTATACATGGTCAGTGTTGTTGGTACGAACATTGTACACACCTTGCTACTCATGTCAAGAAAAAGTCTAGAGGCGTCAAATTTGGGTATCTTGGTGGCCATGCCTTAGATCCACTACATCGTATGCATCAAATGTTTGTAAACATAAGGTGCCAAACTGCTATTATCACTACTTAAAGACAACACAAATACACACACACACACACACAGAGAGAGAGAGAGAGAGAGAGAGAGAGTGAGAGAGAGAGAGAGAAAGACCTCCGGTGTGAGTGGCCGCACAAACCATGACATGGGACCCTATACCTAACAGTCATTCCCACGCGGCTCCTATTCATTGATGGGTAACTACTGTATCCATAAATTCCAGAACAGTTGTGGCGAAGTATGATCCAGTGACGTCTTGTTGTAAGATGACACCTTCACATCTATAAACTGTGGCATTGCATACAATGACTATAACATGTTTAGGTAGTCGTTCGTTACGGTTTGCTCCATAAAGAAGTTCAATAATTTTACCGTGCATGAGGGGACATGAAACACGATTCTTAGGAGAGTTACATTTGTGAACTGTTTATACAAGATCATTGTCAACAGTCCATTCAGAGGTTGCAGGTTCACATGGGTGGAATTTATATATCTAAAGAAATCGATGTGTGTACGTATCTTATTGGTTGATATGTTCTACGAATATATTTAAACAGAATGCATACCACACACAATCCTCAGTGTGTTTAAACCATTTACATACTAATATTACCGTCTAAGGTATATGTAAAACGGAGAAAGGGCTGCGTAGTGAATGTCATGGATAGTCACGGATGCCACACTAACTCTCCAATCGACTGCACCGCAGTCAGAGGAGAATGGCATTATGCAAAAAGTTGCCTCTTTCTTCCCTAGGGTGCTACTGTTTTCCAAATGCCAGGCATAAACTTTTTATACATTACTAAATATCTTGATCCGATCTCTACAGAATTTCACAGGGACACCCACTAAGTTAATACGAAGAATTTCTGAAGACTGTATCAAACCTGTTGTCATTGTCTTGGAGTCCATAGGGGACATACGTACATAAATACACGCATCCCTTTTATAGCTATAGATTGTCTGTTTCAGAGGAAGAAACATTGGCGCCGATCAGCAGTGATAAATATTCACATATATATCCTGAAATTGCGAATTTTTGCTTCTTTCGCTGCTGTTCCAAAGAGGGACTACAGTTCTACAAGACATAAAAAATTGTGCTGGACCGGGACTGGGATCCGCGTCTCCCGATTTTCGCAAGCGGTCGACTTAACCACTCTCTAATTCCATCTGCGACCATTCGCGAAATAGGGAGATATCCTCGGAGTAGTGAAGCAGTTTAAATTCTGTCCACATTATACCGATTGGGTTCTTATCAGAGTAGGCTGATGAGATAGCTTCATAATTATCAGTCGTATACAGTCACTGGCACAACGAAGTATCTGTATCCAAAGGAAGTTGTACATGTCATACCAATATCTAAAAAAGACAACTGGAGTATCCCATGATATTAGGGACGTGTATCACTGACGTCCATAGGTGGCAGAGGAACATATACTGAGAACAATCGTTATAAATTACATCGAAGAAAACAGAATCCATGGTCTACACGAATTAAAGAAGTATAATTCTTGTGAAACACTATTAACTGTTTACTGAGAAAATGGTAAATGCTATAGACAAGGAGTCTATGTCTAAGTCTAAGTGATTCCAAATTTGTAGATTTCGGGAAGGCTTTTGACACAGCGTATCACAAGCGGCATACGGAATATCGAAAAATGTTCAAATGTTTGTTAAGCTTATGGGACTTAACCACGGGGTCATCAGTCCCTAAACTTACAAACTACTTATGAACTACTTACGAACTAGGACGGCACAAATATCCATGCCCGAGGGGGGATTCGAACCCCCGACCGTAGTGGCCGTGCTGACCGTGACTGGAGCGCGCCTCAGTCACCTCGGCCACCGCGGCCGGCTCGGAATATCGTTTCGGATCTGTGGTGCAAGTGGAGGTTTCTTGTCATAGAGGACAAAGTTCATAGTAATTGAGGGAAAGACATCGGATAAAACAGAAGTGATATCTGGCTATCCCAGGGTAGTATCATAGGTTCTCTGCTGCTGCTTGAGAGAAATTCTGAGCAGTCCTCTTAGAATGTTGTCAGATGATTCTGTCATTTGTGCTCTAGTGAGGTCAGGACGATGTGCGTCAGTTATCTGTATGGAGTGAAAAGAATCAATTGGTCCTGATTAATAAAAAGTCCAGTACACAAGTACTGAAAGTAACCCGCTAAACGTAAATCAAATAAATCAAATCTAAAGGCAGTGCGTCAACTAAACAGCTAGAATTATTACTAATCCCAACTAAAATGGGAAAGAACATACGGAAAATTATGTATAGAAAGCGAAGACAGCGTTTTATTGGCAGACGAATTAGAAGATGTAACAGGATTACTGAAGAGACACGCTACGCTTGTCCGTCCTCTTTTGGATATTGCTGCGCGGTGAGTGCTCGTTACTAGGTAGGGCTGGCGGACGCTACCGAAAAGAACAAAGAAAGGAAGCTCGTTTCGCACTATCACAGAACAGGAAACGATACGCAAATGATGCAATAGCTAAGGTGGGAATCATCACAACAATGAAGTTTTTCGTTGCGGTCAGATCGGATCATGAAATTTCTATCGGCATCTTTGTCCTCAAAATGTGAAAATGTATTTTTGAACCCCACCTACATAGAAAGAGATGATGATCAAAATAAGAGAGATCATGGTACGAACGGAGAAAGTTAGGTTTTCTTTCTTTCCGCATGCTGTTCGAGTGTGGAATGGTAGGTAAACAGTATGAGAGAGGTGTGAGACATCACCGTAATTTGTGGAGTCACCATGTGCACCTAGTAGCAGATAAATCGAATATTTCTGCAATTATTCGATATTAAAGATGTCACCATCCATCAGAAGCCGGCCGCAGTGGCCGAGCGGTCTGCGGCGTGCCAGTTACGGTCTACACGGCCGTTGCGGTCTGGGGTTCGAATCTTCTCGGGCATGTATGTTTGTGCTGTCTTTAGTATAAGCTAGTTTATAGGTAGTTGGTAAGTTTAGGGACTGATGACCCCGTAGTTAAGTTCCATAAGCTGTACAAACATTTGAAAATTCATGAGAATTTCCAGAATTTCTTCTATAGATAATTTAAGCATCCGGAAATGGAAATAATTATTTTTTAATTCACAGACTTTAAAAAAATCCTGTCATAAACTGAAAATGAATATGTGTTAAATAAAAAGTAAATTAACTAGAGTAGTATGAAAAAGCAATACAGACACTCAAAATGCATATTTTTAAAAATAAAAGTAAGATAAAATGGCCGGCCGTGGTGGCCGAGGGGACTGATGCGCTGCAGTCACGGTCTGCACGGCCTCTACGGTCGGGGGTTCGAATCCCCCCTCCGGCATGGATATTTGTGCCGTCCTTAGTGTTAGGTAGTACATAAGTAGTTTGTAATTTTAGGGACTGATGACCCCGTAGTTAAGTTCCATAAGCTATTTGAACATTTAAGATAAAATGTCTCAGGAGCAAGCCAACTTCACTTGCAGAACTCTTGGTGTATAAACTCCGTGAATTTATTAGACTACAAGATGTTATGAATACCCATGATCATGTTGATCCTGCACACTAGAACGCAGTGATATTACCTTGAACCAGTGGACATTTGTTCATAACACATAAAGTACCATTGGGCTTCAAAGCGTTAAGTACTCGTTTGGTGGATGCGTACTCATCCATGTCCTGGGCAGGCATACAGAAACAGCCCGGCGACTGTAGCGGTCCCGTTGGTGATGCAATGGTTGCGGGTGGCGGTGTTGACACCGCGGATTTGAGTAGTGTCTTCCACGGTTCAGAGGGAATATCATCTGCCCCAGGGGTCTTGTTTCGATCCAAATTTTTCAGTACCCTATGAAATTCCTCTCCTATTTCATCTTCATTTACTTCATTTTCTATTTCTACAATATTGTATAACACTGCCTTCATTTTCTTTGTATAGCTCCTTATATATATATATATATATATATATATATATATATATATATATATATATATATATATATATATCCCAGTTTTTAGTTTGGCCATTTTTTCTTGGAAATTAAGTTCTTTTAAATATATTACCTCTTTATGATAGCTAGTGGCTTAAATAATTGATCTATGGTGCGTATTTGTACATGAAAATAATTCCTTATTAATACTTTTTATGTACCGTATGTCGTATTATATACAAAATTGTTGTGTAAAATATTGTAATATGTTACCGTACTTATTTCCGAAAATAATCTGAAAATGGGCATTGTTCGAAATGGATAATGAAAAATAAATGTATGCTTCAATTTTCGACCTTTCAGCTCTGATAGTCATCTTGATAACTGAATATATATTTGTGACTAGGGGTAAAACTGACCAACTGCACCTCCCCACTCACCATGAGATGGCTACCAGTAAGGAACACCCTCCCCATGGTCTGCAAATATTGGAGATTTTGAACTCTTATTTCCTTTTTTGCACACACTATCTGGACAGATGGTCAGAGTGGCACTGCCCTATTCGTACCCTTAGGGCCCTTTTACACGGGTGACTGCGAATCGGCTGCAGTGAGCTGAGTCGGTTTTCGTTACACGGAGTCAAATGAGAGCTTTTAGACGGGACAGCGTTAACGAGTGCCTCGGCTCCCTGCAGCTGACACGCCGGCTGTCAAGCGAATCACCTGCTACTCGCGTTACACACAGTCAAATGGGAGCTTGCAGACGAACGCGCGTCAGCCGAACAGCTGTCTCTTTGCGTCCTCTGTTAGTCTGTTTTTCAGCTGACAGAGTGTAGTCGCACAGAACAAAAATGGAGAAATTGATTTCTGTATTTGATGTGGAAAATGTATAAGTGAAATTCAGACATGAGGAGCTATATGGGATTCCTTCATAGCAGATAATTCAAATAAAAATAAAGCTGAGTTATAGAAGGAAGTATGTAGGGTGTACAACACTAACTACGACGTGTTGCCCCAGAAAGAGCAGGAAATGATTAGAGTTTCATTTGCGTAACTTACATCATTTGTTTAAAATAGTGGGATTGCATTTCTTATATGCAGATTAGTCAGTGTTTTATAAGTACAAACACAAACACTTTGTGAGTTTTTATTTAAACTTTTCGTGTTTTAATTTTCAATGCATAAAATATTCTGCCATGGAACACGCAGTTAGTTAAGCACTAGTTCCGTCTTCTTTGTAGAACAGTTTCATGTCAGTTTTTTTTTTTTATTTTTTTTTTATTTTTTTTTTTTATATTTCACAATAGGTAAAATAGTGCTGTGCAGTGCTAACTTTCTGCCGGATCACGTGGAAAATGCTTCCGGCACCTCCTAGCGACATTTTTATTCGTTATATCAATTTAATGGAAGATGTTCGCACCCGAGATTTAAAACAGTACAGTATTTGTCTTTTGAATTGCAACGTAATTATAATTTGCCGCTACGCTGGTATCAATGAACGTATTTAAAAATCGATAGTCATAGTTTTTATATGTGGAAGTGCGGCCGGGGGAGGGGAGGGTCAAGGAGTGCGTTCTGGCATCTAAAATTTTAGAAATTAAGCAGTGGTGCTATTAAACTTTTAATTAGGTCATATTCACTGACTGTTCCGTCGGTTCTTGTCAGTATATGTGATACATTATGAATGAAATACACAAGATAACTGTGAGATATCCTGCAAATGTATTGGTTTACGAACCGGTTTTCGGCTGTTACACCACCATCAGGTAAACATTACAAGTTTGTAACGTTTACCTGATGGTGGCGTAACAGCCGAAAATCGGTGCGTAAACCAATACATTTGCAGAATATCTCACAGTTATCTTGTGTAGTTTAATTAGGTATGAATACGAGTAATCTTTCAACGACATGGGCTTAAGGTTGTTCTAATTAATTTAAAAAATGTCAGTAGTCAAATTGTCTTTATTTCTGTAAATTATCTGTGACAAAATTTCAAGGCTGCTGAAACAGAAAATGTTAAACATGAATTATCCACAGCTTGTTGATGTACTAATTTCTAGTTTTCTGGCCTTGATGAAATAATTCAGCAATCCCTGAGATACTCCTTGAAGTTTTACACACGTGACTACTGCCACGCACATTTCCTGGCTTCACTCGTTAAGTATTAAAAATGTTCAAATGTTTGTTAAGCTTATGGGACTTAACTACGGGGTCATCAGTCCCTAAACTTACAAACTACTTATGAACTACTTACGAACTAGGACGGCACAAATATCCATGCCCGAGGGGGGATTCGAACCCCCGACCGAAGTGGCCGTGCTGACCGTGACTGGAGCGCCTCAGTCACCTCGGCCACCGCAGCCGGCGTTAAGTATTCAACAAACTTGTTTATGATATCTGTTGCCGTGCTTGACCTGCAGTTCATTATCATTTCACTGTTGAAATCATAGATGCCTTCTGACTGTACTGTATCTATAAACTGATAACCATCTCGAACTGTAACAAAATTGTGAAGTACGATAGAGGTTTTTACAATACTTCATGTAGACTATAATATTGCGTCCAATTCTAATTTGGTGTTACTAATAGGGTGGCACCATAACTTTCTACTCGACCTCTTTTTCAATATGAACGGAGCTGCGACAGTGACAAATTCTTCTGCTCCCACCATACTGCGAGAAACACTGATCGGAAAGCTAGTGTTAAGTACGGGCAGCAGGCTGGCTTGCGTGCACAGCTGTCGTCTAGCTACAGTGAGTCGACTCTCAGCTGTCGTGAGCGGCTCACTGCAGCGGCTCGCCGTCTCCCGTGTAAAAGCGCCCTTGGAGTCGCCGCTCTCGGCGCCACTGCCAGTGACTGCACACCTGGCAGCCACAGATGTGCAGCTACAGTCGTGTCAGCCGTCACACTGGCAACGTGCATACTTTCAGCTTTGAAGTCTATGGTACTGGTATACAAAAGCCGCCGCGCTGTTGCAGGCTGGCGCAGGTGGTGAAGCTATTGGTGGCGGCGTGCAGCTTCCTGTCGTACGGCCTGCAGTTCTATATCGTGGTCGACATCGCCTGGAAGCCGCTGGCCAAACGCATAGACCCCGTCTACCACGGCGTGGGCGAGAGGATCTTCAGGGCGGTGCTGGTACTCGGCACAGGTGAGTCCAGTACTCACATCACATCCCGTGATGGTTGTCCTAACTAAATTAAGAAGATGTACCATTTAGCAAGCATACAAGTTCGATATGAATTTTCTTTACACCCTTTCATACTCGAAACATGAATATCTAAATCAGCGATTTGGCCTTTGGGTCCATTCAATCTCGCCGCGCGGTCTAAAGCGTCTCGCTGCGGAGCGCGCGGTTGCTCGCCGTGGACGTTCGAGTCCTCCCTGGGGCATGGGTGTGTGTGTTTTTGTCCTTAGGTTAGTTTACCTAGGTTTAAGTAGTTTGTAAGCTACAGACTGATGACCACGCAGTTTGGTCCGATAGATTTACAAACATTTGAACATTTTTGAACATTCAATCTCCTTCAGAACTGGTCAAGTCAAAAAATGTTCAAATGTTTGTAAATCTATCGGACCAAACTGCGTGGTCATGAGTCCGTAGCTTACAAACTACTTCAACTAATGTAAAGTAACCTAAAGTCAACACACACACCCATGCCCCAGGGAGGACTCGAACCTCCGACGGCGAGTAACCGCGCGATCCGCAGCGAGGCGCCTTAGACCACTCGGCCACTCTCCCGCGCTGGTTCAGGCATCCCTTCGCTGTTTCTCCTAAGGAATTTTTTTGCCTCTTAGTGTAAATAGCTTTATTATCAAACCCATCAATAGTAACAAGGACGAGGAAGGAAGCTTGAGGTTTAACGTCCCATCCACAGCGTGGTCATTGGAGACGAGCTTATGCTCGGATTGTTTTGTGTAAGGGTGGGAAAATCGGTCGTGCCCATTCTAAGGAACCATCGCGGCATAATCGGGGTAACCAAAGGAGGAGTTGAATCACCATCCTACCGAGACCAGTGGTGTTACACTGTACCACCTCGCTCGGTGAGAATGCTAAACATTTGCTGAAATATTTATGGCAATCATATACGAGGTGTATTTAGCCCACAAAATTGTTCTACGCTTAACTTTCAGTGAGTGGTCTCCGAAATTAAAATTGACACATCTCCCAACGCCGTTTCTAGTTCTGGATGCAGTAATGGTACTCCTCTAGCTGGATCGAGCGAAACGACATACGCAAATATTCTTTTATGTTGCAAATATTCGTCCTTTCAGCCGGATATTTAACTCTGGAAATAAAACAAAACTCCATTGGGCCAATACATCTCAATTGCAAAATCTAAAAGCTCTTTACAGATTGTCAGGCGTTGGTTTTTCTGGTCCACAGTCGTAAGGCATGAGACTAGCTTGGCTGTAATACGACGCATTTGAGATGCTTTGTCAAGATTTTATGACATGTCCAACTGGAATGTTACATTCTTCTGCAGTCTCTCGGAAAGACAATCTCCTTTTGGCATGCACCATTTCGTTGACGTTCCTGAGCGTCATCGGTAGACAACGAAGACGAGAATATTCTTTAACTTCCATCCGAATTTAAGACGCAAGAACCATTCGCTAACGTCGAGTACGGCTTGAGCACTGATCATCGTGGGATTCCTGGGTCATCTGGTGTGTGTGTTTCACTCAAAATAAAACACGGGTTGCTCCTCTAACTCTGCCATCTGTACATTCTCAAACTGTGTGACACTATAACCTACTCCACAGAGTACAGACCAGTAAGTATGAAACGTACAATAATAACATTTCCGACTTTTACACATCAAAAATGAAAATCGCATTTCTATCCTGAGCATGGCGATGAAAACAAAATTACACATTTATGTGTATACAATTTTTGTTTCAAATTATTTATAAGGAAGGAAAGGACAAACAAAACTTAGTGTTTTACGTCCCGGCGACATCGTAGTCATTGTAGACGGAGCTTACACTCGAAATTTTGGAGAAGTATGTGGGAGGAAATCGGCCGTTCACTGTGAAAGGAACCATTCCGGAATTTGCCTGGAGTGATTAAGGGAAATCACGGAATACATAAATCTGGATGGCCGGAGGTAGATTTCAACCAACGTTCTCCCGAATGCGAGTCCAGTGTGCTACCACTGCGCCATCTCGCTCGGTTATTTATAAGGACAAAAACAAACGTGGAAGGACATTACTTTGTATTTGGCGCGCAGATCAATGTGCTTACAGAGATGGATGTTCGCGGTATATCTGTTAGCAATCGACGAAAAGGAAACCTGGAAACTTGAAGACTGTAGCTTTCTTGTGTCACGGGTAGAACTGTACGTTTTCTTCCACGTAGCATTAAATACTATTCCAGAAATTGTAACTCATTTATTATGTTTCAAAAATAACGAAGACGGTAAATGTATCTGAAAGCAGTTGACAATGACAATATGTACGACAAATCATTGTTGGCAAAAAACATAAAAAACTATCAACGGTGAAATATATCATCTGCACCAGATCCACTTCTCTTGCTCTCTCTTATATTCCTGTTCTTCACGTTTTACATATTCTGCACATTCAGAAATTTAGTTTAGCATTCCTTCGGAGATAATAGTTTCTGCCTGATACATCTAACTTTATCATACACGCGGGACAACGCCTCAACTCGATAATGTTTGTTGTCATAATTTTTGCTTTTAGTATTATACTGTTACTCCTTTACTGCATTTTCTTCCATGACTACAAATAGCCATGTCTCTTTGCACTGTAAAACTGAACTATTCGAAGAGTGTACTAAACAGCGATAGATTTTAAACACCGTGGAGAAATCTGAGTGTCATAGGGTACTGTCTTCAAACTTTATGGGTTCCTGTGACCTAGCACGAGAAACTCGAGACATTCTTTCGTGTAGAGAGTTCTTTGTTGTTTTTAATGCATGACGTCGAATATTGGATGTTTAAAATTTTTTGAATTAAACTAAATCGTTAAAAATATCTGTGACTTGTATTAAATTGACAAGAAAGAACCAGAAACGTTTAGGAAACATAAAAAGGGAAACAAACGGAATGAGACGGGCGCGAACCTAATACACTATCAAAATCTACTCCAGAGTCTAGTACGTAACATTTTTATAGCATTTATTAAACTTTTATGTTCAGAAAACAACAATTTTACATTAGTGCGTCTTGTTTTATGTATTACTTTTTCTCGCAAACCATGGGTATATCATACTAAGAATAGATAACTTTAGATAGACATTCTTGAGGAACAATACATTAATAAAACATTAGAGTTCTTAACTGAAAATGGCATTAGTGAAATTCAAAAGTACCCCACAAAACCATTCCACACAAAACTTAAACGACAATTAAGAAACACAAATTTCCTCCTAACTGAATGGGAAAAATGTACTGTACAGCCATAAAAAACCAAGATCACAACCAAAGATACACAAAATAAACTGCCCGACACGCCCTATAGTTGATTCAAGAAACAGCTCACGATACAAAATTACTAGTAAACTAAACCACATTTTAACTGAGATGTACACGTACCCTGCAAATTACTCAATAAAAACAGCAAGAAGTTAATGGAAGAAAATAAAAACATCAACAGTCCTCATTCTGCCCAACTAGTATAATTTGACATCACAAACCTATACACAAATATATCTATCCCAGAAACAGTAAAAATCATCAGGTCAAACCACATAAAATATAAAAAAACTATCAATGGTTGAAATCATTGAATTCATAGTTCTGGAACTAGTGCTTAAACACAACTACTTCACATTCAACAATAGAATTTACAAGCAACATAAATGTCTTGGAAAGGGCTCAAGTATAGCAAGTACCATTGCCAACATATATATTAACCACATAGAGCAAAACGCGCTTGCCATGAAATCCAGTTCCATGGATAAAATCATTTATTACAAGATTGCTGCGTTCTGTTTTGGTAAATTTATTGTAACGTTGAGTTAACCATTTTTGTCAGTGAGGCGAAAGGTCGCTGACAGTTGCTGATGTACTTAGCGTATATGGTGTTTATACCTGATATTAATTTTCCTGTAATGTCAGCTATTTTCAAAAGTTTGTTATAACGTAGTCCTCTTTGAAAATATCAATGGCACTTGTAATTGATTTGGTTTTAACATTAATATGTTGTTTAAAACTGTAATGTTAGCTGCAAAACTGTCAGAGGTAAATGAGCTGTCGCTTAGGGTATCTGGGTATCTTACACTTGTGTATAGCAGTTTACGTTTTTGGCATAGCCGTTCTTTAAAACTGTTTTGAGGCTATAAATTTGTGATTAAGAATTAAATGGCATTTCTATATATTTGTGGGATATGGTTATCCTAAATTGCTCATGCTCTTGCCACGCTGCAGTTGTGTAAATACTTTTGGTAAAAATAAAAAATAACTTACATTGTCTTACAATATGGCCGGCCGCGGTGGCCGAGAGGACTGAGGCGCTCCAGTCACGGTTTGCACGGCCACTACGGGGGGGGGGGGGGGTTCGAATCCCCCTCGGGCATGGATATTTATGCCGTCCTTAGTGTTAGCTAGATCATAAGTAGTTTGTAAGCTTAGGGACTGATGACCCCGTAGTTAAATCTCATAAGTTCTACAAACATTTGAACATTTCTTACAATATCCTCGTGTGGGTTCAGTCCTTCCACTCCAGCAGCCTTGTGCACTGCTAATACCTTTTAGTAACAACAAATTCCTTCTGCTGGTGGTTGTCACCCCGATGATTCGGTACGCTTAGTATGCATCAAACCTGACAGCCAAAAACCGTCATTTAAAAATCTGAATTATGCTTTCCATTGAAGAATATTTTTAAAAATCCTTACTTTAAATTCACATGGTGTGAACAATATTTATGTTTCAAAAGTTTCTTTGATGATTATCACCCTGAAAAATATAACCTCACTTCCAGAGAGAATTGCGAGAATTTTCAGAAAGTTTATTTCATTCGAAACTTCGCCGAAATTTGAAAATTAACTGTTTAGTCACGTTGATTAATTGAAATGATTGTTAGTAACCTGAATATATTAATACTGTACTGATAAGCTGAGTTGTTCAATCATTTTTAAATATTTCACCAGGAAAGGAATACAACTATATAATCTGACGAAGTCCATATGTAAAGTATCCAAAATTTTATGCGACAGTGACCATCCTCTTGTTTTGAAGGTCAAATGTCCAAAATGTCATGAAGGTTTTAGGATGAATAAAGTGTTCTTATTCGCATGTCGCATGATGGTTTTCAGCCATATAATTGTTTATGACGTCATAGCTCCTGAACTGTATGACGTAAGCGGTTCTTAGCCCTACGTCGTTACCTGATGGAAGGAACATGTGTACCTAATTTGGTTGAATCGGTACAGTGGTTTAGAAGCAGACGTGGCATGATGCAGCACTTTTCCACGCATTTCATTGTTTATTTCGTCCTTATTCGCATGTCACGTGCTGCCACAGGTTTTCAACTATACAATTGTTTCTAACGTCATATCTCCTGAACGAAATGACGTCAGCAGTTGTTACCCCTACGTGAATCGTTACCTTATGGAAGGAATATGTGTACCAAATGTGGTTGAAATCGATACAGTGCTTTAGAAGCATACGTCGCATGATGCAGCACTTTTCCGCGCATTTCATTGTTTATTACGTCATATCTCCTGAACTATTTGTCATACAGTCATTTAATTGTGCCTACGACCATCGCTAAAGTGCAAGCAATATATTGACAAAGTTTCGTCCCAATAGGGTGAATGGTACGGCCGCACATAAGACACGTACATACAAACATTCATTTTTATATATTAGGTGAATGAAGAGCGGTTGTTGACTGGCAGGTGTTTGGGATTGCAGTGGCGCTGGCAGTGGCGGTTCCTAACCTGGGGCCGGCCATCTCGCTGGTGGGCGCGGTCTGCTTCTCGACGCTGGGCCTGCTCTACCCGGCCGTCATCGAGTCTGTGGTGCTGTGGCAGGAGCCTGGGGCACTCGGTTTGGGCCGCTGGAAGCTGCTCAAGAACGCCCTACTCGCCGCTCTGGCCTTCCTGGCGCTCGTCACTGGCACCATCTCCAGTATCACAGATATCATCGAGAACTACGGCGTCCAGTAGGCCAACATGCTGGGCCGCAGCACCAGATGACACCTGGGGCCACACCCCACGAACCATTCTGGACACAGTCTCCAGCAGTGGCTGACAGAACTGGTGAAACAGCAGGGAGACAATCACCAACTGTGGAGACTGAATTAGATAACCCTTAGTGGTTCAATTACTGAAGATTTTTGCTATCGATACTTCGTTGTGTTATCTTCAGGCATCCTCATCATCATAAACTAAAGGCTATGTCTTGTCGGTTTAGCCACGTCCCTAACTCCATTGCCATTCTCTTCAATTCCTCATATGATTTTTGGCACATTTCTTCTTTGATATTGTTTAAAAGGTTGCTCTTGTCCTGCCTCTCGTTTTATTCCTTAAAACCTTTCCTTCAAATATATTCTTTAGCAACTGGTTGTGTCTTATTATATGCCCTAACATTTTTGCATTTCTTCTTCCTATATACTTTAGCAGCGTTCTACTCTCATTCACTTCTGCTTTTTTTTTTTGTCATTCTCAAAGTCCATATTTCCGTTGCCTCCTGTCTGTTTTTCTATGACTTTCCCAGAGTCCATGCTTCACATCCATATCTTAAGACTTTCAAAATAAATTTGACATTTTTTTTCTAATTTACAGGTTTATATGTTTCTCTGTTAGTAAATTCCATTCATTTTGGAAAACTTGCTTTGCCAAGGCTTTTCTTCTCATTATTTGTGTAACACATTTATTATCTTAGGTGACTGTACTCCCCAAATGACAGAAACTCCCAACCTCTTCTAGAATGCCACCACCTAGTTTACATCTATATAAATACTCCGCAAAGCACTTTTAAGTGCCTGGCAGAAGGGAGTTATTCAGATTGTCTCCTAAATCGTTTATAAACAAAAGGAAGAGTAGGGAACCTATAACACTTCCCTGGAGAACGCCAGTTATCACTTCTGTTTTAACATTAACATTGGCATTTTCTTTTATCTTCCCTACTACCATAGTTTCAATGGGTATTCTTGTGTTACTCTCCTCACTATTTTTGCTTCCTTTTTCACACCATTCAGTTCTATCTCTGTTTCTTGCCTTTTACACAGCATCCATATTGATCTATCTTTCCAATCAAGATTTATTTCCCTCACTGTTTGGAGTAACAATGTCCAATCAGCCATGTCAAATGCTTTCTTAAATCTATAATAGTCAAGTATGTTTTCCTATGAACTACAATCCCTGAGTATCGTAAAAATGGATTAATTTTCTTGTGTACTCAGAACAAGGCTGCCATTAACACTGGAACCGCTGATATTTGTGCATACCAAATGGGTATGGGTCACTTATGACCTTATGATCTCTTATTCCGCTAGGTCAGTTGGTTATTAATGCCATTAATGAATCCCTTCTTTGAATAGCTGGGTATTTTATTATAAAATGATCAAATGTACAGTTATTTTCACAAAATACCTATATTATTTTTTTAAAAATTACGGTACTAAATTTTTTTACCCGTTAGCATTACATAATGTGCACAAATAATAGTCTTTTGAAGTGAATTTGGTGCAGGCAGTTTTCTTACCCATGTGATACTTTAACTAATTTGTTTCAAATGCAGTCTGATTTCACAAGGCTACGTGTTCGCTGTTCTTATCTATCAGGCATATCGTAGAGAGTAACGTAGGCACTAGTCTTCCTGGCTGCTGTGTACTTCTCAGCAAACAACTGGCCTAGTTGCAGTATGAAGTCCCTGGGTTTCAATTTTTTCTCATTTAGAGCGTTGTACAATATCCAGGCGTTTATTGCAGCCAAATTCAACAAGTTGTAGAATGTATGAACAGGCCCACGTGTTGATGGCGCTGTGACTCAGTACTTTCGAGCCGTCACTACTTTAGAGTCATCATTATTCAGAAAATAGTCACGTAGTGTAACATAATTTGCCGATTTGAATCTGAAACTACAGATTGTTGCAATTCTTCCTCAGATTAAAAATCCAGCGGCTCATTCACAGATTAATTATCCAAAATCTCATTTATGACACTTAAAATGTCCTCCTCTGCCCTAGTAAATGTGTCTGTTGCAGGCAATGTTCATGTACTAAGATTGCACTACTCACACCGTCATGGAAAAAGCACCGGTTGCACGATATATGTGAACACGTTCAGAGAAGTTCCGATCTTACTCCCCCTAACTGTTGAAGAACGGCAACAATGTCACGTAGCGACATAAGTGTCTCGTGATTGTTGAACAAATTCACCCTAAAAATAAACACGATGCTGTACGAGAAACGAGATTACTACTACGGCTGCAACACTGGGTTAGAATTGACCCGCCGTGGTGGAGTAGCCGAGTGGTCTATAAGGCGCCTCGCTGCGGAGCGCGCGCTTGCTCGCCGTCGGAGGTTCGAGTCCTCCCTGGGGCATGGGTGTGTGTGCTGTCCTTAGGTTAGTTTACGTTAGTTTAAGTAGTTTGTAAGCTACGGACTGATGACCACGCAGTTTGGTCCGATAGATTTACAAACATTTGAACATTTTTGAGAACTGACCCGCCCGCGGTTGCAGGTGAATCTACATTTTTCGCTTTCGTTGTTGCGCCAAGAAAAGTAAAATTAAGTACGATCCTTAATTACCTTATCTGATAATAACCGTAAAAATTCAGCACTCCAGGTAATATAGCAAACCGTGACAAACGCAAGAATTAGAGTACGGGTCACGATTGATTCAGCCGCGGTTTTAGTGTTTATGAGTTTTTTCTGATCCCTGAAGTAATAGAGTTGTTGGGCAGCTTCGACAGATTTTGTGTATTTTAGTTGCAATCTATACTTGCCAGTTTGTTAGTAGGTCTACTGGCCCCCATTCTGTCTACTAAGATGGTAAATTAATTTTACGCTGCTCAGGTGACCTGAAGATGACACAAAGAAGTTTCAGTACGTATAGCAATAACTTAAAGTCTTAATACTCAATTCTTTTAATTTAAGAATACAAGCGATATCCCTCAGCATCTGGGCATACAAAGAACTCGATCTTCTTCCAATCAAGAGGTCTAAACTACAAACTCTGGAGACCAATGTTCATAAGTACGAAACATAATAAGTGGAATGTTCAGAGAAACTCACCCTCCGCAATTCATCAACAGAAATGTTATACATGCTAAAGAGAAACATACCTTGGCTAACAATCCATTCCCACCTCCATAGTAACTTCTATGCATTAATTCTCCAGGAGTATAAGGTTTAATTGATACAATATCAACGACGTTTTCATAGTTAATTTAAAAATTGTGTATTAAATGTAATTTATTAGTTCAAAAAGAATACGTTATATTTGTGAACTTTTTTCCCTCTTTTTCTGTACTTGTTATTGATTAATTTATGTGCACTTTCATAAAACTTACTTTCTGATTGCTAATTGTTTTTGACATGGATTTAATTAATACATGTTCAGATGTGTGACAGTTATGTGATTATTTGTTCATTATTGGACATCAAGTAATAAGCCAAGACAGTTTATTTAAAAAAATATTTATTATACAATACTTTTAACAAGTTATTCTACAGACTTAAACACTAAAAATTATTTCTTTGTCTACACTATAAGATCCTTTAGTGACTCTCCAAATAAACATATTTACTGATACAGTATTTGACTTTGTTGGGATTTAGATTGCCAATGTTTGATTTATAAATTAAATACAAGAAATATGATTTGGTATCTCCAAAATCGTATAAAATTTACGAAATGTGTATATTTTAAGAAACATACTGTCAGATTATGGAATATCTCTTACAATAGTCGAAGTTTACTTTATCATAGGAAAACTTCCCTAGAAAAAAAATCAAAAGGAAGCTGCAAATAAAGTTACCATTCTAATTACTATTAGGTGAAAGACTTTCACTGGGAAAATATTTTGAGCAATTTACACAAGGAAATCTGCCTCACCATTACTCTGCAGGTTAGTGATTAATGACCTTTGCTGCTAGAGGTTAAGCCCTCTAATGTGTCATATCACACGGTGTTTTGTGTGAAACACAAAATTGTGTAAAATGAAATACTTTTAAAAATGTCTTACAAAATATATCGCAAAAAAATTGCAACCTTTCTTGGTAGCAAAAAATACACGCAAAGTATAAGTAACTTGTTCCAAATAAAAGGGTAATCATGAAATTAATACTTACAAAATAGATGAATCTCTCTCTCTCTCTCTGTCTCTCTGCCTCTCTCTCTCTCTTTTCTCTCTCTCTCTCTCGCTGTCTCTCTAGATTGAATACTGATATTAGAATATGAGCAGTGGTAACTTGATGTAATTACAATCAGGACACATACATGAATTGTAATGACTCTATTCCATTAAAATATCGCCAACAGTAAAAGATTACTGTTAAAGAACATCTCTCGCCTCAATGTGCTATGTGTAGTGATTTCCATCTACAGCAGATTATCGATTCAGGAAGAACATCGTTTCGCATCATGATCGATACACTGAGAAGCATTTATTCAGAAAGGAATGATTATGACACCTTTCTTTCGAAGTAGTCTCTGTAAACTGTATGGTGCTTATTTTCCTTGGATCACACCTGAAATAATGCTTTGTGAGATATGTAATACATTAAAGATTTCATTTCTTCCTGGCATTATCTTAATCTAGTGAACATAGCATCTCACAGCTCTTCAGTTCCAATTAATGTTACACATCACACCATATGAATCAAGTTTTATTTATACACACTATGTGAAATACGGTACAAGTCACAAAAAACTAACCATCATGGAGGGCATATCACTTAAAACTACTTCAGTTCTAAATATTCAACCACATAGTGGCTATGTGTAGGGTTAACAGACTGTGCAGTGCCCTATGAATTCACTGGTAATAGAGTTCAATGTCGCTGCAGTTATGAGTCTAATTGATGTCTAGGGTGATTGAGTTGGATCATGTTGTGTCTGATAAGGTGTCAATGATGTCATTTGCTATTAAGTAAATAAGGATAACTTTACCATGATGTAATCTAGGTTACTAGGCGTAGAGCTCAAATATGTTGAGGATGCTTGTTAGGACTTTTGACTATTCACAGTAACTCCTGATGCTGCTTAGTATGCTGTTGTATGACACCTATGTATTGAGAATACGCCTTCATAATGTTGAGATCACAAGTGTAAGAAGTTAAATTATAATAGACCTCGCTATTGAGGATGCAGGTATAAGAAACTGTTGTTCTCAGACTGGTCCTCTGTGATTTTCTGTATATTATTAATGATGCTGAACATGCTGTTGTATGATCTTTCTCTACTCAGAGATGATGTCAAGGACACTGGTGTAAGAACTTCTCAGAGTAGGTCCTTGTGTTGGTCTATGATGCTGCCTACCTTTGAGCAGCAGTACTAGGCCTCAATGATGGTGAAAATGCTGGTTTGACTCTTCTCTACTCGGAGTAGTCGTTGATGTCAAGAATGCTGGTCTAAGAGTACTCAGAGTACTCATAGTATGCTTTGAGGAAACTGGTGCAGAAACCTACGCTTCTCAGAATAGATGTCAGTAATATTTCCGATGCTTATATAATTATGACCTTTCACTACCCAGAGTTGGCTTCAATGATGCTGAGTAGGCTGGTGTATGGTTCTTGCAACTGAAGTGAAGGATGCTGGTGTAAGTGCCCAGAGTATGTGTTGATGATATTAAGAATTCTTGTTTAAGTTTCTAAACTTCTCACTAGGCATCAATAATGATAACGAAGTTTGTACAGGACCTTTGGCCGTGCAGGAGTAGTCAAGTGGTCTGGAGCACCACGTTGCGGATCGCGAGGCCTTCCGTGTCAGAGGTTCGAATCCTGTCTCGGGCATTGATGTGAGTGTTGTCCTTAGGTTACTTTAACTTAGTTTACGTAGTTTGTAAGATACGAACCTAGCAGTTAAGTCCGATGGGTTTACAAACATTGGAACAGGACCTTTGACTACAATTAGGCTTCAGTGATCGTGAGGGTGCTACTGTATTACCCTTCTTGACTCTATCCCTTGAACACAAGGTTCCTGGTGTGGGAATCAAGAGTCCTCAGAGCACACATTGACGATGTTAAGGGCACTGGGTTAACATCAATAACGTTGACGATGTCAGCCACTCAGAGACGGCCTCAGTGACGTTAAGAAGGCTGGTCACGACGCTTCCTCTACTTGGAGTAGGCCTCGATGATGCCGAGGACGCTGGTGTAGGACCCAGAGACGAGGGCGGCGAGTGACAGCAGGATGATGAGGCCGTCCTTGGCGAGCAGCCGGCGGCTGGGCCAGCGGGTCACCAGCTCGATGACTGCCGGGCACAGCAGGCCCAGCGTCGAGAAGCAGACGGCCCCCACCAGGGACACCACGGGGTCCAGCTGAGGCACCGCCGCCGCCAGCGCCACTGCCGGCAAGCAGACGCCAGGAGTGAGTGGTGATTTTAAACACAGCTTGTCGACTGCAGGTTTACAAATATTTGAGAAAGTTCAGCCCAACCAGTTGCAAAATTTGATAAAATACCTTCATCTAGATTTCGGCACAATCAAAGGGTGCCTTCATCAGAAGAATAAGCTGGCCGAGGTGACTGAGGCCCTCCAGTCACGGTCAGCACGGCCACTACGGTCGGGGGTTCGAATCCCCCTCGGGCATGGATATTTGTGCCGTCCTAGTTCGTAAGTAGTTCATAAGTAGTTTGTAAGTTTAGGGACTGATGACCCCGTAGTTAAGTCCCATAAGCTTAACAAACATTTGAACATTTGAACAGAAGAATAAAAAATTAAAACATAAGACGTACAATTACGAGCAGTGTGCTCAAGTCCTAACTTATAAAATTATACAACATGCTAGCAAAAGGCTAGCAAGTCAAAATAAAATAAAGACAGCACTGTAAGCCTAACACAGGCGAGCTGCCTTGACTTGCTAGCCTTTTGCTAGCATGTTGCATAATTTTATAACTTTGGACTTGAGCACACTGCTCGTAATTGTACGTCTTATGTTTTAATTTTTTATTCTTCTGATGAAGGCACCCTTAGATTGTTGTGCCGTGATGTAGCTCAAGGTATTTTACCAAATTTTGCAACTGGTTGGGCTGAATTTTGGCAAATACAAGAGTGGGTGGTAAGCAAATAAAGTACTCAAAGGTTCTACACAATGAGAGGATAAAATTAAAACAATATGCTCAATCGTGAAGGATGTATTTGATAATCAACACAAAACTGAGGAAGTTAAGTCTGTTCGTAGTGTAAATGTTCACCTTACTGACAAGTCAGCTATAAGCACAGTTCTTAAGGAGGGATGTGTACCGAATGCATACTCTTGTTTTATCAACTCTTGCCCCACGATGACAGTCGGTTTCTGTAATAATGAGTAGAATGAATGCACCATCCCTGAAGCTCAAGCGCTGTAAAAACGTCACTCTCCGTACGTTTTCATCATTAAAAACAATAACAGCATCATATATATAGCAAGTTTGAAAACCATATATGATGAAAATGTTGTCTTGGGCCCAAGCTTCCAGATGAGCGAATTCAGGGACGCATTCAGATTTTTTTTTATATTACCATGAACACACTCTCATAGTTGGTCAGGATCTGCCAGGAACCTAAACATGGGTTTCATAGCAATCTTTATACATTCAATACATTCTTTTTGGTGAAGGAAGTGTTATTCCTCTGGGCCTTCCGTCACAGCCTTCTTCTCATTTTGTTCGCAATATTGCTGGCCAAATACACATAAACGTTACGAAGATCCAAGTAAGGCGACGAAAACGTTACGACTGGGGGCCTACACGGAAAGCGTCAAGGAACATAAATATTTCTTTTCGCCTCCCCCCAATGCGATTTAGAAAGTGAAACTTTGGGAAGTAGTTGCTAATAGATTTTATGAGAAAATGAATCCAAAATAAAAAACTTGACATTTTCTTAATACAGAAGGCCAATTAAACAGAAATTTATCTTCATATGTAGCTGTCGTCGTAAGCTTATGTTTAGGATCTTTTAGAACATAGCCTTCCGAGACTCTTGACTGAAATAGTCCTCCTTGGTATAGGCAACATGAAGATTCTGTCAGTAAATTAACTCACTAAGAAATAAGCACTGTTATGGACATGAAAGGGTGTATAGCAGACTACTACTGTTCTGCATTTATTAACAGTACTTAGCCTTTTGCAATTTTTCTTTAAAGTAATCAATAGTAAAACCACTGTATAAAAAAGGAGAGAAAGATAATGTAGACAACATTTGGCCTTTTGTCTTTGCCATCGGTATCTGCTAAAGTCATTGAAAAGGCTGAAAATTCTAGGATAATTGATCATTTCAGTTCACATAATTTTCTGTCAAATGTAAGTCGTGTTTCCTACTTGAGGTACTGGATGGATTACATAAAAGGTTGAGGACGCTCGGCTTCTTCTTTGATTTGACAAAGCCGTTTTGTTGTGTTGATCACAAAATATTCGTGCAGAAGTTGTAACATTTTGGAATAAGGGCAGTAGCTCACATCCTTGCTTCCCTATTACTTTAATAATAGGATCGGAAATTCCGTGTAGTGCAGAAAATAACTATGATATGTATTCGCAGTGATGGGTACCCAAACGTTTCCACATTGGGACGCTGTTGTATCTTATTTATATAAATTATATGCCTCCTTGTACTAAAGGAAGTTCTAAAATATTCCTGTCAGGTGATGACACCAACTTGGCAGCCAAGGAGGTCGTTTTAAATATCGACACAGTATCAAATACTGCAATTTATGACATAACTTCATGACTTGTAGAAAATAAGCTGCTCAGTTTCCATACTTTTCAACACACAATTCAATAAAAACTGACATTTTGTTTACACAGAATGGGCATATGATAAGTGTAACTAAGCAGTTCAAATTTCTAAGCGTTAAGATAGATATGCAGCTGACATGGAAAGCTTGTGTTTAGGACCATCTACAAAAAACTGTATGTTGTATTATTTACTACCAGCTATATGCCGAAGCTTCGCAACATATTTTAAAAAGGGCCTTTGCATTCGGACATCAGTCAGTAAAAACTGAATTCTTATTGGATTGCTTTATCAATAAACTGAGTTGTCCTATTCAAGAGACTGCACAGTTCTGAACCTTGTAGCCCCTTATGTGTATTGCGAAAGACTAGACCGTTTTCTATGCGTGGTTATTCGTAAACAAAATCTATTATTCTAATGCCAAAATCACAACGTAATCTATGTACATCCGACTTTCCTTGAAAAAATGGTTATGTAAAAAATTGTGATTAATGTTTAAAAACAAACGCAACATGTCGAAAGAAGCAAAAACAGTCATCAACTTTTAGTAAATGAAACGTAATCCGAAACTCGCTGTTCATCGTTAGTTTGTTTTCGTAGATATAATACTGCGTTGCTTAATTGTGACACTAACGTACGCTTAGCAAAAAATTTCTGTTAATGATACAATACACAATACACATCTGTTGTTTATTTTGTACTCTACGAAACTAACTGCACTTCTATTAGTTCCTTGCTATACTTAAGAGCATAAAAAAAGAAAATAAAACTAAGCAGGGCCATCTACTAATTCTTTGGTGCACTACATATGTAACAGCACCTCTACTGGTTCTTTTCTGTACCACGGCGCACTTGTAACCAAATCAAGCACATAAAATTTCAAATTATGTCTTCTCTTTTCCTGTTCTGATTTTGATAGAATTCCCTCAGTCCGTTGCCCAAAACCTTTATCTAACTACATGTTACACACAAATATGATGTGAAAAACCCAGGCGGCCATACCTATGAACGAATTATATTTGCTTTCCATGATCTGATTTTTATGGAAGGAAGCCTTTATTACTATTTGCTTTTACGGCCTCATTGAATCACTTCAAACATTTTCTGGCTCTCTTCTTCGATAACTGCAAGTTTCGTTCTCTCCAAATTGTCCAGTATCTTTTCTGTCTCTCCTCTTCAGTAAATACCCTTTTCGTGTCCCTATTTTTGGTTTAAATCTTCTTAAAATTTTCTGTTTGTTTCGCAGATCATCCAGTGTTATTTTAGTTCTTCCATGTCCTCTGTAATGTCCTTGGTCCATTCTGCTTTTTGCTTCAGGTTCCATAGTTTCTCTTAATTTCCCTTGCTAATCTGCTTTCTCGTGTCCTCATAATGTGACCAAAGAACGAAATCCTTTTCTTATATGTATTATCTGTGATTGGCTGCAGTTTCCTGTACACTACTTCAGAGGGCACTATCCGCCACTGTCCCTCCTTTTAATATTATTTTTATTTGTGCATGTCCTTGCTATTTTTCTCCGTACTCTCAGTATTTTGTCCATTCCGTTTTCCTGAGTGACGTTAAAAATAGCTTCTCTTGCGTATGTTACTTCTGGCTGAACCACTGTCATGTAGTGTTTTAATTTTGTTTTAATTGATAGACTTGTACGTCGACCATTTTAGCTTTTGAGCTGTTATCGTTTTATTAGTTCTTTCTTACCAAACAGGTGTTTCATCCAGGTTGTACGTTATAATTTATCCTAGGTATTTAAATTGCTTCACAATTTTGATTTTCCTGTTGTTTTCTGTTATGTTGTTTATTACTAGTGGGTCAGTTACCATCATATCAGTCTTTTGGAATGATATCTGGAGACCTGTTTTTTGTGCTGTATTCTGTAGGTTCACTATCTGATTTCTGGCTTTTTGTACCTTATTAGCTAGTAATGCTAAGTGGTCTGTAAATCCCAAGCAATTTAGGTTAATTTGTTGTTTCTTGGTCCCAATCTATACGGTTTTAGGTTTCTCTTTGTGCCATAGTCTCATCAAGTATTCAAGAGTACAGTTGAAGAGCATTGGTGATAGACCATCTCCTTGACTTAACCCCGTTTCAATCATAAATGTCTCAGACAGTTCACCTCTGGTGAGATAACTGGTTGCTAATAGATAACAAAGACAGACACGGCAGTTGCTAAAAACATTTAAAATTCCAATTTTTTTAATGATCAGATTTAGATTCAATCATGACTATATGTTAATCCAAACTTCCCTTAAGTGTCCTATGAAAATATTCTTCAAAACTAAAAACGCCAAGCTCACGAAGTGCTTATTTTATTTAAAGACGACCGGTTTCGGAGGACTGTGCCACCATCATCTGATAATATCACATGTTATAAATGAGTCATCTTATTTAAAACATGGATTCTCCTTTTAAATAAGATGATCAACTTATAACAAGTAGTTAAAATAAAATAAGTATTTCGCGAGCTTGGCGTTTTCACTTTTGAAGAATATTAAACTATCAGATCGCCTCCAAAACCTCCAATGTCAGTTAACGTTTCCTGTAAAAATCACTTCAGAATTCGTCTACTAGGTTTGTAACTTGAACTGTACATTGACAGAACTACATTTACAATTTTATCATGACTAAGAGAATTATAGATTAATATCATATGAATTTAGCATTGGAGGAAAGTGTGTGGAGGAAAAATCGCAGAGGGAGACAAAGAGAAGGATACAGTAAGCAGATTCAAATGGATGTGGGTTGCCACTCTTATGAGGAGAAGAAGAGGCTTGCTCAGAATATAGTAGGGTGGAGAGCTTGTAATGCTACTTTCTTATGAAAATGGGTGTTGCGTACTAAAGTTGCGGTTGGGGATCGCAAATGAAATTTTATCAGGTAGTGAAATATTTTTAAATGAAAATACTGAGCAATTTTGACACGAAAGGGACAATTAAAAAAAAAATATTGGATTCCGCCATTAAATGGTAGTGGTCGAAATTTCGGTAACAAATACAACACCAGAAAGCAACATTACAGAAGAAGTCGGCGGAATCTAAATTTTACATATTCTGTAGTGATTCTAGCTGAGATGACTGGAATATTACTTCGATAAATTGATGCTGGGATTGTGCGTTTCGGTTACTATTATTCTATGACCGTGTTGAAAATTAATCATGATAGTCGCCAAAAATTGCAAAATTATCAGACTTCATATACATCGCGAAGATTTTTCTGCAGGCATTAAATGTAATAAACCATTCATAGACACGAAATAAAAAGGAGTTGCACAGAGAATGTTCTAGTACAATCGCAATACAACTGCAACAATACCCGAGCATCACTTTATGAAGTACTGGATCTGCTGAAAATAAATAACTTTAAAATTATTGAGAATGGAGAAGGGATTTAAGTACGTAAGATATTTCAAATTAACTGTGGGGGTTTATTGAAATTGATAAACTAAGCTCACACTTACATTAATCAGGCAAAGTCCTGGAACAAGTCCTAAATATTGGGGAGAAAACAGTAAGTGACGAACAGTTCCGCTCTCTCCCCTCAGCTTGTTGCAAAAATGTAGAACGTGACAAATGTCATATTTTTACCGATACGCTGGCAGAGAGAGGGCAGAAGTCATCGACAAGCACCACACAAGTTATTTTTAAAAAATTCATTAATGTATTACTACAAGCTGCATCATACCAGTTTCCGGACTGAGGACCACAATAACAACTGCTCCAGTTATATACAGTACTTTGACAACATCGCCGTGACACGGACCTGGCAAAGCTGTGCTGTTTTTAGCTTTATGTCGACGACACGTTGGTTGATAGACGTGAAAAACGGAGCGAAAATTCGACCACATGAGCAGACATGACAAAATCAGGTTCACGATGGAGGAAGAGGCTCATGGTGCGTTTCCGTCGTTGACGTCTATGACTCCCGTAATGGAAATGGGTGCCTCAGCCATAGATTTTATCGGATATCCAGCTATACGCATCCATATCTACGCGATAAAAACCACCACCACCTGTTGAAGAAGCAGTCTGGTCTGAGGACCTGTATGCTCGGAGTGGAAGTTTGACACAGAATTTACAGAAGGAACTGAGCGACTTACAGAAACCGCCAGGCTTTGCAACCTGTCTTCTCAAACACACGCAATCAGAAGACCGCCGACGAGGACACAAAAAGTTTTCCGTTTTTGTTGTTAGTGGCTCAGCTGCGAAAACATTAGCTGGCTTCTTAAGAGTCACAAGGGCCCCTACAAAGATGAGACAGCTGATAACAGCTGTGGAGGAGGCCTTAGAACCCTTGGTGTACGTTAATTACCTTGTGGGCGTTGAGGGTTTTACATCAGTGCGTGCTATGGATCAGTGCAGTGTCGAACACAAAAGATGTTTTACGTTGCTTTATCCAGAAAACTCAGCAAGTTTGAAACATGCTTTGGAAAATAAAAATCGATTGTGTTAGAGAACAAGTGGCCTATGGGATAGCGTAATAAAAGAGCCGATCGGCTTGTAGGTAAGCTTGGGTCCCGGCTAAAGTACCGTACGAGCACCAGTGACGTCACAGGAAGCAGAGCAGCGCAATGATTCGACAGTCACCTCTTGACAATGGCCGAGGAAATCTTGGCCGAAAGCTCGTGAATTTCAAACTACCGAACGCGTCTGGTAGCCCGAGAGAATTGTATCAACGTTTAGTATGATCTACGAACTGAACCAATTCGCCTTGATAAATCTGAAGTGGAAAGTTATTCATGTTTATAAAAATAAGGAGCCAACCAAAAATTGCACCTTGTGTATCTCCCCAGTGTCTACAATTTATCTCCTCGTAATATCACAACATTTCTTTCAATACTTGTACAACTGAGTAGCAGACATTGTTCTTAGATAGCTATTTGATTTCCATCATATCCCTAAATTAAAAAAAAAAAATAAATAAAAAAAAATAATAATAATAATAAAAAATGAGACGTCATAAGAAAAATTAGCCCCATATTACACATTCACATTGGATATATGTACAAGTTGATTTAGTGCTGGACAACGGTTGCTACAGATTGTTGCTGCCACAAACAATGACATAGCATATGGCATCATGTTACTGGAGGTGCAGTTACGCAACTGGCGGTATCTACGAATACGCGATGAAATTATTACAGGTTCATCAATATTTCCACTTTCAAAGATCGATAACAAGCATAAAACCAATATTGGTCCCTTGATATAAATTACTTCATCTATGTGCCTCTGCTGCCATCAGTAAACGGTGATTAAGGAAAACACTCTTAGGAATTGAATCGTATTTTATTTCAGTGTTAAACGATGTCATGTCTTGATCATTATTTAAATATGAATGACCTAATCGCACAGGCTTTGTATAATTAAACAATAAACTCATTTTAAAATGTATAGTGAAGTTCGTAAGTTATAGAGAGCTCAGCTTTTCCTAAGGATAGTCATTATTCTAGATCGCGGATTTTTCTTTACCTCACTACTACCATGCACTGCTATAATGAATCACCCCACCTAATCGCCAAAATCGAATTGAAACCATATCTTTTCAGTTTACAGAAGACAGACAGACGTGATATGAGGATATGATTTGTAATATACTAGTAAACACGGCAAAGCTTCGCAGTAGCTAATGTGTATGGGATATATACCCTAATCTCTTCTCTTCTTCTCCCTATCTCCATCCCTTCCGCCCTTTCCTATCGCCTCCTACTCCCTTCCCTTGTCCATCTCCTACCCGTATCTTTTTCCATTACCTTCACACCACTCCCTCTTTTCCCACACCACACCATCTCCTCCGTCTTCTCTTTGCGCCTATGTCATCCCCCCTTTTTAAAACCATTTCATTCCCCCATTCTCTATCTCCTCCTCCCCCTCTCTCTGATCTTAATTACTGTTACTGCACTCGGGACCTTTATTGGAATAGAAGTCAAAATGGATGGGTAAATCAGTTGGAAACTGGTTATTAGACAGATCTTTCAAGTTGCTCTATCTGCGAACAGGTATGATTATAAATTAAAGCAAAAAACAACTTTCCTGTTTTATGTTGAAAATTACTGGGAAAAGGGAAAACAAAAACGCACATTTTTACAGCACAGCTTAGCAAGTTTTTCTCGCAGCGATCCGAATGGAAATGCTTTTTATAACACGTTGATATCTTATTGAGGGTTTTTGAATTGAAAACAAAATAATTGTAGCATGGTCATACTTTAATGATAGAAATCCCATATGAAACGAAATAATTAATTGAATTATAATAAGTGGAACGCAAATACAACGTTTAGAAAGTATTTGTGTTGCGTGCAAACGTAGGCTTCCGCAGCTGTTCTATCAATAAAATTTTTCCGGATATGACACCGCGTCGTCATTTTATAAACACTTCTGACGTTTCGGCCACTGTTGCAGGCGGCCGTCATCAGGGTCTGTGTGACAGCTGAATGTAGGATAGCTTGGGGTTTATATAGCAACGGATGAGGGAGAGGAAGGGGGACGTTGGTTTTTCTTTATTGGTGGTTGCATTATTGTACGCCATTGATGTAAAGGGGCGTTGATGATTGGGATTTTAATGGCTTGTTTTTCATATGATTGGAGGTTTTATCTTCCCCCTTATTCGTCAAAATTGTAGTTTTTTATTGGGTTTTGCATACACCCATGGGATAAACACGGCAATTCCAGATTTATTCCACAAACGACTGATCTTGCGCTTTAATAATTGTCATTGCGAATGCAAGTCGAACGCGAAACTGGAGGCGCTTACGTTGAAACAGCAAGTCTGAATCAGTGGTATGCTTGGAATCAGAACATTCTCTCCCCGGAACTTGTGAACTTGTGACGTCGCCTTTCCTTTTACAAAATGTCATGTTAACTCGATCGTTGCTTCAATCACATTGTTCATCACCTTCTTCACAGAGAGTCTTGTTCCATTGCATTGCGTAACATGATTATCACAGACCCGACCTTGAGTTGCAAATCATGCGTTGTCATTCCTGGCAAATCCTATATATTCAGGAATTCTGTTGTATAACTGACTGCTTCATCAGGATCGCTAATGGAATCGATCGAAGTAAATGAATGCAATCGTCCAGCGATTTGGCTTTGAATTATTTCTAAAAAATGTACTACGTTCTGTACTCAAATTGTTTGTAACACTCAAAAATACCACGTCCTTACATCAATTCTGTGACTGCAACGCTCCAAAGATATTATGAGCAGCGATGACACCATAGAGGTAAGAATAATACTGAGAAGTTTCTAAAGAAACAACGTCTGGATATTTTACCCTTGTGTGCATAACGCCATCTCCCTATAATCTAACATACTTAGCGTATTTGTTTGCGCCGTTACAGCGTTTTCAGTCGCTAGACGAGAAGCGAATGAATAAGCTGATTGTTGGAGAATCTCGAAACTGAGACGAGCTGGTAGTGTACTTCCAGTTTTTCTCAAATTCTGATATTTTATGGTAGATTTTGCAAAAAAATTCTTTCATACAAACCTTGTCCTGAGAATTACGAGCAGAAAAAAGAAACAATCAGCCAAATCAGTGAAGCCATTCTAAAGTGATGTGCTTTCATACATGCGACAATTATTATTATTTTTTTTATATTATAGATATAGCGAAAGGATTGGGGATGGGATGGCATTTAATTACGTTCCGGAATGGGGTACGGCAGGACGAAGTCAGCTAGTTGTCAATGACATAGTTCGTGTAAACATGTGCTTCCTACAGGAAACAGGTCCCTTTTAGGCACACGGACTATGTGGGGTGGAGTAGTGGGGCAGAGAAGTTTCTGGCCCGCACCCTGTAGAGGGCGGGCTATAACTGCTGGCTGAACTCACCTGTCGCCAGCACGCCGACCACGCGAACGCCATGCTCCATCAAGTCCCAGCGTTTCTCTGACACGCGGTCACGCATCATCTTCAGCACAATGTCCACAGCCACGTGGAATTGCAGTGGGTACGTGAACAGCACCGCCAGGCCTATCAGTACCTTTACCACCAGCGCCAGCCTGCAACATTACGAACGTACCAGCAGGTACACAACTGCTGAAGCCAAGGGAGTCATGAGTATTTGTTTCATCAGGTGGGCATAGCCCAAAGTATAGGGATTAGCAATATTGGTCCTACACATACATTGGTACAAGTAAACAAAAAAGAAACATAACACAGTCATCTCCGAAAGGATAAATTCGTGTTCTGTGTGGCTTTAAAGCAAATGTTAGCCTATACCATTTTTTCCTACAAAATAATGGTAAATTTATTAGCAACTAGTATTAGTCCTCAGTATTGCCCAACTACGTATATAATGATAATCCATCTCCTTCTCCATCTATCGCTTTTTATCCTACTCTCAGACCATTTTAGTTAGGTTTTCATGCATCTCCATGCTTATCATATCTCCTAAATAATACTGTATATCATGGAATAATACACATTTCTAGGAATACTGAGAAACCGTTTTAAAAATGTGTCATTATTAGCGTTGGTATCAGAAACGCAACAGCATACTTGTCAATGTGGCCATTTTTGCAGGCCTCACAGCTTTTATGACGTCATTTCTCCTGAACCATGTGTCGTACTATGATATAAATTGGAATTGTGTGCAATATGTACACATCCTCTGTAAAACTCTTTTGAATACAGCTAATAGTTATAAGTAATAAATTGAATATCATTACAAAATGTGTAGTTTTACTGGATGAATAGTAAGCAGTAAGCGGTATACATTTTTCCTTTCATTGTTTTGTTGTAGCTGCCAGCGAGAAGATATTGCTGCAGTGCTCTCGTTCTCAAATAGAGGGCAAATAGTCTCTTTCTTTACGAGTTGCATAATCCAACAATTGTTTTGCGAATATCATCATTTACCATGTCATATTTCTTGAACAATGTGTTGTTGTTTGTTCTTACCACGCATCTTCTGTTGCCTTTTTGGTTGAAATCGGTGCAGTCGTTTTGGTGATATGGAACATACACATACACACACAAGCACACACACAAACCTCTTTTATAAATTTCAATTTCTTCCATTTGCGTAGTTATTATGGAATGAGTAAATGGACAGAGGCATGGAGGATGAGGTGCTGGACAAACAGAAGATAGAAGAGCAGATGGGAGACAGAGGAAAGGAAAGGAAGAATTCAACACACACAGGGGGTGGATTGAGGGAGGAGGAGGAAGAGGTCGAGGGAGATGATGTAGATAGAGTTGTCGGCTCGAACGGAGAGAGGAAAGGGAAAGAAGGTAGGAAACGGCTGCTTTTCACAAGAGCAGCCATATATCGCACGTTCTACAAGCATTAAATCACAAGATCATGGACAATTTAAAAAAATCTGTTTACAGGCTTTAGAATAACTGATGATTTTCTGAGAAAACATATTTATTCTATCCAATCTTTCTTACCACACAGCCACAGCCAAACAAAACAGGTGATTAATTTGACCAGTATATTTTTACAGTGATTCTATGATCGCATGAGTTATTTTATTTACTACCCTGTTCTTTCAATAGCAGACTGGCCCACAGTAACAGTTTAAAGGTTTAGCTAGTTCTTACTATTGGTTACTAGCTTTGTAGTATGTCAATCATTAGACCAATGACATAGAAGCAAATAATAGGTACATTATCAAGCAAACTACTGGCCCATGCCCAGCTGCCGTACATTGCATTAATTATGACTAGGACTGTCGTTCAGCATGGATACTATCGAAAGCAAAATCGATAATGGGTAATGACTTCATCTAGTAACTATTATGGAGATCCAATCTTAAGATACATGTGAACTTAAAATTTTGAACGTAGCTGTTATTGTCAGCGACCGTTACAAAGTCAAAGGATAAAAATGCTGCCCTCCGTCACAAAATTAAAATTATTTAACCTGGTTTTGGCAATAACTACGATAGCCTTCATCAGAAATTATAAATTAAAACAAGTCACATAAAAAAGTTATATCTCAGCTGTAATGCATATGTCACAAAATTTAAAACAATTCTTTAAAAAGACCTTGCCACTATGGGTTGCATGTCTGCACTGAGGTCTCAGACTCTCTGATGGAGGAGAAGGAATTAAAGTTCAGGAAGAAGAAATAAAACTTTCAGGTTTGCCAATGATATTGTAATTCTTTCAGAGACAGCAGTGGACCCAGAAGAGCGATGGATCGAAACTGACAGTGTCTTGAAGGGAGGTTATAACGTGAACACTACCATGAGCAAAACCAAGGTATTGGTATGTAGTCTACGAAGATTAAGCGATGCTGAAGGAATTAGAGTAGCTGATGGATTTTGTTTCTTGGTTAGCAAAATAACTTCTGATGACCAAAGGAAACAAGATGTAAAATGCAGAATTTCTATAGAAAGAAAAGCAACTTTGTAGAAGCGGACGTCGAAAATTTATTGAAATGTTAGAAGTACTTTCTTGAAGCATTTGTCTGGAGGGAAGCATTGAAAGGAAGTGGAACGTGGACGATAAGGAGTTCAGATAGAAGATGGAACCATTCGAAATGCGGTGCTATAGTGGAATATTGAAAATTAGGTGGGTAGATCGCGTAACTAATGTGGAACTGCTGAACGGAATTGGTGAAAAAAGAATTTTTTGGCATCTCTTGACTATGAGAAAGGATCGATTGGTGGGACACATTGTGAGACATCAAGAATTCAGGATGTGTGATGCAGTTCGTATTCAGTGATGAAGAGGTGTGCACAGGACAGGGTAGCGTAGAGAGCTGCCTCAAACTAGTTTCAGGACTGAAGACCACAACAATAGCATCGTTCCACCCCTCTAGTCGCTTCAGTGTCCGTCCAGGCAGACATGTAGGCATGCATGTGTGAAGGACATCTGCATTGGTTCCATCTATAAACATGAATACTGCACGTCACATTTAGACGAGTCACAGTAGCGTTTGTGACAGTTGAAATAAACGACACTTCCTGTACTGTACTGTACGTAGTGGAAGTACTCATGGGTAGAAGGTGAAGTGCTTGCATATGGAAGCTGTGCGCAAATTGTATACTGAGTGATGGAACCGCTCGCGAAAAGCGGAAAACCGGCTCGAGTTTTGGCCTCTCTCAGATTTTCGTATCTCACTATTAAATTTTAGAACTGGTACTGATTAATATTCAGAATTGCGATTGCAGTTCTTTTCTGTCTTTTACTATTATAGATTTTCATATTTATTGATTTGCATCGGAAGGGACTCATTTAAGGCACTTAATAGTACAATCAATAAATTTGGATAGTTGAGTGAAAGCAACAGCTTATAAAAATTAAAATTCTGAAATATTATTCCCTTCTTAATCATGATTTATACCCATATTTACTCAGTTGTAATTTTTAAATGATGAGAGTACAGAAATTTTTTTTTACCTCCACAGTATTGTTAGAAACTTTCTGAATTTATTTCATCCATTTTCAGTAAATAAAGTCTGCAACAGGCCGCATAGGTCGCTGTATTGATTCAAGTCATGAAGTGGTTACAATATGACTTTATTTGACGCATTTCGGCCTGGGCCGTCATCAGAATCGTGCATACAAAAAAATGTATAGCTTATGGGCTCGACTACGGGGCCATCAGTCCCTAAACTTACTAACTACCTATGAACTACTTAATACTAAGGACGTCACAAATATCCATGCCCGAGGGGGGATTCGAACCCCCGACCGTAGTGGCCGTGCAGACCGTGACTGGAGCGCCTCAGTCTCCTCGGCCACCGCGGCCGGCTCCTGCATACATTGATTAAAAGCACGTCAGTACAGATGCTTACATGTTCTTGTCAAACCAGATAGTAATGCATAGCTTGGAAACGTATATAAGTGCTACCAATGAACAATGGAAATAAAGACTAAGGAAAATATTTTTACTGTATCGATTTCACAAACTAACCAATGGTTCTCATACTATAAAGGTTGCACAAATTTATGTAAATGCCCGTGATTGCGTAAATAAAGATAGTAGCCAAGCTTGCAAATATATGATTATTTGTCCGCAAATAGTACCCGTGTAACGTCATCTCCCGTATTCATAAGTGAGGTGCAGAGAGATCGTCTTTCAAATGGTCTGTGGCGAAAACTTAGACCACGACAGCTCTAGAAATTACAGATGTAACACTCTAGGAAGCTGAAAGTACCGAAATCGGATTTTGCTCTGAGCAGGAGAGAATTCCAAAATCAGTCATCAGTGACGAAACGACTTGCGATGAGTAGATGTTGTGCCACAAACGTCGTATACGGGCGGAGGAAAGCCATGTCGTTGGGTAATGGTGCTGCATTCTATCCAACAGGCGACGGTATGGAACGGTACCGAACGTATTTATGAAGTCAAGAAACACGGCATCTATGTGGGAGCCTGTATTTCCTTCCATTTGGATCTCGTGGATGAACAGCGAGAGACGAGTTTCACACGGCCGCTACTTTCGGAAGCGATGTTGATTGCTACAGGTGTGTGATGGAGAGCATAGACGGCGGCAGACGGTACTCACCACTCCTCGGCAGGCAGGTTGAGGGTGATGCTACCCTGGGTGACCTCCCCGTAGGCAACGTAGCCGAAGAAGCCGATGACCGCGTACAGCGATACCACCACCGACATCGCGATGTTGAGCACGCCGGGGCAGCCCAGGAAGTGCCGCGGATGCCGCATCTCATTCTCCACCGGCATCACCTGCAACATCGACGCCATCAACCACTGATCACTATTGTTCCCATTATGCTATATTTACTGTAGCTGGTATAGAAGCTCATAAACATTATATAGTATGTGATTCTTCAGTTTCTCCGGCGTATTTGATAATCAAAATATCCACGGGTGTACTGCCTGTCTATAGTGTCCAACGGGCACAATATTTCGGCGATCATACATGTCGCCATCATCAGGTGAACTGACGGACTGAGCTCCTGGAAACGCGCCAGCACGGAGATCCGCACGCTACGGCTGCTCGAAGGGAACTCCCTTCGAGCAGCCGTAGCGTGCGGATCTCCGTGCCGGCGCGTTTCCAGGAGCTCAGTCCGTCAGTTCACCTGATGATGGCGACATGTATGATCGCCGAAATATTGTGCCCGTCGGACACTATAGACCGGCAGTACACCCGTGGATATTTTGATTATATAGTCTGCACAGTGAATGGTTCATTACTGAATTCATTGTCTGTTAATCAACAACCCCCCAAACGGTATTGTTACCTTTTTGTGGTGGTGGGAAAGAGTCCGAAGAGAACCACAATCGGTATTGCGGAGAGAAAAGAGGAAGTTCGTTGGTGGGATTATTGCAGAAGCAGAATTATTCTGGGGAAGGAGAAGGAAGAATAGGTACAGAAAGGTCAACTATCTGAGGAAAACCTACAAACCCACGAAGAAATTCATTAAAAATGCCAAAGGAAAAATTCTGACAATGGAATATCAAATTGCAAATAGGTGGAAAGAATATTTCAGTGGCTTGTTAAATTGCGAAGATCCACGACACACCTTAACTTCCCCCTAGCATAGACATCAGACCCTGAATAGCTACCACCAAATGCAGAAGAGAACAAGAAGTAGACAAAGCTGCTTAAAAAGGAGAGTAGCCCAGGAGAAGATGACATTCATACTGAAATAATTCAGGAAGCGGGTGAATATCTTGTCGCAATATTTCACAAATTGATAGAGACCATTTGGAACACTGAAAACATTCCAGAAGATTGGAATATGCACTAATCTGCCTCATCCACTAGAGAACGACCGAATGGCATGTGAAAACTACCGTGGTATCGCTCTGATAAATATTTGTCCTACGATCTTCTAGATCGAATCCATCATTGGACAATATCAATGTGGACTTCATCGCGGGAGATCCATTGTCGACCAATTCTTTGTCCTACGCCAGATAGTAGAGAAAAGGTGGGAATTTGGTGAAAAACTGCACATGCTGTTTGTCGACTTCAGAAAAGTATATAAGTGTATTCATCGAGAAAGTATGATGAGATGTCTGGAAGAGTTCGGTTTTGCCAAGGAATAGTTCCATGCTATAGTTCTACTATCTGCATCGCAAGAAGAATTAGGAGAAATGACGGACATTCTGCAAATGAGAGCGAGGAAATTTGGTCTTCAAATCAATCGTGACAATACGGAATACATGGTTCTACATCGTTGACATAATGCAACTCAAGAACCTCTTCCATCCTTACAGACAACTGAAGATTCTTATCCTCAAGTCAGGAAGTTCAAATATCTGGGAGCTGTATGCAGAGATGAACCGTGCAGTAAAATGTAAATACAGGCAAGACTACAGGCACGTAATTGCTGTTACCATGGGCTTAATGCTCTCCTCAAAACCAGAAGTTTGACAAGGTATTTCGAAATAAGCATCTACAAAACACCCCTACAGCCACTAGTACTAATGGATGTGCCACCTGGAATACAACTAAGCTATATCTGAGCAGACTGATGATATTTGTAAGGAAAGTCCTTCGAAAAATATTTTGGATCAGTTTACGATACTGAGTACGTCACAATAAACAGTTGTAAGATATTAACAAAGAGACGAAGATCGTGGATATAATAAGATGGATGTGGGCTTGATATGTTGCTCCAATGGCCGTAGACAGTACTCAACACCAATCCAATCAGCAGAAGGCCATGGGAAGACCTAGAATTCGATGGAGTAACTGCAGTCAAAGACCTCCAGAGAGCGGGACTGCTGGGAGAATAGCGGAAAATAGCCCTAGACAGACTGAAGTTGAGGCAATCTCTCAAAGCAGCGCGTGGTCCATTGGGCCTTATTGCCTAAAGTAGTAAGTAAAGTAGTTAATCAACAACGCGATTTGCATGGGAATGATATGGGATGTACCACTGTGTGTAATTCTTAGTATTGACAGTTCCTTTAAGTGAGTCACTGCAAGATGACTATTTACTTTTTATGAAGAAGGCCAATCATATGGCTTCAATGGTAGCTGTTACGGAGAAACACAAACTCACCACTCCTATTCCCTCCATTGCGAAGATGACGGTGCTGAAGAAGAGAGGAAATCGGGCAGCATCTACACTGAGAGGCCGCTCGCCGGGGTCGTTGAGATCGCGCAGCATGTAGTAGAGCGTGCAGCCGAAGCCCACCACGATGGAGAGGTTGGCGGCCGCAGAGAAGGGCACCAGGAACTTTAGGTCCCGCACCAGGCAGCTGGGCACCAGCGGCAGCAGAAGGAGCACGATGTAGACGCGCACGTCCAGCTCCGCCCACGGGAACAGCTGGTCGCACACCTGTGGGTACAGCCGGTCTGCACACGTGATGCTGCATCGGACCATCACCGTGTATATTTGTCAACATTGCAACAACTGATCACACATTTGCTTCCACCTTTGCCCACAGTTGAAGCAACAACTGTTATTTCTTAGTCTCTTGTAGTATTCGCGAGATAATCATACAAACTCACAAGAGATGTTGGTGCCACCTGTTTCCTCAGAATGACGTCATGGTACCTATTAAACGGATTAGTGTTTGCTGGGTTAGTGTCACATCCTCAATGGTTGTGCACACATTCACAGACGGTGCCGTAGAAACAATGTAAGCTGGATAAACTGCTGTGGCCCGATGGGTCAGTCTGAATCGTTATACTGCTTATCGGATGTTGTAATAGTTTATAGAGACTATATCACGAAGACCAGGATAAAACACATCACGTGCGACATCAGAAACACAGACAGTTATTTGGATTTAAGGGCACCTCTGCACCACTTTGGTACTACATAGTAACTGGCGGCCGGGATGGAGTAATCGAGCGGTCTAAGGCGCCTCGCTGCGGAGTGTGCGGTTGCTCGCCGTCGGAGGTTCGAGTCCACACTGAGGCATGTGTGTGTGTGTGTGTGTGTGTGTGTGTTGTCCTTAGGTTAGTTTACATCTACATCAACATCTACATCTACATACATACTCCGCAATCTGCGTGGCGGAGAGTACACTGTAGCACTACTAGGCATTTTCTTTCCTATTCCACTCCCAAATAGAACGAGGAAAAAAAAAGAATGCTCCGTAAGAGCCCTAATTTCTCTTATTTTGTCTTTGTGATCACTACGCGAAATGTAAGTAGACGGAAGCAAGATCCTGCTACACTCAGCTTCAAATTCTGGCCCTCTAAATTTCCTCAACAGAATTTCACGAAAAGAACGTCGTCTTTCCTCCAACGATACCCATTTGAGTTCCCGGAGCATTTCCGTGACACTCGCGCATTGGTCGAACCTACCAGTAACAAACCTAGCTGCTCACCTCTATACTGCTTCTATTTCTTCCATTAAACTGATCTACTGCGGGTCCCAAATACTTGAGCAATACTCAAGACGTGGCCGTACAAGCGTTTTATATGCGGTTTCCTTTACAGATGAAGTACATTTCCCAAAATTCACCCAATAAAACGAAGTCGGCTGTCCACCTTACTCACAACTGTCCTTACATGCTCGTTCCATTTCATATCGCTCTGCAATGTTACGCCTAGATATTTGAACGACGCGACAGCATCAAGAAGCTCACTACTAATGCTGTATTCGAACATTATGAGATTGGTTTTCGTACTCATGGGCATCACCTTACATTTTTCTGCATTGAGAGCTAGCTGCCATTCTTCGCACCAACTAGAAATTTTTTCTAAGTCATATATGCTATTACAGTCAGTTAAAGACGATACCCTCCCATACACCACAACATCATCAGCAAACAGCCGCAAATTACAAGTTACTCTGTCCATCAGATCATTTATATAGATAGAAAATAATAGCGGTCCTATTACACTCCCATGGGAGACGCTTGACGATACAATCTTCTCTAATGAACACTCGCCGTCGAGAACAACGTATTGCGTTCTATTACTATTCTTCCGGCCAGTCACAAATCTGTGAACCTATTCCATAAGCTCGTATCTTCGTTAGCAGTCTGCACTGTGGCACCGCGTCGAACGCCTTTTTGAAGTCGAGAAAAACACAAACCGCCTGGTGCCCTTCATCCATGGCTCGCAAGGTGACATGTGACAAAAGGGCAAGTTGAATTTCACATGAACGATGTTTCCTAAACCTGTGCTGATTCACAGAAAGAAGCTTTTCCGTTTCAAGCAAATTTACTATATTCTAACTGAGAATATGCTCCAAAATACTACATGAAACTGATGTCAACGATATTAGACTGTAATTGTGTGGGTCAGTTCTATTGCCTTTCTTATAAACGGGAGTCACCTGCGCTTTTTTCCAATCACTAGGAACTTTGCGCTGAGTTAAAGATTAGCGATAAATGCAAGCTAAGTATGGGGCCAATGCTGCAGAATACTCTTTGTAAAACCGAACTGGTAATCCATCCGGACCAGCAGACTTTTTACCTAGTTTATGTAGTTTGTAAGCTACGCAGTTAGATCCGATAGATTTACAAACTTTTGAACATTTAAGTAACTGGCGTTGGGCCTCCCAAATTCCAACGGGCAGCAGCAACCACTAGATGCAAACGGTGTGCAGACGTCTTCAGTAGAGTGGTCTTTATTGTCAGAGACTTACTGTAGGGTAAGGCGGTACAAATTCGATATAGGCACAATACCGATCAACTCAAGGTTTCGCGTCATTTGTCAGTCTCGTAGTGTTGGTAGTACTTTGTGTGGCGTTGTAGTGTAGCAGGTTTCTACAGTTCCTCCTGTCTTTTCCAAGAATACGCCACTTTGTGTTACGGAGATATAAATATCTTCCTGTCAATAGGTAAGTGAAGCTAATTAGCCACGGCGGAATAGCCGTGCGCTCTGATGCGCCCTGCTGCGGTGCGCGCGGCCGTTCGCCGTCGGAGGTTCGAGTACCTTCTCGGGCATGGGTGTATGTGTTGTCCTTAGGTTAGTTTAACTGAAGTACTTTGTAAGCTACGGACTAATAACCAAGTAGTTAAGTCCCATAGATTTTCAAACATTTGAACATTTTGAATATACTTAGGCTAATGCGCTCTTATAAAATTTCTAGCTAAGGGAGACTTGATTCGCTGTCAAAAATGCAATGCTCTGTACCACGAAGTATTCGTTATGTAGAAGATATCAGTGATCAAAATTGTACCAGGAAGTGATCACAATTGCACCTAGTCAGGTACATTTTCAATCGATTTTTCTCAATCTGTAACCTTTTTTGAGTGTTTATACCAACATTTGTAACTGTCTAATATTTGTGTTACATATTCATTAAACATCCAAGAACAAGTGGAAAAGAAACTGTTTTGTGGTGTTTATGAGGTGATCCTATAACTCAAGGTTACAGAGTCACCTTACAATATCCCAGAATCAACCAAATGGCTGTGAAAGAGTATACATCGACTTTGACTCACAAGGTTAATTAACGCGGCAAAACTTTTTCCCGGCGTAATGAATTTTCAAAAAACTTACGGGTATGCTGCTGGGTGACGTCGTCGACCACCACCAATATTTCGACAGGAGCACACCCTGCCATTCTCAAAGCACAACCGCACTCAAGGAAGCAATGTGGAAGCGAATTTAATACCTCGACTTGCAAAGGGTAAACAAGTAAGATAACACACCCAAAGGTGACCAAACATAAAAAAAATATCGATAGTGACTATTAATCAACAGATGAGGCAACATTAATTCTGTGTTCCTGTTTTTTGACGAGAGACAGTGCTGGATTCCAAGCAGAATTTAAAGAAAAACCACATATCTGTTTATAAGACCGCTTGCGTCTGTAAATAATTTTGTTGTTGAGCATTTTGCAACCATGGTTCGGCAATATTCACACCTGTCCATGCCTTTGTATTCAAAGTGGTATAATTACTACCTTGTTGAAGTCTGAAGGTATTCCACTTGTTCCATGTACCAGATGATATGGTTTTAGTGATACCTCGTCATCCTACTGACCTGCTTGAAGCTCGTCGCGACGAAGATGACGTAGACGCAGCAGGTGCTGTAGTAGGTGGCCACCAGCGCCACGTTGACGAACGTCCTGCAACACAACACGACCGACCTTACTGCAAAAGGCAACGTCAATTTAGCTGGACCTGCAGAATTGCCTTCTGTGTAGCACGTAAGGACAGAGATAAGAGATCCCAACGACAAAAGCCTGCAGTATGAGAACTTAGAATAAAGTGAAGAACGTTTCTTGAGAGGTGAATTCGGTTTAAAAACTGAAAAAAGTACAGTTTGCCTATTATCACTTCAAAAACTTTTATTCTGACCGGATTCGAATGCCATCATCAAAACCTGCACCGTATTAAAAATTACGTTTATTTTGCTATTTACAAAGGCGTAGCCACCATTACGTTACTATGGGGAATAGCACAGTCTAAAACAAACAGTCGCAAAAGTATATAGGGGCAAAAGTGCAGAAGAAATGATGCTTGCGCTCCAGGCGGTCCAGGTAACAACAGAAGAAAGACGTGATACAAACGGAAAAGTCATTAATTATGCTACTTTTATATGTCCCAGTAACTAAACATGCTGGTGAATTTTTTAATACAAGTATGAAAATGTAATTAAGGTAATATCACTCTGATGTTAACGGAAGTCGGTAATTTTTATTTTATTTTATACATATTTTATTTATTTATTTATTGAAATTTGAGTACTAATCTAAGTTGAAAGTTGATTTTCTGAAATCCGAAAGATTCAGACATTGCTAATTCAATGCCTCTCCCTCAATTCAATATTTCTAGTATAAAAAAGTCTGTAAAGTTTGATACCCAAGTCACACAATAGCAAAGTCGCAAACCTTTCGTCCTAAAACGTTTTAACACCGGATATGAATTGGAACCTTACATTTTCAAGGTGAAAAGGTACTGATTATGCTTACATCCACATGGCAGGGCGTAGGTTGAAGTTCCAAGGGCTTTTTAGCGGATTTAGGAGATTTTAATTCGTTCAAATTTAGACGCGATTTTTACATTCTTGGAGACTGCTTGGGAAAACTCCTGATAAACAATATTTTTGTCTTGTCATTCACGTTTCATGTACCTGATATGTTTTTGTTTCTTTACCTGCTTACCAGCTATCAAAATGTACACATTAAAGAATCGGACTTGCTAATATTAATAGTTCCTGCCAGTTTATAATTGGCCTTATTAATTATTTGTAACTACCCGTTTAATTACTCAGAGTAGTAGTTAACAAAAAAAAATGTCTGTACACACCAAACACGCATAATTTTTGTGAAATTGGCGTAATAATGTAAGTAGGCTCTATTGAAAGTGTTATCTGCAATCGGAAAGATTCACAAATTGTTTTTGTGCAGAAGTAATATCAGTAAGTAATGGTTAAGGTTACACAATTCTCATTATTTGCAGAAGTTCTGAAGATGCTAAGACTAAATGCAAATGTTAATTATTTTATTCCATAATCAGTGTAAATGAGGCATTCACCAGGTTCCAAAGTTCAGACAATGGCGGCGTGGCCGAGCGCATTGAGGCGCTATGCTGCAATGTGCGAGGCCATTCCCCGTCGGGGGTTCGAATTCCCCCTCGGGCATGGATGTTTTGCTGTCTTTTGTATAAGCTAGTTCATAAGTTGTTTGTAAGTTTAGCGACTGATGACCCCGCAGTTAAGACCCATAAGCCTTAGAAACATTTAAACATTTGATCCAAAGTTCATCTGCGCTGATTGACACTGGGTCACAGCATAGCACAAAGTCGTTTCACCACGTAGCACACATTCTCGAATAACGATAGAACTCGTGATATGGCTGCCAAGGCAAAAATAAATAAATAAATAAATAACGAATAAAAACCTTTTCATGGCACCATGTTCATGCAGCATGGTTATGCTAAAAGATGGGGTCTATTGTGTTGTTCAGAAAGGGTATGGCGCATCCCCGACATGCAGCAATTGTGATTTGTGGTTGTGTCAATAGCAGCCCACGTAACGAGGCCTTGAGTTGTGCGAATGCAGTCACCACTCTTCATGTTTGTGAGCAACGAAATTGCGGCCTTTATTTTCAAACAAACAGAAACTGGACTCGTCTGAAAACACTATCTGATGCCATTACTATCTCCGGTGACGTTGTTCCATAAGCCATCACTTTCTAGTATGTTTGTGCACATGAGTCGAAGGTAGGCCTAGAAGTAAACGACTCATCAAACTAGTAGCCATGGGCGACATTGCTTTACTGCGTTGATGTAGCTGGAATTCGCGTACCCACCGTGCGTCACGGCCTTTAGCTGCGGAAGTGTATAAGCAGCCTTTATATTTAGCCTCGATCAGTTTTAGAGCGGTACAGGAACGAAAATGAGTGGTCGTGGTATGAGGAACCTTTACCTTGTTTTACGTGTGTAGATGTAGAGTTACACAACGACTCAGAGAACATTTAACGACGCATGTTGCGGTTTATTCCCATCTGATTGCATTACTGAACCTTCCAATACCACTCTTGCTTAATAATAAATATGCATGCAATTAGCCAATTATAATTTTCTTTTCCAAAACTTTTGTTATTCTTGGTAGTAACGTAAGTAGCTGAAGTCATATGCTATAATTTGACGCTGGAGAGGTTCGTTTAATTATCAAATATTAATAAGTTAATGCCAGAGACGTATTGTTAGAATCCAGATAGTTCAAATGTTTATTAAGATTAAGGGACTTAACTGCGGGGTCATCAGTCCCTAAACTTACATACTACTTATGAACCACCTTATACTAAAGACGACAATACATCCATGCTCGAGGGATCCTGTATCATTTCCGTAACGCTGTCTCCCATGTATCGTGACAATACGAAACAAGCTGCCCTTCTTTGGACTCTTTCGATGTCCTTCGTCAAACCCACTTGATAAGGATCCTATACTGGGCAGCAATACTCCAAAAATGGACGGACAAGCTTAGTGTATGCAGTTTCTTTTGTAGTTCTGTTGCATCTTTTAAGGGTTCTGCCAATAAAACGCAGTCTCTGGTTAGCCTTTCCCACTACATTATCTACTTGTTCTTTCCAATTTAAGTTTGAAGTAATAGTAATTCCTAGGTATTTTGTGGAGTTTACGGCCTTTACTTTTGATTGATTTATCTTGTAAACAAAGTTTAACGGATTTCTTTTCGTACTCATGTGGACGACTTCACACTTCTCATTATTTAGATTTAATTGCCAATTTTTACAACATAGTGATATCTTATTCAGATCGTTCTGCAGTTGGTTTTGATCTTCAGCTGATTTTACCAGACAGTAAATGACGGCGTCATCTGCAAACAACCTAAGAGAGCTACTTAGCTTATCCCGTAAATCGTTTATGTAAATAAAGAACAGCAGAGGACCAATAACACTACCCTGTGGAACCCACGATATCACCTCTGTTTTAGTCGATGCCTTACCATCGATTACTACGAACTGTGTCCTGTCTGACAGGAAATCCCCTATCCAGTAGCAAATTTGGGGCGATATACCATAACCACGCAATTTGATTAAAACGGCACAAACAGCAACAGGTGGAGGAGCGCAACAGCATTTTGTGAAGTTTTCATTTAAAACACTGTGTCTGAGACGTGTTGTCTAACCTGCTGTGCAGACTAAACAGACGCACCTGGAGAAGTTCGCCCACGCCTTGAGCGGGGCCGGCCCATATAGGAAGGCGTACTCTGCCGTCTCCGCGAAGCCCAGCACCGGCACCCGCGCTCGCCGGCACAGCAGGTGCGAGCAGTGCACCTGCAACACAAGAACAACACTCCAGTTACAATGATATTACTTTACAGATTATTTTGTACTTAGGGCAAACACAACTTAGACAACATACCATTGTTAACAAATCCTACAAAAAATATTCAGATATTTTTTATTTGTTAAGTAAATCAAAATTCTGCCCTGCCACTGATGCGTGGCGACGCTGGCGCCAGTTTGATCTTTGGTTATCGGTCGACCTCAGCCGTTCTCTCGATTTCTCTGGCTTGCTGAACTTTGGTCAACCGTCGCTGGATTTAAGAGGGCAGAGGGCTATTGATGGGGAGAGCGGGAGTTTTGAGTGGAAGGGAGTGTGGTGTCGCACAAGTATGAAGTGCGCGCCACGTACTTTCGCCGCGCGCCGCCATCCACGCACGGCGCGGCGTTCTTACGACGTCAGCCGCGAGCGCCCTCTGCTGCAACTCCGCTCGTGGCCACGACTGCTGCATCGGCCACTTGGGAATCAGCTAGGCACCAGTTAAGACTTGGCTATCGGATAGGCACTAGGAATCATCAGTAGGCAGTCCTCTATCTGAACAATGTATCAACATGCTACTAGTCTGCTGCTCTCCAAGTTAAGTATTGTAATCTTTCTACGAAATATACTACTTGTTCTAATTTAGCCTAGTGTTTCTAGTTTCTGCTGTCCAAATGGATGGTCACCTCCGTATCTGCACACGCGTGTATCCTATTTTCCTGTGTCGGTCTCTCTCTACTCGGCCACAGACACGAAAGACAATCGGCGAAAACGAGACACAAAAGGGAGTCCTCGGTGGGCTTTACTTGCGCGCATGCGGCTGTTGTCACGTGAGCCAGCAGTGCTCGGGCTTCGGTGTGACGGCTTGGCAGCCGAGGTGCATTCGTTGTTATTGTGGAGCCCGTGGTTTCCGGGATATTGAGCTTTGAGTATAGTAGCTCACGGCAAAAGAACTGGATGAGGCATCATCGCTTTGTGTTACAACCAGACTCAGATGTAAACAACAAAAAATTTATTCCTCTAATCGGTACAGTCTGAAACAAGTAATATAACTGTCACAACGTGTGGCCGAACAAGTGTGAGGCCACAACTCACAAACACAAACACTTCTTATCGTAATGGAGAGCACGATCCTCCGAGACAACTGCCGCTGGTTTTTTTTCCCTTTATAGTTATTTCAACCCCAACCTGTGTACAGGCTGTAGGCTGGCAGCAGCTTCTGTGGCTGTTCTTCAGCCTAGTGAAACGCATATGATCACAAGAAGTAATGCACATGATAAGTGGAATAAAATTTGCAGAGTTAAAACCATAGACAATGTTAGATTACGGAGAACAAAAATTAAAAAGGCAATTTGACAGACGTATACATGGAAGACAGATACAAACACGCGACGATAAAATACACACATATATTCATAAAAACTATTCAGAGCCACGGTGACGGGTAAAATTACATTGAGAGACACGCGCTAATCAGGGACAGTTGAACGGTTCACGCGGTAAAAAATTGTAAAATGTGGTTGGTAAGGCACTGGTTAAAACACACCAAATATCACTAAGCACTGACATTGGCACTGGAGCACTGTTTAAAAAGGTCGAGACGCCCCTGCGGGGTGGGGGAGGGGATGGGAGAGGAACGGGGAAAACGTGGGGGCAGGGGGAGGAGATGGAGGGGAGGAAGGGGGAAGGGGGGTGGACGAGACTCTGGGGGCGGTGTAGGGGCAGCCAAGTGGGGGGAAGGAGGGGATGGGGACAGCTGGTTATTTCTTTTCCTTTATTGTGTTTTATACCAGTACACTGGCAGGCTGGCAGCAGCACTATAGGCTGCTATTCAGCCGAGAGTAATTAAAAGACATATATGAGTTGAGAATTAAAATACATAACAGGAGATAAAATAACGGAGATACAGTAACATAGACAAGGCGACAGCTTGGAGTACATTACAATAGACAGATGATTAAAACCACATTTAGTTAGTTAAAAATGTTGAGCCATGGTGATTTTAAAAGAAAATAATAAAAAAATATGTAGGACGACAAGAACACAGGACGGCGAGTACACGGAGACACTAATTAAAACACACGGTGCGACGCTTGTCTGATTGTGATGGACGCAGTTAAAAAACATACGCTTCACTGGAGCACAGCACACAACATTTGGCGTAGCGCCGGCCGCGGTGGCCGAGGGGACTGAGGCGCTTCAGTCACGGTCTGCCCGGTCACTACGGTCGGGGCATGGATATTTGTGCCGTCTGTAGTCTTAGCTAGTTCATAAGTAGTTTGTAAGTTTAGGAACTGATGACCCCGTAGTTAAGTCCCATAAGCTCTACAAACCTTTGAACATTTGAACTTGGCATAGCACTGTTAAAACTGTCGGTCCAGGACTACGAGAAAGGGGGGGGGGGGGGGAAAGCGCGGGGGAGAGGAAAAACGGCGGGGAAGGAGGCGGTAGGGAGGAGGCGTAGGGACTCCAGGGCGGGGAGGGGGTAGCCAAGCGGGGGAGGGGAAGGGGGGGACTGAGGCGCTCCAGTCACGGTCTGCACGGCCACTACCGTCGGGGGTTCGAATCCCCCCTCGGGCATGGATATTTGTGCCGTCCTTGTTCGTAGGTAGTTCATAAGTAGTTTGCAAGTTTAGGGACTGATGACCGCGTAGTTAAGTCCCATAGACTCTACAAACATTTGAACACAATTTTTGGAGGGGAAAGGAGGAGGGGAGAGGGGGTCCTACATGTATGGGGGGGGGGAATCAGAGCTGGTAGGACAGGTATATTTCAGGACGGAGGACATCAGGGAGGGGGGCGGCGGAAATTACCCTGGGAGAGGACATGGAGGGTGTGGAGATGAAGGGAAGGGGGTATAACGCGGTAGAGGTGTGGCAGAGGCCCAGGGTTGGTGAGGATGGGGTGGACCAGGGGGTACCGCTGGTTAGTCTGCGGTGGCCTTATATTAGGATCAGATGGTTCAACTAGCACGGAGGGCGCTTGTTCCAGGCCACGCCCAGGATCGCACTAGTGGAGCCCCTGTTGGAGAGCTTCGAGATATCGCAGTGTGGCTATCCCTGGATGTTTTGCAGTTACGGTGCGCGACTCCTACAGAGCTGGCAACCCGCAACGATGTGCTGTTGGAAGGGCAGTCGAAGTTCCAGGCGTCGAGTACCGCGGTCGTAGCACTTTGCAAGCCTGGAGGTGGTGACTGAAACTATGTTATGTGATCTGCTACGTGTTTAACTACTGGTTTTTGTTTTCAGGATAATCACCTACTTGCTTACCTTATTTGGCAGGCTGTATAGTGTGTGTGGGCCTGTTAAGACTGGGTTGTGGCTGGTTCAATAACCTGGTTTGATGTTCGGAAGTGGCAGCATGGGTAAAGACCCCCGAGACATTGATACGGATTTGCATACTGCAGTGGTAAACGGCAAGCCGTACATCGTTCTGCTGTTTCTTGTTAGATGAAATTTATACATTTGCGTGTTGTTCTGCACTTGTGGGCTAATGTATCGCGCTGCCGTGCCTTCTATAGTTTAGACAGCTTTGTAATTGACTGGTAAACTGTTGTATGTTCTAAGTAATTCCTCTTGAAGAGGCAGAAGGGGAAAGTTTTCCTGGTTAAAAATATTAAGTAGTGTAAGTAAATTCCCTTGTAAACATTTTTAGTGTCCTTTCTATGCGCAGTGACTTATTTGTCATATTGCAGCTTGTGCTACGTATCGTGTGCCCTTTCCTACTGTACGGTCGGTTCGGTGGGTTGACGTCTTGGCGCACGCGAGTTTGGGCGGTGACCGTTACTTGGCGTCGTGACATACACCTTTCCACTGGGAAATCAAAATTTTATATGAGTATTCTTTTCACCTGTTCCTCCCGATGCTGAGCCGTCCCCTGTGGTGTGTAGTCTGGATTCTGAATTCCGGAGCGGTATGGGGCGTATCATTCGTTCGGCTGCTTGTAACTACAAACTTAAATTATTTACAGTTCTTTCACATTAAAGTGTGACTTGCAATTCCTGTAAAAGGCAATCCTTTCTTTACGGAATCATTGTACGCTAGGCAAATCTATGGTTCTTTCTTTGTAAATGTATTATTCATGTCGGGTAGTATACTATTGAAAACCTTGTAAGATTGATTAAATTTCAAGGGATCTTCTCCCTGCCTGTTTCATTGATTAAAGGATCTGTTAGAGGTCGTGTGTCACAGTACGTTTGGTATTACTTAATTATTTTAATTCAGACTGACTTTCTACTTATTATTTCAAGCCTTGTGGATGTATCTGTTTAATTGAATATGTGGTTAATGGGACGCTTAGGGCCGCACCGATTACCTGGGGTTTAACTTCAATAAAGCTGTGAGCTTATACCCTGTTAGTAATTAAATTATTGTCTCCCCCCCCGTTTGATATTTCCCTGTGTAATTGTAATGATTCTAGCACGTACCAGCTACATTATCTATATAGAGATCATTTATTACGAACCACAATCGGTTTCTCACCGTTATAGGTACACCTTCACATCGATGGTATTATTTCATAAGGTCACAGAAAATTATTGATGACTAATCTTTCAGAAGTGCGGCTCCGTAGAACAGTGGTAGAGTGCCCGACTACAAATCCAAAGGTCCCGGGTTCGATCCCCTCCAGATCCTACGATTTTTATCTGTCACTTTCCACTTCTTTCACCTCCGGCAGTGTTGCCGATGTGAAAAATACCGAGTAGCACCGTGGTTCGGAACCCATGTTAAACTGTAGGTCCCCCTATAACTGGCTGGGTAAGTCAGTTCCAAAGTCGGAGGACGGCAACGGCATACCACCTCCAAACAGGACCATGCCTAGTAAAGCACTGTGGTGTTAAAACCAATCTTCGGATTGTTGACTGCTTTACCTTTTACTCTTTCAGACATATCCCAGAGAACAGACACCATTGGTCAACGTTAAAGGTCAAAAATTCCGAAATACACTAAAAGGTTGAAAATTGGGGGGTTACTCGAACCCGGATTTCCTGCTTCGGATCAGGAAAGGGGTTCGTGTTTGTTTCGTGTTGATCGATACGCTGTTTATTACAGAAGTGGGCAGCCCTCTGGCCGAATGCGCTGAGCTTCCGCGCCGGCGTGCGCTACCTAGACACGCTTCTCGTTGAGTTGTTCCAACGGCGTCTACTGTTTAAGTATCTCAACGTCTCGGGAACAATCTCACTACCACTTCTTCATGATAAGATCTCTTCATTCGTTAAATGTGTTTAATAAGAATGTAGTTATCAAATATAAGAGAACCAGCCTCCTGACATAGCAACATATCTTGACAGGTCTTCTTGGGAGTTAACTCTTTTCCAATAATCACAAGAGAACCCAAAATAGCAAACACCTCTGATTTAAACCGTTATTAATTCAAGCAAGCAGTGTGTTACTTACTATAACAAGTACAACGTTTATTTTATCACTTAAGTACACGTATACAAAGGCTTATTATCTGCTTTGTTTCTCCAACATATCCAGACAAAGAATAATTATAACATAGTAAAAAACTACGGAATATACATACAGTCCATAAGTTTAATTTATCTCGGAATAATTATATCACTTGCACAGTGGATTCTTCGCCGATTCTTTTTCTTCTGCACAAAACCTGTACAGAGAAAACCTGGAGCCAGAAAATATTCTCCTACCATTTTGCTAAATTAAATATGACTCATTAAATAATTATACTGGACTTTCTTGAGCCTCTAGCAGGAAACATGTAGTGTAAGCTGTTACACTACAACGTCTTGCCCAAATTCTGGACATACAGCACACTACGATGGTAGTGCTCGCAGCTCAACTGCGTTTCCTTAAAAGATCGGTGTGTACCCGCAAAGATATTGTTGATTGCTGGGTTTGGCAGCGCACCATGTCAACAATTGTGTGTATAATTTCAAAACGACATATAGACCATAGCTGTTTTTTTTTTTACCCACATTAGGTTACGGTAGTAACACTAAAAGTGGGACTTTGCGATCGTCTTTTGACAGCCCGAAATTTAAATGAAAATAACGGCTTAACCATTCACGTGACACTAAAATTGAATAACGGAATATGTAGAGGAGAACATTCTCTACAACTTTGGTCTCTTATGTTTTTTTTTCATATCTCGTATCGTTTCAGATATATTTGTAAAAATAACGGTGATTTTAGGATGTATGTCTGTCTGTCTATCCGTAACGTGTTCCCTGTTTTTAAGACCAACCGTTCAATCGATCAGCACCAAATTTTACAGACATAATTGTAGGCCGTCAGAGACCAGAACCTCCCTTTTTTTCAAATTTTTCGGACAAAAAATACGATAGTAATAGCAAAAACAGTCGTTTGGAATATAATTGTAATTGCAAACGAACCGTTCATCTGAAACGAAAATTGAATAGCTTAATTGGTAGAGGGGAAAATTCTCTACAACTTCGCTCTATTATGTTTATTTCATATCTTACACCGTTGCAGAGATATTTTCAAAAATAACGGCGATTTGACGATGTCTGTCTGGCTGTAGCGTGTTCCCACGTTTTAGGTCGAACCGTTCAAGCGATCGGCACCAAATTTTACAGACATAATTGTTGGCTACCAGAGACCACGACCTCGCTTTTTTAAATATTTCGGACACGAAATACGTCAGCAATAAAAAAAGCCGTTTGTAATGTAATTTAATTGCAAATAGACCGTTCACCTGACGCGAAAATTGAATAAACGAATTTGTAGAGGAGAAAATTCTCTACAACTTTGTTCCCTTATGTTTTTTTTTTTTTTTCATATCTCGTATCGTTTGACAGATATTTACAAAAATGACGGAGTTTTGACACCTTTCATTGAATTAACGAAACCCAGCCGTTGGCAGATGTCACGTGACATTCCTCGCCCAGAACTCTACGTGGCATACGCCACCTTGCGTTGCGTATTTGATGATTTTCTTATTGTAACTTACATGTTGTCATTACAGAGCAATGGCGCACTGAAGAATTAACAAAAACTCGTAGTTCTTCGTACGATAAATGATAATCTAGTGTGTACAAATGCCAGATTAGCATCAGTTAACAACAACTATCAATAATATCACATTAAAGAACACAACTCCTGCCTGTTATCCGTAGCGTAGTGGGTAACGTTTTGGACTGTCACTCTGAAGGACACTTGTTCGGAACCCGCTACTACCTAATTTTTTTTCCTAAATGGTTTAAGGCACTCTTATCAATTGCTTTTTATTATTTAGATTATTATTTTGGTCCAAAATGTTTGCAAAAACTGACAAAACTACAAATCTAAAGTTGGCCGTAAAACACGTCAGTGCTATTTTTTAAAGTAAGTACCGTTTTGAAATTTGAAACAGACGGGCTAAGATATCTCAATAATTTTATTTTTACACGAAACCCTGAAAAACCGTACTTAATCTACTTTTTTACATAATTTCATAACGTTGTACAAGTTTTTGAATACCCTCGTCGAGAAGTTTGCCGCCTGACTTGTTAACCACAGCATCACAGCTGTTTTGACTTCGTCATCGTCTTGAAAACGCTGACACTACGAGACACATTAGGAAAGTCATCCCGCAAAGAGGAAATCGTAAAGCGTCTGTTTTTTCTGACTTGATTGTTCACTTCCTGCACCAAACTTTCATTAACGACCGAAGAACGCCCACTTCGTAGTTCACCATGCACATTTGTGCGGCCATCTTTAAATGCTCTCACCCACTTTCTTACCATCCTATCACTCATAATGTATTCTCCGTAAACTCCACAGATCTCACGATGAATTTCGACCGGTCTTAGGCCTTTAGAACCAAGAAATCTTATAACCGCCCGTACTTCTCAGTCGGCGCCACTCACGATTATCGGATCCTTCTTACTCAGTGCACAAGGAAGAATCAGACTGTAGTGGCGTCAGTGCGTAGACAACAGATGTAGGTACCCAGTGCGCATTCGCACAACGCCGACTGCAGCGCTGCAGCCGCGGTGTGGCAAAACGACACGCCTCGTACCAGTTACACCGAACAGCCGAAACACTGGTGTACTCGTGTAAACGCAAACACAGATGTGTAAACACACCGAAAATGGCGCTGCAGTGGCAACGCCCATACAACAAGTGTCTCGCGCAGACGTTAGATCTGTTACTACTATTAAGGTAGGAGGTTATCACTATTTAAGTTAGTCTGAACGTGGTGTCATAGTCGGCACACGAGAAATAGGATACAGTATCTCAGAGGTAGCGATGGGGTGAGGATTTTCTCGTGCGCAGGTTACACTAGTGCACCGTAAATATCGGGAATCCGGTAAAACATCAAACCTCCGACATCACTGCGGACACAAAAATATCCTACAAGAACGGGACCAAAGGCGACTGAAGAGATTCGTTCAACGTGACAGAAGTGAAACCCTTATCCAAATTACTGTGGATTTCAATGCTAAGGAAGCAACAAGTGTCAGCGTGCGAACCATTCAACAAAACATCGAAGATGAAGGCCTATTCGTGTATTCGTACTGACTGCATGAGACAAAGCTTTACGCCTCACCTGGGCTCGTCGACAACGACATTGGACTGTTGATGACTGAACACATGTAGCCTGGACTGAAGAGTAATTCAGTTGTATCGCCTCTACATGCCAGCACGGGACTGTTCAAGCTGGCGGACGATCTGTAATGGTGTGGGGCGTGCGGTTGGAGGGATAATGCACCCCTGATACATCTACAGGCTGGTCCATTGATAGTGAGCGAGCCAAATATCTCAGGAAATAAGCATCAAACGAAAAAACTATGAAGAACAAAACTTTTCTAGCTTGAAGAGGAGAAACAGATGCCGATATGGTAGGCCCGCTGATGACGCTGCCATAGGTCAAACCGATATCATCTGCATTAAAAAAAATAGATAGCTCCTTTTTTATTAGATATTCGTCTAGTACGTAAATAAATATGAATGTTTTATTTGGAACACTTTTGTCGCTTTGTGATAGATGGCGCTGTAATGTTCACAAACGTTTTGCTTACAATTTTCACGATTTTATACGAACAGTGGGTAACAGGTAGGTTGTTTAAATTACAACACAGAAAGTAGGTACGTTTGAACTTTATTTCGGTTGTTCTAATGTGATACATGTACTTTTGTGAAATCATCATACATTATGAGAACGCATGTTACTGCGTGATTACCTGTAATTACCTCATGACTTCAATAAATGCTCAAAATTATGTCCTTCGACTTCAATGTCAAAATGTTCAAATGTTTGTAAATCTATCGGACCAAACTACGTGTTCATCAGTCCGTAGCTTACAAACTACTTAAACCTAGGTAAACTAACCTAAGGACAACACACACACACACCCATGCCCCAGGGAGGACTCGAACCTCCACGGCGAGCATCCGCGCGCTCCACAGCGAGACGCTTTAAACCGCTCGGCTACTCCACCGCGGCTAACTTCAATGCATTTGGCAATACGCGTAACGAAATTCCTCTCAACATTGAGTAGTTCGCCTTCAGTAATATTCGCACATGCATTGACAATGCGCTGACGCATGTCTTCAGGCATTGTCGGCGAATCACAATAACAAATATCCTTCAGTTTTACCCACAGAAAGAAATCCGAGGATGGAAGATCCGGTGAAGGTGCGGGCCGTGGTGTGATGCTTCTAGGACCAATCCACCTTTCATTAAATATTCCATTTAAGACCAGTTCAACTGCACGCGAGCCATGTGTTGGACATCCATCATGTTGAAAGTACATCGGCATTCTGTGATTCAGTGAAACATCTTGTAGTAAAATAGGTACAACATTACGTAAGAAATCAGCATACACTGCACCATTTAGATTGCCTTCAATAAAATAGGGGCCAATTATCCTGCCTCCCATAATGCCGCAGCATACATTAACCTGCCAAGATCGCTGATGTTCCATTTCTTGTAGCCATCGTTTATTTTTCGTTACGCAATAGTGCATATTATGTCGGTTTACGTTCCCTCTGTTTGTGAATGACGCTTCGTCAGTAAACAGAACGCGTGAAAAAAATCAGTTACAGTCCCGTAATTTATTTTGTGGCCAGTGGCAAAACTATACACGATGTTCATAGTCCTCGCCATGCAAATCCTGGTGCATAAAACTTTGGTACGGGTGAAATTTATGTTGCTGTAGAATTCTCAACACCGACGTTCTTGAGATTCCCGATTATCGCTCAGTTTGTCTGCTACCGATGTACGGATTAGCCGCAACTGCAGCTGAAACACTTTCTTGGGCATGATCACTTGTTGCAGGTCGTGGTGGACGTTTCCCTTGTGGCTGGACAGTTCCTGACTCTTTAAATAGCGCAACAATCCGAAAAAAGGTCCAGACACTTATCTTCCAGGATAACGATTAACATAAATAGCACAGTCCCGTTAGGCATTTTGATCATAATATCCATACATAAATACCATATCGACCCTTTCTGCAATTGGTAAACGGTCCATTTTAACACGAGTAATGTATCCCGAAACAAATACCGTCCGCACTGGCGAAATGTTATGCGATACCACGTACTTAAACGATTGTGACTATTACAGCGCTATCTATCTCAAAGCGAAAAAAGTGTTCCAAATAATACATTCTTATTTATTTACATACTAGACGAAAATGTAATAAAATGGGTATACCTATTTTAAAAAATGCGGTTATATCCGTTTGACCTATGGCAGCGCCGTCTAGCGGGCCAACCATAGCGCCATCTGTTTTCCCCCTTCAGTCTAGAAAGTTTTGTTCTTTTTAGTTTTTTCGTTTGATACTTATTTCGTGAGATAATTGGCCCGGACATTATCAATGTACCACCCTTTGTATACGAATTTGAGTGATACATACGTACGCGTCCTGGATGATTATCCATTCATATCCATTATGCATTCTGACAGACTTACGCAATTCCACCAGGTCAGTGCGATGCCCCACAAGTACAGAAACGCAACAGAGTAGTTCCAAGAATTCTGAGTTTAAATACCTCCGCTGGCCACCATACTCCACAGACATGAACGTTATTCAACATATTTGTGATGACTTGCAACGCATTGTTCAGGAGAGATTTCCACCTCTTCGTACTGTTACAGAATTATCGACAGCCCTGCAGGTTGCATGAATTCCCTGCAGCACTACTTCAGACATCATCGCATGTCGTGTTGTGGCACTGTTGTCTGCTATCGAGGGGCATGCAAGATATTAGGCTGGTGTACCATGTTCCTTGGCTCTTTAGCGTATCTTTTATCAAATCTGCCATTAAAATTAGGCAGTTAAAGCACATAAGATTTACGCCTGGTAAATGAAAACCTTTTTTTCGGAATCAATAAAACTGGTCCATTGTAGCCACTCGACTTCTATAAGTTTTAAAATTCTTGTTGAACAACGTTGTCAAATAACACCAAGAGAAAGCAATTTGGTACAACGTGACACTTATTAGAGCATTAGCTGTTTTAGATGTTTTTGGGGAGATACACTGATTTAAAAGTCCAAATGAAATAGTGACTTGGAAACTTACGCATGGGACTATAACTTGAAAATTAATGTTTGTGAAATTTTCACTGGTCATATGAAATAATCAAATCCACCTCAAGACGCACATATAACAGTGCAAAAGCGGTTGTGGTGCCTTATAATGGATCTTTACTCATGTAATGCAGCGCCTAAGAATTCTTATCTGTTTGACAAAAAATTATATTTTAAATACAAGTTTTTGGATTATATTTGGAAATTTCAGAACAATAATGTATTATTTGTGGATGTGCCTTCTGTTATCAAGAGTTGAAATTTCATTACAAATTCATTCTATTTCTCATTAGTGGACAGTAACACGTACTGTTGATTTACACTGAAGTTCAAATGTTCAAATGTTTGAATAGTTATGGGACTTAACTACGGGGTCATCAGTCCCTAAACTTACAAACTACTTATGAACTACTTACAAACTAGGACGGCACAAATATCCATGCCCGAGGGGGGATTCGAACCCCCGACCGTAGTGGCCGTGCAGACCGTGACTTGAGCGCCTCAGTCTCCTCGGCCACCGCGGCCGGCTACACTGAAGTAACAAAGATGGTATGGTTCAAGAACATTAGTTAACATTTACATTTATTGAAATTCATTTTTGTATTTTATAGTTTCGAAGACATTCCCACGCAAATTAATATGTCGCATTACGAAAAAAAATAAGGGTCCATGTATTTTGGCCCCTCTAGTTATCCACCAGCTTTCTTCAACATTGGTGATTTAAGTTAAAATAATGTTCAAATGTTTGTATAGCCTATGGGACTTAACTACGGGGTCATCAGTTCCTAAGCTTACAAACTTTAAGCTTTATGTTATGAACTAGGTAATACTAAGGACGGCACAAATATCCATGCCCGAGGGGGGATTCGAACCCCCGACCGTAGTGGCCGTGCAGATCGTGACTGGCGCGACGCAGTCCCTTAGGCCACCGCGGCCGGCTTAAAATATATGCAATCAATTGCTTTTATGATTGTTTTCTATTAATCCATATCCATTTTTTAGAGCTTTGCATCAACATCAACAGTGGAGATGTATCAGGAACGTTATATTTTCCTGTTCCAGGTGTAGTTAGACGCTGTGATGGAGGTTTGTGTCTTTTTACTCCTGCTATGTGCGTTTTCACATTGTACTTTGGACACAATCAGTATCCTCACATCACACTATGTTCCTTCATCTGACTTACAATTCCCCATTTAATGTAAGGATTGACTAATGTTCCTGTAACATCTCCACTGATAACGAGCCTGCAGTGTCTGGCAAACAAATTATATTTTGTTTTTACACAATAAAAGCAATGTACTCTACAGTTGTAGTTCGTAATCCAAGACGGATATTTAGAAATTCTTCGACATTGATTATTTACCTTTATAAAAAGAATTAAAAACATTGCGCTTTGTCAACGACATAGTAATTCTGTCAGAGACAGCAAAGGACCTGGAAGAGCAGTTGAACGGAATGGACAGTGTGCTGAAAGGTAAGATAAGATGAACATTAACAAGAGTAAAACAAGGGTAATGAAGTGCAGTCTAAGAAAATAAGGTGATGCTGAAGGAATTACATTAGGTAACGAAACAATGAAGGTGGTAGTTGAGTTTTGTTTCTTGGGCAGTAAAATAACAAATGATGGTCGCAGTACAGAGGATATAAAATGCAGAATGGCGATGGATAGAAAAGCGTTCTTGAAGAAGAGAAATTTGTTAACATCGAATATTGATTTAAGCTAATGAAGTCCTTTCTGGAGGCATTTGTATGGAGTGTTGCCTTGTATGGGAGTGAAACATAGACGATAAACAGTGCGGACAGGAAGAGGATAAAAGCTTTTGAAATATGGTGCTACAGAAGAATGCTGAAGATTAGTTGGGTGGATCGCGTAACTAATGAGGAGGTACGGAACAGAATTGGGGAGAAAAGAAATTTCTTGACTAAAAGAAAGGATAGATTGGTAGGACACATTCTTAGACATCAAGGAGTTGTGAATTTAGCGTTGGAGGGAAGTGTGTGGGGTAAAAACCGCAGAGGAAGACCAAGAGATGGATACAGTAAACAGATTCAGACACATGTAGGTTGCCGTTCTTATGTCGAGTTGTAGAGGCTTGCTCAGGATAGAGTATTGTGGAGAGCTGCATCAAACCAGTCTCCGGACTGAAGACCACAACAACAACAAGAACATAAAAGTCACTGTACGGATGATAATTCAGGTTGATGTAATTTAAAAAATAATTTCTGTGCGGAAAGTGCCCTTAAGCCACTCCTCGGGGCTTAGTTCAATGGCATACAATGAAGAACGCTCACAGCGGAAGTCAACGGTTAAAACGAATGGCGAAGGCGTATAAAACCGTGCCAGTTGTGGGAGGTGATCGGGAGCTACTGCCGAGGCAGCGTGTAGCGTCTACTTCTACCTTTACGTGCTGAAAGTCTCGTAATTCCATTCGAGTAAGAATAATACGAGGTTTGGAACTTAAATAGTGGCAACTATTTATTCACAACCGATAGAAAAGTATTACATGTTTGCACCTGTTACTGTCCTTCAAAGTAGTCACCAGCGTTTTGTAGAGCTTGTTAGCAGCCGTGTGGAAGATGCAGTGTACCACAATCAGAGCCTGCTCTGTTGATAGTGTGAATGAAGCGGTCTTCTGCCTGTCGAATCTCTGGAAGAGTTCTGACGCGAATGCGACGAAATGGTTCCTTCATCTTCGGAACCAAATCAGAGTCACAAGGACTTGAGACCGAAGAGTATGTTGGATGGTACAGTACTTCCCACTCCCATCGACCCAACAATGCAGCCACGGCTTGCGCTGTATGCGCCCGCACATTGTCATGCAAACTGTTGGGTGGCTTGCGCAGATAGTGTTGCCGCTTCTTTCGATAAGCTGGTCGCAGGTTATTCTCCAGAAACGAACAGTATTACTGTGGTGTCGCACAAGTCCAAAGTGCGCGCCACCTACTTTCGCCGCGCGCCGCCATGCACACACGGCGCGGAGTTCTTACGACGTCAGCCACGAGCGCCCTCTGCTACAACTCCGCTCGTGGCCACCACTGAACGACATCGTTCACTTGGGACTGAGATAGGAACCAGTTAACACTTCGAAATCAGATAGGCACCCGTGAAGACTTGGCTATCGGATAGGCACTAGGCAGGCCTCTAGCTCAAGTATGTATCAGCATTCTGCAGTACTGAGCTATGTAAAAGTTAAGTATTGTATAAATTCTGTGCAATATATATCTCGTTCTAATTTACTCTAGTGTTTCTAGTTTCTGCTGTCCCACTGGCTGCTCACCTCCGTACCTGCACAAGCGTGCATCCTTTATTCCTGTGTCGGTCTCTTTCCACTCGGCCACCGACACCTAAGACGGAAACGAGACACAAAAGCGGCGACGAGGCTGGGACACAAAAATTACTGTGCCTTGACAGTCTGCTGTGTAGGAACGTAATGCGGTAGGATAACACCATGACAGTTGTACACGAAAATTACCGTAACTTTCACTACACTCTGGCTTTGACGCACTTTCGACTTTTGCGGCGATAATGACGGCATTCGTTGGAGGCTTTTACCCAACGTGCCACTGTTATGTACGGCAATGCCGATTCCCCGCATGCCACTTGAAGACCTTGATGACACTGTCGTGCTATATGACCTCTGAGACATTCAACCTTGATCCAATTCCGTTGTTCCTGTTTCGAAAATATAGTGACACCGTTACGTTAGATCGCTCGCTCACAATTTACTGTGTTTCCCTCGATTGTGCGCACGCCGGTAACGTGGGACGGGCGAGTCCATTTACTCGGTATGTTAACAACATGTTCCATCTGACAATAGTAGATTCCATTGCATGGCTTCTGCACAGCAGTGTTGTCACTAAGTTCCAATCCTCGTAATATGCCTTGTGTACGTGATACTACCGTCATCTGGAACCGTGCTTGTGTGCATCCCATAACTTTTCTCCCAACACTACGAGTGGTAAATGATGTCTTTCTATATACATGTGGCGTTTGTTCCGAAAGAACATACGTCACTTCTGATCCTGCAGTTGTTGTTGTTTGTAGAACTTATGGGACTTAACTACGGGGTCATCAGTCCCTAAGCTTACAAACTACTTATGAACTACCTAAGATTAAGGACGGCACAAATATCCATGCCCGAGGGTGGATTCGAACCCCCGACCGTAGTGGCCGTGCAGACCGTGACTGGAGCGCCTCAGTCCCCTCGGCCACCATGGCCGGCGGAGTTGTTATTATTTAATATTCACAGAATATATGACATCAACTGCGATTGGGCAAAGCTGAAAATGTGTACCCAGCCGGGATTCGGGACAGACGCCACATGTATATATATAATATGCCGGTGACGGGCAATAATCCTATCGTTAGTGGGGAGGGGTGGGCAAGTTTAAAGCTCTTACTCTTACGGGAATTAGTTTGATAACTACGAGTTTGAGTACTGTGGGCAGGGCGAAGCTGGGAGTTTGTATCTGACGGGAGGCGTGCTTAGGTAGTCCTTGCAGGTGCGGTGATCACTGTGTCCTCAGTGGTGTAGGGGTCAGCGCAACTGCCTAGACAGCAGGAGACCCGGGTTCGAATCCCGGCTGGTACACATTTTCAGCTTTGCCCAATCGCAGTTAGTGTCATATATTCTGTGAATATTGATGTCTTTCTGTTGATGGAGGGCATTGTTAGACTGATGCGTGTACTCACCAGCATGTGGACGCAGTGCGCGCAGAGAATCCCGATGAGGATGGTGCCGATGAAGCCGACGACGGTGCCCGCGTTCTTGAAGGCCATCGGCATCGCCAGAATGCCCGAGCCAAGGCTGCCTTTCAGCAGGTGCATCAGCGCGCCGAGGTCCCTGTGGGCAACCATCGAACGCCTCAGGAACACATCAGCTTCAAATGGACGTGTTGAATGATGCGTATGGTGTAAGACACCATAAAATGTACGTAAATGCGCCTATACAGACAACACGCAAAAACCTTTGCCAAATTACATGCATGGCTGTGAGCAAAGCGGAATAGGGACGAGGGATGCCACAATAGTAAAGAGCGAGAGTTGAGAATTTGGATCGCATGGTTAAGTGCACCGACAGCGGAAGGGGTTTGGGCAACCACTGGTATGGATGATAGCATCGATGCGTCTTAGACCGCGGTCTGCGTGGGCTACACCTTCTAGCGACAGCGCGCGACATTCAGCGACGCGACACTGCTGCTACAAGCGGCGACATTCGGCGACATGGTCGGGTGTCCTATGTGAGCGCGACAACTTCTCTCTACAAGATGGCCGCAAAAACCGATCAGCTGTGTCTAAAGTAGCCATCCGTAAACCGTGGAATACACATAGCTCCACAGTAAGGCAATAAAGTTTTATTAACTTCAGGAACATAAAAGGAATGCTGTGCATGCTGTGCATTACATTTACATTACATTTACGAAGCGAGGAATGTTCGTGTACTATTTCATTCGGAACTTCAAATACGAAAACAGACTATGAATACCACTGGCCAAATTCTTCGAAAGTACAACGACGAGTACAGCTACTTTCAACTATGTTCTCAATGGGTTTTTGTGATTACAAACCATCAACAACTGAATAAGTTCGAAATATGTCTTATTGGAAAACGATAGTAAATCACTCAGCCCGTACACTTTTTTTTAATATCAGGCAGTGTAGCGTAGGGGTAGCAACTTACTAGTTTGTAGTTCCAGTAATTTTTGCGGTCGCTGGTTCGCTTCCCGTTCCATCTTATATTTTAATTACTGCAATTACAACACTTTCACCTTTTATTTGTGCAAGGTTTTATGTATTATCTTTAGAAAGCACCACAGATTCTTTTTTAAAACTTTTTACCCCTAGTTCATCTTCATTGCAAACACACGTACCCAACTGTACACCTACAAAGCACATTAAATTGCTACTGAAACATTATATCCTGACTCAGAAACGTAATTTACACGCATTTACACGCATCTCGTTTGACATCCCAGAGTTACCTCTCTCTCTCAGGAGTACTGTAACTTTGTTATTACCGGTACTGCAAATGCACAAAGCACACAAATGCGAGTAATTCTTCAAATCACGTTCATCGTGGTGTAAATGAAACTATCAGTCAGAATAAAAATACAGAAGACTGATATATTAGAAAAAATTTAAAAATTTAACTTCAGTCGTCTATAAAAGTCATAAAAAAATTTACGACCTAGTTATCCAAAGCAAAATACTTCATTATATGTGCAAGGTGAATTTTATTTTCTGTTATTTCACAAACAGTTGCAGTTTCATTAACTTCAGGGATTATTAGCTAGCAGAAATCTTGCGACAACCTTCATAACCTCTACAAGCAGTCAATTCTCAACGAAACTCGACACTTTGTAGCGCGAGCGACAGCGACAAGATTCAAGCAGGCTTGAATCTCAAACGTCGCTCGTTGTAGCGCGCGACACGCAGCGATAGGCAGTGCCACAGTCGGCGCTCACGCAGGACACTCCCGTAGCAATATGTGTGGCCGTCTTTTGTCGCGTGAAGCTAATTGCGAAGTGGCTACCGTGGTATAGCCGTCCATGCTGCTTTCGACTGCCTCCAAATTTCGACCGTGATACTCGGCGGTGAGTCACAGCGTTGCCACTTGTTCTTCATATCCCACGTATTTTGGATTAGCAACAAGTCTGGTGATCTGGCGGACCAGGTCAAAAAACCTGACATCCTGTGACACCTATAGGTGTACGTGCTGAAACATGTCACCATATATGCTGAAGAGTGACGCCTGTGGTGCAGAAAGGGTGTGGCCATGGGCCACAGAGTGTCGTTTAGGTGGGCCCAACTGGTCACAGTGCCCTGGACACGCACATTAGCGATTTGTGGTTGTACGAAATAGCACCCCACACGGTAAGACATTGAAATGGCTAATGTAGACCTACGATAAATCAGTCAGTTTTCGTAAACAAAAACGTCTTGTTGTTGCAGATGACAGGTTGTCAAAATTCGTCATTCCACATACAAATCCTGCGAATGACACAATGTAAGTACCTTGAATAAATTAGGCCTAAAACATCTAACAAATTTGTCAAACCAAACAACTCGTGCAAACGATTGTATAACCAAAATATGTAACATGTTATTATAGAAAATAAACAACAGAAACTCACGGAAGATGTCACAATAAGTGCCAAAACTAATTTGGGTATTTAAACAAAACAAAAAGTGTCTTGCATCAGGCGGAATCAACCACAAATCTAATACTGTAAGCACGGAAGAGACAAGAGCTGCACCATCACAAGATGATAATAACAATTAGGATACCAAGGTGCAAAACAAAAAGTCAAGGAATTTATGTGCGAAACTAATGTTTTCCACATATTGAAAAATACCAGTAACAGTAGGAAAAATATCTTACTATACTTTTTATGCCACAGTATTTTAATGACGGATGATATAGACTCGACAGTATTTTGTATCATGCAGGAGTTAAACAAGAATAGAGGAAAAGAAAGATATGCTGTAGAATTTTTCATTCTCCTGACGTCTGCGACATATGAATCTATTTTTGTAGCTCAAAAGAACGCTTATTCCATTATTTGCGGAAAATTCTAAGAGAAATCTTCAGGGACGTATGATCTACTCACGCTCACTGCACACCGCACAGTGCATAACCGGAAAGAAATCAACGTATAGTGCACAGAAAATGGACATTCCATTGATCGAATGTAAATCAAAAGACGTACAATATTCGTTTTGAATGAAATTTGACAGAACAGAGGATGCAGTACTCACGAATTTGGATGCTCCACATTCCTTTGTGAGAATGGGTCGTAGTCGGCTGCTTCCTTCTGCTTCTTGGCAGCAGCATCCTTGGTTAGCTGAACCCTGAAACAAATGCAGGCTAGAATTAAAAGTCAATAAAGCGATCTACGAATTTTACAGGGCAGAGATGTATTCACTCGCACAAAGGAGACTGAAAAGAAGTAACTTCGTAGCAGTGGCTCAGGAGGGAAATTAAATGTCATTGTATAATTATATTTTCATTAAATGGACCCAGAAACTCCCTGTTTGAAGTAATTGCTACAGTGCAAAACACGTATATCCTACACAACTGATAGTGGTTAAATAAATCCTAAATGTGCAGATACAGGATTTCGATATAGTGGTTAAAATAAAGTTTTATTTTCTGCACGAATATACACTCCGGGCCAATGAAATTGCTACACCACAAAGATGACGGGCTACAGACGCGAAATTTAACCGACAGGTAGAAGATGCTGTGACACGCAAATGGTTAGCATTTCAGAGCATTCACATAAGGTTGGCGCCGGTGGCGACAACTACAACGTGCTGACGTGAGGAAAGTTTCCAACCGCTTTCTAATACACAAACCGCAGTAGTTAACCGGCGTTGCCTGGTGAAACGTTGTTGTGATGCCTCGTGTAAGGAGGAGAAATGTGTACCATCACGTTTCAGACTTTGATAAAGGACGGATTGTAGCGTATCGCGATAGCCGTTTATCGTATCGCGACATTGCTGCTCGCGTTGGTCGCGATCCAATAACTGTCAGAAGAATATGGAATCGATGCGATCAGGAGAACAATACGGATCGCCGTGCTGGATCCCAACGGCCTAGTATCACTAGCGGTCGAGATGACTAGCGTCTTATCCGCATGGCTGTAACGGATCGTGCAGCCACGTCTCGATCCCTGAGTCAACAGATGGGGACGTTTGCAAGACCATCATGATGGTCGCATCCGTGTTTGACGACATCGCGGTGAAAGCACATTGGAAGCCTGTATTCGTCATCGCCATACTGGCTTATCACCCGGCGTGATGATATGCGGTGCCTCTTGTTCGCATCGACGACATTTCCAACAGTGGCTCTACTCATCATTCGATCCCTTCGAAACCCTGCAGTTCAGCAGGATAATGCGCGACCGCATGTTGCAGGTCCCGTACGGACCTTTCTGTATACGGAAAACGTTTGACTGCTGTCCTGGCCAGAACATTCTCCAGATCTCTCACCAATTGAAAACGTCTGGTCGATAGTCACAATACACCAGTCACTACTCTTGAACTGTGTCATCGTGTTGAAACTGCATTGACGTCTGTACCTGTACACGAAATCCAAGTTCTGTTTGACTCAATGCCTAGGCGTATCAAGGCCGTTATTACGCCCTGAGGTGGTTGTTCTGATTTCTCGGGAATTGCTTGAAAATGTACTCACGTGTTAGTTCTAGTATAATATATTTGTCCAACGAATACCCGTTTATCATCTGCATTTCTTCTTAGTGTAGCAATTTTAATGGCCAGTAGTGTATAATCCTATGTAGCAGTAAGCTTAGTGAAAGGCCGTATACGTTATTTAAATATCAATATAATCAGTTGAAAACATAATTACTCTGGCTTTTAATATTGGACTGCTTGTATGAGAAAATGATTTTTAGAAGCGACTTTAGTGAGATGTTCACATGGTTACCTTCAGATTCAAATGTTTGTAAATCTGAGGGACTGTTGCGGTCGTCAGTCGCCAGACTTACAAACTACTTAAACTAACATATCCTAAGGAAATACAGACACCCATGCCCGAGGGAGGATTCGAACCTCCGACAGCGAGAAACTGCGCGCTCCGAGCAAAGCGCCATAGAGCACTCGGCCACTTCATCGAAATCCCTCCTTCGCACATTGAGAATTATTATAAGCACTGTCAATTGTGTAAGATATGTTTTGCGTTATTATAATTGCTCTAGTACTTTTTCTTTTCTGGTCGACAGTTATTCTAAACATGGTTTCGCCAAGTTACGAAAGTTTCGGGTGAAATACTTACCTTGTCAATGCTGTTGTGATGTAGGAAAGCCACAGTTATTTCCCACAGCTACAATATTGGGGAAGGAAATTACTACATTTAATCGCCGAAAGGAGACAATATAAAAATATAGTTCAACGTTTTTAATATGGCTGCGCCGCAGGAACAGTGTAAAGTTAGCAAATTGATAAAATCAGACAACCAGTTCCACGATTTGTGGTTTTAATGAACATTTACCATAGTTATTACAGGTTTAATCCTGCCTTCTTCAGAAGTACATGTGTCCTAAAATTAATATTCAACTAAACACCCCTAAATATCCATAAATGGGCTGTTAGTCCACGTACAATTACAGTTCTAACCATTTTCACATTCCCCTCATTATAACGATTTTCACTTTAATGTGAACTTTCAGTTAAATATACTTCTGAAGAAGATAGTTTTAAAGTCAAAATCCGGTACCTTGAACAAATTCCCTCGGGACGTTTTACTTCCTTGGGAGAATATGCCACGAATGAAACTGTTGAACGTGGTATGTCGGGTGAGAGGAGCAGAATGTCCACAGACACGAATGTAATAATCGCAGATACAAAGAAAGAAGGAAATGACAACTGTGAAAGAAGTTTAGGAAGTCATATTTGCAAAATGCTAAAATATTACATCTTGCCGAAATGTTACTGTCTGCGAATTTTTCTCTTCTCAATATAGATTGAGGTATTACACATCATGCATATTACTCTGTAGATAGTTCGAGATTTGCTAAAACATGTTGCAACTTGGTTGGCGCTAGAAGAACAAAATGTAGCGTGTAGCATGGTGCTGTGTACGAGGTGTGTCCAAATATTTCTTAAATTCAGTCCACAAAATTTTTCTCCGATTACCTTTTACTTATTGTGCACCTTCTGCTTCGAAACAAACATGCGAATTTAGTCTTTCTTGGTGAATTTCGTCTCTGGCTATCAGTCGAGTAAGGGCGTAGTTCTTCGGCAACGTTTCAGCAAGTTTCCTACGTACCATACGCAGGTGGACTCTCGGATTTATCAGTAGCGTCGAGCAGGCCATCAGAAGGGAGATCAGCAGGGTCTGGGAAAAAGCCAAAACCCTGAAAACCAACATCTCCATGGTCGAACACAAAGCGTTACCCACTCTAAGGCAATGTGACGGTAATACTACGATAAGGTAACTACTGACAGACGATCGTGTGCCTTCTACAAAATCCAGCTTACAACAAGTGAACAAGGACATATCACTTCTACACAACTCAGGATTGGACAAAGATATTGTTAGAAGTCCACCCCACAGTACCAAGTATGTGTAATCTGCCAATGGTACTCGAGAGGGGAGAACCTCACAATAAATTGACACAACAAATTTGCCTTAACTTACCCAACAACTTGAGAAGTTTTTGCAGCCGCTAGTGGGTCATTGCACCCAACCTATGAAAAACTCAACAGAGTTTGTGAAGATACTTCGAGAGATACGTCGGGATAACGTTGAAATATAGTCAGCTTTAAAGTCACGTATCTTTACACAAGGGTACCTCTTGAGGTCTCCTTGAGACTACCAAGGAACCATTTCGACGAGGACACAGTGCGATTGTTCCGCCACACTCTCACTACTACATATTTATAATGTGGTGATACGTTGTACCAACATAGACGGAGTTGCTATGGGTTCCCCCTTGAAGCCATGTGTTACGCCTGAAACCAAAGGTGTTCTATCGATACGTGGACGACACGTTCGTGATTTGACCAGATGGTGAGCAAAATCTACAACAATTTCTTGACCATCTCAACAGCATAGGCCCCTACATAACCGCATTCAGTCTACCACGTAAATGGACGAAAACGGATGTTTACGTTTCATTGATATCATGGTGGAAACGGCACGCTAGGGAATTCGGTTTAGAGGAAACACACACCGACTTACATCTCAACGCGAAAAGCTGCCACGATCCTGCACAATGCAAATCCGTGCTCGCCAGCCTGGTGTGCACAAGACACATGCCATCTGAACTGCAGCACTTGAGGAAAAATCCTTTCGCAACAATTGCTATTTGGAAGCGTATTTTGTGTAATTTCATTGTTCACTAGTATGAACAACGACGTGGCCTATACGTTATTCTGTGTGCATTAAACGCGTGTGAACGATCATTTGATTTATTCAAATGTAATAAGTAAATTCATCTTGTCTAAAGAAACCGAGAATCCCGTCTGAATATTTCACAAATTTGGTATTTTCATTGTCTTCGGTTCAGGTGTGCACATAGTGCTCATAAATATTGCAACGTTAAATAAGAGTAGTGCGTTGTAATAGGAGATCACGACCGTTGAGTTGGTCGTACTTTAGTTTACAAGGTAACATATTTATGAGGGCTCAGGTTTGTCCTACAACGACTGCAGAAAGAACGCTACAAAGGCGTGGCGCTATTTGCTATTACTTCTGGCAAAGGTACTTAAATGAAATGACCACATTTAAGCAGCAAGTGCAGGCCTAACATGTGCCTGAGGGTAAGATACATGTGTGTTATGTGTACTTTGTTTCAGCTTATTTTATGTGTTATATTCTCTCTAAATGTCGTAGTTATTATTCTCAAATGCTCCGACAGGTTGTTAGTTATTCAGTTGCTTTGTTTTGTTTTGTTGGGAAGTATAAATGCATGCTTACGTATCCCAGAACGGATGAAAGTGTTTCCTATGTACCCAGGCATGGCACAGAGTGTATCTGTTTAAATAATTTTACTAGCATCTGCCTCAGAGACTAGTTCCCATTAAGTGCACCATTGGTGTCTGGTAGATGTGCCACCGTACATTTTAAGGACAGTCTGCTTCACAGACTAGACCATAATGTCAGTAAATTTGGTTTGCATCACAAACAACAAGTTTGTTTAAACTTATTTTATTTGATGTCATCCGCTTAAAAGACGTACTCACAATATGCCTATTTATGTAAGGCTGTTCAAGAATGTTTCATGCATTCTGTTTAATAAACTTGTTTTAATTCTGATTCACTTGCCTTGTATTACCCTGATCACAATTTAAATTAAGAAAGCCTTAAGCTTAATATTTCAATTTTGAAAATCCATGAGAGTATGGATTTAAGGATAAAGTTGGGTGTTAATTCCTCTTGTCTGTTCGGTTCCACCGAAGCCCACGCTCTTCAGTTGTAGTTGAAGTAAATGACTACTGCGTTTCCGTACGTCAGGAAACATTACTTTAACCTGAGAGCTAATGCAGAAGGGCCGATTACATTTGTATAACATACCTAGCCAGATACTTGGGCTACAGTAGTAAGGAGAGTGCCTTTACAATATTAGGCGAGTCTTCTTGCTTGACTCTTATTGAGAAAACGGATAATCCGACAGACAGAGCCAGTTAATTATCAGAACGGGAGCAGAGGGCTGGCCATAGAGAGTTGGTTCAGTACAACGTTCCTAACATGAGCGTCGTCAGTGGAGTCGGAGGGTGTACTGAACTAGGGTGAGCTTTAGAGGGCCATTTTGAATCAACTGAACCTTTCTTACCGCCGAGCACGCCTTAAGCATTCATCATCATTGGCTTTTTGCATCATTTGGCACATCACTATAAACATTTTCTTGACTTTCACGCAGTAATTAATGTAGACGTGTTGCTCTGCCATCTACAAATTTGAAAACTGTGTATTATAACTTTCACTTTAAAATAAGCAACAAACATACACTAATGAAATTTCAGTTAGTTGCACATTCAACATGGCGTGTGCAGGATGCCAATCGCATTTCATTCCAATGCTCTATTAAGAATGCTTCGGAATTCCGGCCACAGCACGAATTGTAATTATTGAATCAAAATTATATTCAATACCTTTGGTATAATGAGATAATGCATGTCTCAAGGGATTGCATTATCGTGGATATTCATATCACCTCTGCCAGACGAAAAACGGGTTGTTCCCATTCGCTTTCTTTTCCTGGGGTGCTATTCCAACATAAGAAAGACTTGACAATTTGATACGTATTTCACAGGTAATACTGAGGCTGAATTAAAGTATCCAATATTACAGTTTTACTAAGAGCAGAATAGAGACAAGTCTAACGCGAACCTGTTAGGTATACAAATAAGCAGCTGCCATTATATTCAAATGCAGTAATTTTAATTTCACTTGGAAGTTAGTGTCGAAATAGTTTCTGATAAATGTATCCACCCACACGTCGCTGTATTATGTGCAGACAGAAAACAAGTAATTTCCCTCTTTGAATAATCTTTGTAAAAAGAAGCAACACCTGCGACATGCTAGCACGATTTTGTGATAATTCAGTAAAAAGTGATGTGGAAAGAAGTGACAGTCAATATGAAAGCTGCTAGATGAATGCTAACTATTAAGACACCCATAGGTTTGATGAAAGCTCTGCCAGTAGCAAGCTGCAGAACAATGCTGTTGATATTGATTTAGATGTACATAACAGATATGCAGTAGCATTGAATATTTCTCTGATGGAAACTGTACTCACGTAGATGAAAAGTTCTCTGTTGAGATCGACAGTCCGCTGTCCAACCCGTTTTTGTGCTCTACCCCCATGTCTGAAGTCAACAACCTGAAACAATAAGAATAACACATTTTCTGGAGGTGGAAATTCGTATACCTACATGTACATCTGTGTTTCACACGACAGTGTGTGGAATCGTCCTTCCAAATATCACCCAAATAGTGCACTACCCTTGCTGTATAAAGAAAATTGTTTGCCTGGACGACATTTTGTCTTTGACGAAATCTTGTTTCCCTGTCGGTGCTGCAACATAGAGACTCGTTGTACAATCACAGTAAGGAAAGCGTGCTAGGGAGACCGCTATTCGTAGCTGTGTTTTGGGCAGCGATTACAAATATTATGAATCTTACAAATTTGAGTTCTGAATAATATAGTGCAGCTATTCGGAAGATAATGTTAATTCTTCGGAAGCTTCTCGTGAGTTGAATCCCCGGTGTTTTAAAATCCAGTTACATAACTTGCTTGTGGTTAAACCATACTTCGTCGGTCACACATCACATGAACTACGTTGTAATGTAAGTTGTGTTTCTTTACTAGATATTAGTCGCGTATAGCGGAAGTCCGGCAACCAGTGGTTTTCTCCATTAGATGCATGCAGAAGTGTAGTCATACAGTTCAAATGTTTGTGTAGCTTATGGGACTTAACTACGGGGTCATCAGTCCCTAAACTTACAAACTACTTATGAACTACCTAATACTAAGGAGGGCACAAATATCCATGCCCGAGGAGGGATTCGAACCCCCGACCGTAGTGGCCGTGCAGACCGTGACTGGAGCGCCTCAGTCCCCTCGGCCACCGCGGCCGGCTGCGGCAGTCATACAGTGTTAATGTCTAAAGCTCAATTTCGGATGACAACTCTGTGGAGAGAAGTGTGTGTGTGTGTGTGTGATAGAGCACTGGCACAGATCAGTGTCGATGTTGAGAAATACATAGCGAAAATCTTCAACATTGGTTTTGTCGGGGCTGGTCAATACTTTTGTTTCCATGTCACTCAAAGGCACAGATTAAGGTTTTGAATGGAGGTATTTAGAAAATTAGATGTAGTCTTGTGCTGTTTATAGGTCGATTATTGCTGGAAACACATTCTGGACTCTTGTCAATGCATCTTAATCACGCCTGGGGTTTTTAAAGTGGCTGAGTAGTCGTGGTGAGGCTTGGTTACATATGAATGGTAGTCATGTGCAGCATGTGTTTTACCATGTGTGTCGTCAAGTGGATATGAGAAATTTGTATCTTAGAGGACTTTCTTACGAGGCATTCGGTATTCAGCCGTAATAAGTCGTATCGGGGAAACTAATGCTTGTTTTAGAATCCTCTACTCCACAACTTATTCTACTCCACCACTTAGCTTCTACCGATACCAGCCGACCACCCCCTATACACAAGGTTGCAGTATAAGAGCCGAAAATTACGACAAAAGTCGAAAAAAATTGAATTTTCGAAGGTACAGTCCATCAAAATCGATATGTGAATCGATTTGGGAAGCGTCCCATATAAAAATGATCTTTAAAAGGCTGCTGGGATGCAGAAAAGAAGATAATCCCGGTAGAGATGGATTCTTTATTTTCCTTATATTTCTTACGCGTTTCTTGAGGGAGCTGCATGTGTATTACGGTTGTCCAAGTTAGGCAACGCAATATGTTCAGCAAGGACATGGCGCAGTCATACATTGGACCAATATCGTCTAATATGACGCATCTCATGTCTTCCAAGGGTAGTTTCAATGCGGTAAATGTAATGACTGGGTTTATCTTGCAGGAGGACATGATGCATTGTCTTCTTCAAGAAGATAATACACCACTGACATATCTTGAGGGGGATAATCTTTTACGAGGATATCATTTATTCTTCAAGAAGATAATGCACCAATAACATAGCTCGACTGGGTTTATCAATCTACTTCAGGTAGATAAAGCACTTCTCTCTCGTCTGGGTTCATCATGAATAAAATAAAACAATGTTTACTGGAATAAGATAAAGAATCACTGGACTTGCGTTCATCTTTCAAGAGATGACACATCATGTCTACTTCGAGAAGATAATGCACCTTCCATATCCCTTGAATTCCTTCTTGTAGGAGGCATGAATGGACCAAATGTAATGGTCTGTATTTACTGACGTCAACCTGACTGGGCATTACAGAAACAGCGCATACTTGAAATCAATCATCACAGGAACTCAACTCTTATGCATGCGAAACTCTGAAGGGTTATGACCGCAAAATTAGACATGCTTGAAGAGCATCATCTGGAAGGACATAGTTTGCTGTACAGCATTGAGCAAAGTGCTATATGGCCGCTAACTAGAACGAGATTTTCAAAAGAGGTTCCTACATTTATCCCACAAGCACAAGAGATATTGATCTATTCTGGAAACATGTTAGAAGCCAAGATACTGTCTCTGTTTAAGAAACGTAGACCCAATAATTACGAGACTTAACGAAGAATAAGCTTACGGGACACCACAAGAAGAGGTTATACAAGAGCAGGATGTGAGAGTTCAAAGGTTACAGTTGCGAGAATTGTGGCCAGGCATGACGAAAAAAGATGTAGTATTTGTAATTAAAAAAGAAAAATAATAAAGAAAATTGAGTATAACAGAAAAAGAAATTCAACAAATTCAGCAATTATTTATTTCATTAAGGTATCCGGTAATGTTGATATAAACCAATTATGGAGAATTATGACATAAAGAAGATATCCTCAACTCGAAATAAATGATTCAAAGACTACACACTACTATATACGCAGAATGAAAGGACAAAACTCATGGGAAAGCGATATGTTCGGATACGAGCACAATATCTAAAAGAGCGGTGCATTAGCAGAGTTGTTATTTGTGCACCGGTGGTTCATGTGAAAAGGTTTCCGACGTCATTATGACCACGCGACGGAAATTAACAGACTTTCAACGTGGATAGGTAATTGGAACTGGACGCACGGGACATCCAATTTCGGAAATCGTTAGGAAATTCATATTCCGATATCCACAGAGTATGCCGAGAATACCAAATGACGGCATTACCTATAAACTACTATTACTTGAGACTTAAATTGGAAAGAACACGTAGATAATGTCGTGGGAAAGACGAACCAAAGACTGCGTTTTATTCTTAATCCTTAAAAGATGAATCAGAACTACTAAAGAAACTGCATACACTACGCTTGTCCGTCCTTTTTTGGAGTGTTGCTGCCCAGTGTGGGATCCATATTAGGTGGGATTGACGGAGGACATCGAAAGAGTCCAAAGAAGGGCAGCTCGTTTCGTATTCTCACGATACAGGGAAGACAGTGCTACGGAAATGATACACGATCGGGGATGGGAATCATTACAGCAACGGCGCTTATCGCTATGGCGTGGGCTACGTACGAAACTCCAATCGCCAACATTCTCTTCCGAATGCCAAAATATATTGTTGACTCCCACTTACATAGGTAAAAATGATCATCAGAATAAAATATGAGAAATCAGAGCTCGAATGGAGAGATTCAGGAGTTCTTTTTTCCCGCGCGCTATTCGAGAATGGAATGGAAGAGAAATAGTATAATGGTGGTTCGATGAACCCTCTGCCAGCCACATTAATGTGATTTGCAGAGAAAAATTACTGATCTGCACTATATAAGCGAGAAAAGCAGCTTAAATGTGATTTGCGGGGAAAAATTACTGATGCTTCGTCGACCTACACTTTATAAGCGAGAAAAGCAGCTTTTGCATGAGGTTGCCCGTTCTAACATTGCGTGGAATAATCACAAAAATCACTGAGGGACGAACGTGTCCGTTAGGAGAGTGTGGCGCATTGTTGTGATAAAGGGCTAAGGAAGCAGACGATCGAGTCGAGTGCCTCTGCTGGCAGGCCGACATCGCCTGCAGCGCTTCTCCTGGGCTCGTAGACATGTCTGCTGGATCGCAGACTGTTGGAAAACCGGTCCCGATTTCAGCTGGCAGCAGCTGATGGTAGAATTCGAGTGTGGCGCAGACCCTACAAAGCCCAAGTTGTCAACAGGGCGCTGTGGAAGCTGGTGGTAGTTCCATAATGCAGTGAGCTGTTTTTGCATGCATTGGACTTCTCAAACTAAACCGATCATTGGATGTGGTTATGTTTGGCTACTTGAACAGCATTTGCATCCACCCATGAACATTCCATACAACGATGGAATTGTTATGGGTGATGAACAGCGGTGGGCCACATTTATTCCTGACTCATTTCAAGAAAATTTTGGTCAGTTTCTGCGAATGATTTGGTCACCCAGATGACCATGAATTCTATCCAACATGTACGGGACACAATCGACAGTCACTCAGTGCACAAAGTCCTGGAACGGCAACAATTTCGCAGAGGCAACATTTCTCAGTATTGCTGTAGTTGACTTCCAACGACTTGTTGAGAGCATGCCACTCTGAATTGTTATAGTACGCTGGGCAAACCGAGTTCCGACACGATATTATCACATATCCAATGAAACTTTCTAGCAGATTAAAATTGTGTGCTGGTACCAGGATTCGAAGCTGGGACCTTTGCCTTTCGCGGCCAAGTGCCTTTGCTGTGTACACTCCGCTGCAGAGTGAAAGTTTCATTATGGAGATATACAATGACTTTAAACGTCATTGTAAAGTCAAAAGTCGAAAGAAAATTAGTTCACAGAAGATGCATCTCTAACACAAACGGGATAACATTTATTTGGATATCACCACCTGTAAACCAAAATATATCAAACAGCGGTTAGCACAATGGACTCGCATACAAGATGTAGGTGGTTGAAATACACCTCCGGCCATCCAGATATAACTCCTCCGTGATTTCCCTAAATAGTTCCAAGCAAATGCTGGGATGCTTGCTCTCTTAAGCAATCCGAGCTTGAGGACCGTCTCTAATGACTGCGCTCTCGTCGGTATGTTAATTAAATCCTAACTTCCTGCCTTCTTCTACTTGTTCCATTCAGAAATGAAAGACTTGTACATTGTTATAAAGTACACTTTCTTCAGCCTAGATCGCTAATTTATTTTATTTGCTAGTTTTTGCCGGTTTTAATGTGATATGTCATCATCTTCACAAAGGTTACAATGTTCTCCTACCTTCAGTAAAATAACGAGTTATTCGTGAAAATGGAAAATGATAAACAGAACATTGACAAACTATTAAAATGCGCATTATTAAAACTTGCATCACTAAAGTGGATCGTCATCTCCATTCCACGCTAAAAAATTGTTTATGTTCTTGTTGCAAGTAACAAGGAAACATAATTTTAATTAAATATAATTTTAATTTTATAGCGTGCATTGCAAATGACGAGCCACTTTGGTGATGCAAGTTTTAATAATGCTGATTGTAATAGTTTGACAATTTTCTGTTTCTCATTTTACATCTTCACGAATAACTCGTTATTTTACTGAAGGTAGGAGAACATTCTCACCTTTCTTAAGAGGATGACATAGCTCACTGAATCCGATAAAAGCAAGCAAATAAAATAAATTAGCGATCTTGGTTGAAGAAAGTGTACTTTATATAAATTTTCGATCGCTCTCCATAGGCGTAATACGCCAGTTAACTATAAATTTTACATTGTCTTTAAGAATAACTGAGATTCCCAGACGACCCCACACTGAGGATGAAGAATGAAGATGAACTGGAAAGGAGGAGCACATTTGTCAGCTAAGATATGCGGAGAGTACCATCTGACGATTTTGAAGATTTCAGAAACTCAGCTTTTAGCAGAAAATATTCTGTGCGGAAATATGTGTGAATAACAATAAAGTAACAGAAAAAATGAAACATTTCAACAATATAGGGTTCGAAGTAATATGAGAATTGGCGAAGACCTTAGTAAACAAATATCTAAAAAATGAAAGCAAGGAATGCAACAAGGCAGTAATGTAATGGCGGTTAGAATGCTTGTTTACGGATGCTAAAAGATGTTAGATTTATGTAGTCACTAAAATGTTCAACACTATTAGATGTACAAATAGTAAGTTACAGAATAATTTGAAATATGTATCTAGAAGACAGAAATAAGTTGCACATATTTCCTGTATTCTCACCGATCTATATTTCCTTCACTATGTGACCATAATCAATGCTTAAAATGTAGATTAAAAAATATAAAATTATTGTTTCTTCAGCATGAAAATTCAACATTTTTATTTGTCCTAATAAACATTTTCAGCCCTGTGATGGTGATACAGAGACAGAAATCTAGATTTTGGACTAATTTCTGTCGTCAACTATATATTTGAAAGCAGCAAATGAATACTACTAATTCAGTATGGTATAAAACTTATTAAAACATATACAGCAAAACTCGCCGTAAATTGTCGAATACATACACAGAGGCCTCGACGGTAAACCACGGCATTTTATAATAAATATATTTTAAATTATTTTATATGTGAAACACCATTTTACGTGTATTAAAGATAATGTCGAACACTTCAATAACTACATCATTGCAACGTCCTATCAGAGAGCAGAAATCTGTCGTCTGTGAAAATTAAAACACTGTTGCGGTCTCGGCAAAATATTATTGTGTTTGATACACTGTGCCCGCGCGACGCAACACCAAACACCAGCAATCCTGTGACGTGGTGTGGCGGTTTCCCTGGCCAGTGGCAGAACCCGGTGCTTTGTTTACACCTCGCTAGTTTCCTGCTGAGGCAACCGCTGCGCGCGTGCATGTCTGCCTCTGATGCAAATGGACGCCAGAATGAGCTGTCAGGGCCAGAATTGAAATTCTCTCAACGTTCACGCTGCATATTGCTCCGATGTTCCACTGCCTCTAGTTTCCTTACTGCAGTAGTGGAGCCTTGGTTTTCAGTAATGTTGCAGATTTCGCCTGCACTCAAATGACGGTCGTTTATTCGTCGTTTATTGAAACACATCCACTGAATGTGTGGTCATGTTCCATTTTGAGTTATTCATGACTCTAAAGTGTTTCTGCACCATTAATATTATTTATTTGTATGTCGATTATTTTATTAATGATCAATGCCCCGTGTTTATATATGTTTCCACCCATGTGATTGAAATTGTGTGTTTATGTGAATGTGGAAGGTTGCTTTTAATATTGACTGCCTGCCGCGCAATAGCTTACACTCGCCGCGTAGCGCTTTAGGCCTTGATTACTTTAATTAAGAACGCATGGCTTCGTTTGACGGCTGCGCTGCCGTCTGCTGGGTGGCCAGAGACAAGTTTACTTGGCAAGATGGCGAGGTGGCCGTGATCTTAGTGTGGTGCCAACCTAATCTTGCACGAAAGAGGGGACAAAAGGGTATTATCTTCCTCAGATACGGAGGGGTAGCAGACACTATGCACTGAACGCGCTCTGTATGGGTTTTTAGCACGCTCAACATCTGGTGGGTGGAAGGTTTTGGCGTGGCCTTAGGGCTTCACTGTTGCTCCGACGGCCAAGGTGAGTACATCGTGAAATCATGTGGAGGGGATGGCGTGCTATTAGGACTTTGCATTCTTTGTGATCAGGCAGTCTTGGTTTATTAGTGATACTTTTCTTGAGTAATTCTTTCAATGTGTGAGCCGAAGTGTTTCTTAATTTATAGAACTCGAGTACTTCAATGTAAATTTAGATTTGCATTTTCATTCCGGTAATGATTTTGTGTTTTTCTGTATAATACACGTGTGTGGCCTTCAGCCTTTGTGTAAAGTTAGTATGTTTAAATTTCCTTGCAGTTTTTTAAATACAATTTTCACGTTTTGCCTGTATCTGCGAGTATGCTAAGTTTTTCTCAGATATTTTGGTTTGATTCCGTCTTTTCTATCTGCGTATGATCAATTGCACCAAGTGCTTTCGTAACGGTCGTGACTTCGGCTTTCAGCCATGCTTATACTGATACTAGCTTTAGTCTATATGAATTCTCACGTGTGCTTTACTTGCCTATTCTAAATTAATTTCTTTTGTAAATTGTAGGGCCTATGAAATTCACCATGGTCGAACGCCACGTCGTACTTAAGAATAGTATGCCGCTGCCTCCCTGAACATGAGTTAGTTTGGTGCATAGTGTGTTTGTAATAGTGCTTGAAGACACCTGACATCTCATTAATACGCCGCCGACACTTCGTTTCACTGCTGCTAACATGAGTAGTGTGTCACAAGCATTATGTGTTTGTCTGTGAGTGAATGAAAGTGCTTTTCCTGTCCACTGTGTGTTTGCAAGTTTCCTCCCACGTTAATGATTTAATTCACTTTTGTACAAGGTGTGTGTTTTATTGTGCTTAATTTGGTCTCCCCACATTTATTTGGTTGTTCACTTTTATTGAATAGATGATGATTCAAAGTATCAAACATCTGCTTTATAATTTCATGCTCCCCATTGCATGTTTAGTTATCTATTACATTTTTAACATTAATTTGGTGTTTGTTAAAATGTTGGCTGCTCCCTAATGGAGTGAGCAGTTAGATAAACTTCCATTGTGCAAGTATTGTGCCCCCTCACAAAGTAATTTAGAGCAGCATAAGCGTTTTAACTTGCAATTGCAAACCTCAGTTGCCTGAGATCTTACTTAAATAATTTAACAGGCTACTTTCAGTATGTCACAGAGAGCGCTATCTCATACAGTGCATTCACACGAGCCACAGTGGAACCATATGAAGCCTTTCATCTCCACTGCGATAAGCATCACCTTTGTGGAGGGAAAGCTGACCAGTATTCACTATGTGCAGTCTTGTAATACCTGTTCCTTAGCTATGATTGCGATATGAAGGTAATGTGTTGCTCCAACAGGATAATTCTCTCCTATAATCTACACTGGCCAGCAGGATCAGAGGACTTCAATCGAGTACGTGTGAGAGATAATGGTGTGACAAATGTAATGTGCGAATCGTTAACCCAAAACTGTTGCAGAACTACGTGAACAGGCCGAGCAGGCGGAGAGTAATATATCCAAAGGCAGTATTCGCCGTCTGTATGATCGAATTTGATTCCAGGAAGAAACTGGTTTAATCCGACCTCAGAGAGGAACAGTCTTAATTTAGGAGAAATGTAGGAACACTTGAGCTAATAATCACCTAACAACTCATCTTAGAATATACATTAAAGAAAGGCAAACCTACTTTTACAACTTCTGTAGATTTGTGGAAAGCTTTCGACAATGTTGACTAGAATACACTCTTTCAAATTCTGAATTCCGCAGGGGTAAAAGAATAGCGAACTAAAAGTAATATTCACTTTTATAAAAACCAGACAGCAGTTATAAGAATCGATGGGCATGGAATGGATGCTGTGGTTTGGAAGGAAGTAAGTCAGGGTTGTAGCCTTTCCTCTGTGTTATTAAATCTGTACATTGAACAGACTGTGAAAGAAGGCAAGAAGAAATTTTGAAACGGGACAAACGTCCAGGAAGAAGAAATAAATTTTTTTGTCGAAGACATTATAATTCTGGCGGAGACAGTAAAGGACATGGAAGCAAGATATAAGATGAACTATAACAACAGCGATTTAGATTAGATTAGATTACGTTAGAAAGGTACTAGATGAGTTTTGATATTTTCACAGTAGAGTAACATCTAATGATCTCAATGGAGAAGATATGAACCTCAAAATGGCAATGGGAACGAAAGCGTTTCTGAAGAAGAAATTATCAATTTAAGTTCTAGAAATTCTATGGAAGGCATTTGTATGGAGTGAATCCTTGTGCGGCAATGAAACGTAGACGATGAGGAGTTGAAATGAAAGGAGAAATTTTTGAAATGTGTTGCTACAGAATAACGCTGAATTTGGTAAAGGATATAATTATTGAGGAGGCACTGAATCGATTGGCAGGACATATTCTGAGACATCTTAGAATTATCAGTTTAGGGACGTTTGTGGAATATAAACAGCAGAGGGAGAGCGAGAGACGGATACAGTAAGCAGGTTCAAAAGGATGTAGAAAGCCGTTCTTACTGAAAGAGACTTACGCAGTATGAGTGTGGAGGGCTGCATCAAACCAGTCTTTGGACCTAGCAGTACATTGACAAAAACGGTCCGAGTGCGGTCTTCAAAGAATGAAAAATTGGAAAAGCTGACCGAAAAATGGGAAAAGTCTGCAAATAATGAACGTGTTTTTCTATGTAATTTTTGTATACAGTAAAGGCATTAACTCGCGATTCTAACGATGAATATTCGCAGTTCCTTTTTTTAAATTTTGTTTACTCTTTTGTTCGGTATGATCCTGAAAACGATGGCAGGAAAAACCTTGTATTGCAACGGAAATTTGGAAAATTCTGACAACCTGCAAACATGCATTCTCGATCATAATTAACGGTAGAATTGCCATATTTTGGTTGACCAATCAGGATGAAACTTGGCAGATATCTATGGTTTCTGTTTTCCTGGATAATGTTTTTGTACTCCACAGGCGACTGATCGCTGCATGGCATAGAATAATTACAATAGACTTATAAACTTTGTGACCAATCAACAGTGTTGCCGATTGCCGTGATGTTTACACGTGTGCCGCATGGAAGTGGCCTCCGTCGGAGATTCGAGACCTTCTTCGGGCATGGATGTGTTGTCCTCAGCATGAGTTATTTTGTAGGTCAGGGGATTGATGGCCTCTTCATATTGGTCCCATAGCGTTATATACATTGAAACAGTTTTCTATGTGTACATATGTTTTGATGGAGATAGTTTTTGTACTCCACAGGTCATTGTACAGTGCATGGTGGAGGATACTTTACAATAGAGTTTGAGAAAGCAGTATTTGACCGATCATTATGAAAGATGGTTTGTGTATATAGTTTTCATTGACCCTGTGGCGGAGGAGACGAAATGAGAGACGGAAATTGACCAGAGAGGAGTAAAAGGAGAAGGAGCTAGAAGATGATCCAAGAAGATGGGAAGATGTGATGAAGAGGGGAGAGGAGGATATTGATAGAGGTGGTGGGGAGGAGAAGATAGATGAGCAGGAGACGAATAGACGTATTGTGAGGATCAAATGGGCGGTTACGAGGAGCCGCGATGGAGTAGCCGAGCGGTCTAAAGCACCTCGCTGCGGAACGCGCGGTTGCTCGCCGTGGAGGTTCGAGTTCTCCCTGGGGCATGGGTGTGTTTGTTTGTCCGTAGGTTAGTTTACCTAGGTTTAAGTAGTTTGTAAGCTACGGACTGATGACCACGCAGTTTGGTCCGATAGATTTACAGACATATGAACATATATATATGGTTACGAGGAGGAGATTAACTGTAAGAGGAAAGGGGCTGGTGGGGCATGGGTAGAGAGAGACTGCCAAGTAAACAAAGAAAGGGAAAAGATGGCCTATTGGTTATATTAGAAGGAGAGGAGAAGAAAATGCACACAGCATAGATGGATAGAGGAGGAAGAAGAACTGCAGGACGATGAAGCTGAGGTAGATGAGGACAAGAGCACAGTGGAGATGGGAATGACAAGATAGACAGAAGCAGTGTGAGAGGAAGGAAGAGAAGGTAAACAGAAAAATGGAACAATTAAATACCCGGACGACGTTAAGCTTTCAGCTGGTACTGTAAATTAATAATCTGTAATTGATAGTTTCCAATGAGATTTGTCAGATAAAGGTACCGGTAATAGTATCTGTGCTCTGCAGGTCACTGGTGTTGCGTGTGGCAGCACTGCGCTTGTCAGGCCACTGGCGTGTCTGTTGGTGTCACCCTTCTCGTGTTCTGCGAGTATACATCACGGCGAAGCCATCCACGTCATATCTTCCAACCACTTTGCCGGCTTTCACTCTTACACGTTGCGCCTGACATGTAACTTGCACAATGCTCCTTATAATCAGTGAGGCACTTCAGAAGATAATGTTTGACATACTGAACCAAATCGCCTTATCATAAGGCTGCAGTTTATTATGAAAGCAGTGAAGTTTTCCTGGGCGCCTCTACTGTCAAAACACCGCGCGGGAGTAAAGCGTCTTGTTGCTGAGTGCGTGGTTGCTCCCTGTCGGTGACTCGAGTCCTCCCGCGGGCGTGGGTGTGTGCTGTCCTTAGCATGTTAGTTTAAGTAGTTTGTTAGTCCAGAGAGTGACGACCCTTACAGTGTGGTCCCATAGCTTAACAAAATCTCAATGGAAATTGACATAGCTCGCTATGTTCTTCGGTATTCCAAGTTGGGTGAATACACGAATCAAATTACCGTCACTGAACAGATGGTTACTTGCGTTTGATCCGCTTATTAATCTGGCACGGAAGTAAAAATTCTTTGTAGCTTTAGTGTCACTGATAGATCCATTTTCGCTTTAGAAATTTCTGTTGAAATAGATAGCTGTAATCCAACTTTCAGATTCATTCGCTCTAGGTTTGTGTAAATAGCATAACCATCTTGAATCCCAATTCCATCCTCCGATGGTACACAGGAAGAAACATCCTTAGTTCCCAACTGTACAAGTTACTGTAATTTTAAATTTATAGTCGCTACATCATATGTATGTACGGAAAATCCTACTTCATTCCGAGTTTTTACAACTTAATCTCATAAAACTTCAAGCGTAATGCTCTGCACAATGCACCCTGTCTTTCTTGTAACGTGTTTCACTGCTTTTGTTGAGTACTTCGAAATTCAACGTCAGCCAAAATATATGTCTGTAGTGGAGGGACTCAATGATAGAGAACTAAATAAGAGTGTTTGATGTAAATAAGAGTGTTTGATGTACGGTTTATTAGGAATTAGTAGCAGGTGTAATTTAGGAGGAGTTGAACAGCTGTTTGTCGTAAAACTGATTTCATGCAACTCTCCACGCTGCTCTACCCTGTACAAGCCTCTTCATCTCTGAATGAGAACGGCAACCCCCATCCACCATAACCTGGTTTTTGCATTCGTCTCTCGGTCTCCCTTTACGATTATTACCCCCACACCTCCTTCCAGTGCTAAATCGACGATTCCTTCATATTCAGGAATGTGTTATTAATCGATCTTTTAGTCAAGTTATGTGGCAAACTCCCCCACCCAATTCTCTTAAGTACCACTTCATTCGTTCACAATACTATTGTAGCGCGAAATTTCAAGTGCTTTCGTCCTCTTCTTATATTAAGTGCTTGTCATGCGCGTTTCACTCTCGTACAAGGGCAGACTGCAGGTAAATGACTTAGAAAGACTTATTAACAGTAAAATTAGTATTTGATGTAAATCAGTTTCTATTATTTAGAAATGCTTTTCTTCTCACTGTCATTTTACACTTGTAACTTCTCTACTTCGCATTTAGAAATTATTTTACTGTCCAAGTAGCAAAAATGTTCCTGATCTAGTTGTTTGATTTAATACCACCACATTTTATTACCCTTGTTTTGCTCCTATTAATGGTTATCATAAACCCTCCATTCATCACCCTTTTCATTCCACTCAACTGTACTTTCGGGTCCTTTGCTCTGACCGACAGAATTACATTGTCATCAGACAGACCGTAAAGATTTTATTTCTTCTCTCACTTCCTTAATTTGGTTTCCAAATCCTACTTTCTTTCCTTCACAGCTTGCTCAATATACAGTTTGAATAACATCTGAGAAACGCTACAACACCGTCACACTCCCTTCTCAACTCCTTCTTCCTTTTAATTCCCATTGATTCTTTATAGCTGCTATCAGATTTCTGTACGAGGTAAATGTAACTACCAAGTTGTATCAACTTCGATTCCATATTGGATCACTGTGCTCAACGACCTATTAGAATACTAGCGGCAATGAGTCGTAAATATTTATTTAATACTGCATTTCTACATTTCGGTCCGCGTGTGGCCATTATCAGTGCTTTAAAAACATGCTTTAAAATATATAAAAATTTTGTGAACGTAATCTTCAACTGGAACATCGAAAAATTATATATATATATATTAAACCACGTTTTTAAAGCATTTATAATAAATGCTTGCGACTGATTGCTGCTCTTCATTCTCATACCAAGTTGTTTACAACTATTATTTATCGGAACGACCTCATCAGCAGTTGTAGCTACAGAAACATTGTACCTAGTGGTTTGTTGTTGAGTAAGAATAATTGTGAAATAATATAATAATACTGAATGTGGGAAAAAATAATGACTTGCTTCGATTAAGTTCACAATACAAGTAATTCGTTGTTTACGTACACACTGTTAAGCGAATTTAAATTTTGGTTTCATAGTACACGGGATTGTTTCAGTGATTTACCTTGCATATTTTATAGGTAGTTGGTTGCTTTTTCTTAACTGCCTGTGTTTTGTTTGAAATGGAAAGCGGAAATAATTTCGTCCATTACATTTCACCTTTCCAGGCCAAGTTTCGACTGTTCAAAAACACTCTTAGTGTATGTTCGACAACTTTATTTCATTCGTTAACCGGTTTTCAGATTAAAAGTCCGTCTTCACACTTTACTGTTTTATCAAAGACGTTACAGTGCATAAATACAGACTTGAAAGATATGTTACACATTTCCACTTAGATTCAGGCACACGGGAAATGTCATATTTAGACCAACTGTGGTAGTCGAATTAAAATGTTATAAAATAAACAATCATTAATAAATATACAAGAAAATCTATGTGTATAACATTTTAAATAATTTACCATGCTGATAATTAAATTACTTGACAGACTGCTGAAGAATATTTTAAATAACTTTTACATTTGATCTTACATTATGGGGAAAGGGAAAACAAGAAATAAACTTTTTTCTATGAACTGAAATCTTTAAATGTACAACATTTTAAATACATTAACAATTTCAGTTAATAAATTACCTGACCAAAAAGTTGTGAAATGTTTTGAAAATTTTGGGAACAAACCATGTACAAATTTTGATTTTAAACTGGGAAATATACAAAACTTTCATTAATTAAATCTTTATATATAAAGCAGAGTGTCCGTATGTTTGTGTGTCTTTGTATTTGTTTGAGTATACGTATTGCATACAAAATCTACAGTTTTGTTCGAATTTTTATGATTTTTGTACGGGTAACTTTCAATCCATGAGAACGGTCGCAGTAAGTGTAAGAATAACTTACAACATATAGTTCACAGGATATGACGTCATAAACATTGAGATCCGCGAAAAACTGCTGCATTACTGGCAATGCTGCTCATTTCTGCTAAACCACAGCACCGATTTCAACCAAATTTGGCACACATATTCCTTGTTTGAGATAATAATTGCTGTAGGAGTAAGAACTACTAATTTAAAATGTTTATTAAACTTTTTCTCGCTGACAACCATATCAAATAATGAAAGAATAAAAGTTTCTCACTTCCTACTTTCCCATTGTTCATGGAGTAAAACTACAGCATTCGGTATGATGTTGCAGTTTATAATTTCTACACTAAAAAATGTAGTCGCAGGATATTTTACAGATAGTATACACAATTACAGATGAATGTAGCTTAGAAATTGTATCACAGTACGACACATAACTCATGAGATATAAGAACAATAACAGTAACGTTCATGGAAAACCGTCCCATCGCGCATCCGGTTGTAATCTATTACTTCTTTACAACTAACTCTGTTCGCAACAGATTGTACCTACATACAGCACTTATACAAAAGGATATATAACTGCAAAATTATACAATTGTAAAACATGTAATTCAATAAATATGACCTCATATATATTGAAATGGGTATAATTTTGGATATTATGCAAGACAGGCTTATAAATATAACATGTTATTAGAAAAAAGGAGATGGACAGAGAGAGAAGGGATAGGAGAAGTTCTAACTCAAGGCTTGAATATTGAATAAATACCCGGGCAACATCGGGTTTTGAGCTAGTGTCTCAATAAAATAAATTAGTTATCTAGATTTCTGATGAGATTTTTAAAAAATATTTCCATACATAAATTGTCAAAGTAGTAAAATATTGAAAGAAAATTGTGCAGAAAGGTACCTTGTCATCTTCTATATCTCATTGTTGTCGCTGCAGTTTAAACGTTAATTTCTTTACTTTTTTTGTTTCCACGGTGATAGGGTACGGTTATGTTGTGCAGAGAGTGGTGTATTTCGAAACACGACCATTAACAATGGTAAGTTATCATTGAAAAAAGGAAAGAAGAATAAATATACATAATGAAGATCCTTCCCTACTTTGAATAGATGTGATTGCTAATACATGTTGTAAAACACTACAAAAATGTTCAAATGTTGGTTAAGCTTAAGGGATTTAACTGCGGAATCATCAGTTCCTAAACTTACAAACTATGTATGAACTGAAACTTCCTGGCAGATTAAAATTGTGTGCCGGAACCGGGACTCGAATCTGGGTCATTTGCTTTTTGCGGGCAAGAGCACTACAGACTCTGCTATCCCGACACGACTCACGATGCCGCCTCACAACTTTACTTCCGCCAGTACCTCGCCTCCTACTTTCCAAACTTCACAGAAGCTCTTCCGCGAACCATGCAAGACTAGCACTCCTGGAAGAAAGGATATGGTGGATACATGGCTTAGCCACAGCCTGGGGATGTTTCCAGAATGAAACTTTCACTCTGCAGCGGAGTGTGCGCTGATACGGAACTTCCTGGCAGAACAAAATTGTTTGCCGGAACCGGGACTCGAACCGGTTCCGGCACACAATTTTGATGTGCCAGGAAGTTTCATGTCAGCGCACACTCCGCCGCAGAGTGAAAAGATTCATTCTGTTTACTTATGAACTACTTTATACTAAAGAGGACACAAACATCCATGTCCGAGAGGGGATTCGAATCCCCGATCGTAACGGCCGTGCAGAATGTGACAGTTGCGTCACAGACCGCTCGGCCACTGCGACCGGCCTAAAACATGACGTAAGACATTTACATATTAATGTGTTCTTAAACACGTAGACTGTTCCCTTTTATGACCTAACAATTTTACCTGTAATCCGTTACTTCTTTTCAATATTTTTTAACAGAATGTATCAGCCTTAAACAAACTCATTAATTACCGAAATAGATCATCATATCAAGACATAATTCCAACAAAAGATTTTTGCTTCCATGTTTTAAACAAATGCGAAATTTTCGTCATATGTAGTCCATCTTCACACCAGTTCGTCAATGAGTAGATAACTCGTGGAATCATTGTACGTAACAGTCGATGACTCCGCCATTTATCGAATAATGATGTATGGAGTCGGTAAATAAAGTTATGTACGGATCTAAATATGTTTTTATACGGCTGAGGCGTCATGCTACAGACTGCTCGGTCGCTCTCGTAAGGGTCTCGAGTCCTCTCTAGGACTTGTGTGTGTCTGTCTGTGTGTGTGTGTGTGTGTGTGTGTGTGTGTGTGTGTGTGTGTGTGTGTGTGTTGGCCTTAGTGTGAGTTAGTTTAAGTAGTCTGTAAGTCTAGGAACTAATGAACATAGCAGTTTGGTCCAAAAGGTTTACAAACGTATCAACATTTGAATTTGTTCTTCGAAGAGAGGTATGGTAAGAAGGCGTTTCCAGGAGATATGGCGGTTAGCGCAGCTGTCCAGTCTTGGTAGAAATTTCCTACAAGATGCTTTTGTCTGCATATTTACGTCATGAAATACTACTTTAAACACTTATCGAATAAAGATAAGATAGCTTATTGAAACTTTTGCGAAATCCTTAACTACTTCAGTATGTTGGTAGATAAGAAAGACACTTCCTAAAGCGCTTTAAAAATGGAAAACGAACTTGTCAGTGGTATTGCGTAAGGGCCATTTCAATTGTTATTGTATTTGTAACATTTGTATCTTGCCCAAGTTACGTAATTCAGGACATATTTCATTATTTTCTGTATTTATTTGTCCTTTACATCTATAATTAACCGCTTCCTCCATCTACTTGAATAGCTCGCTGCCTTCATTTTGGTACTACAGCCTTGTCTTAAGGACATTTTAAAAGTTTACAGTAGCGGTTGTGGAAAACGTAAAAATGTATTACAGTGTTTTTCAGATAGAAGAAATGAAAACGAAACTAGCAAAAGAACAGGTGTTTCCAGTGCTTTTTGTATTTTCCTGTTTCCATTCTCTGCTAAAAGAAATAATTCTTCTTTCAAGAATGCTGGGCGAGTAAATCAGCAATCTGCACGATTCACACAAGTTTTAAATAACCGTCAAAGTAGCAGAGAAGTTATCTATATAATTGATAACTAGTTTCGGACATTTTATGTCCGATTTCAAATCAAATACTTTCGCAGGTATTCCAATTCGTGTAGATGCAGCTTATAAAAGACAATGTGAAAACATGTGTTTTACACATTTAATCAATACACTTTTTTGTCCCTGGGTTAGCTCGCTTAGGCATCTATGAAAAATACCCATCTTGTCGTTTGGTCAAGTAACTCCCTCTATCGCTGTAGGCAACCACGCTGTGCGCTATATTCCATTACTTGTATTACGAACAGCTTACTGTCAGGTCGATGTTTAATATTTTATTTTCTTCACCGTTACCTAATTTTAAGCATCATTTTCGCTCTCTGTTACCCCTTTCACTAGCAATGAAAAGTTTTGTGGGCCAAAGAAAGATTGATTTATCAGCATGTTAGACAAATGCGAAAACATTTGTGGTGCAGGTGTCTTAAAATTCCACTAAAATTTATGACACCAAAATATTTTGTCATGCATATCATAGCAGGAAAACGTTATGAAGATTTCAATAAATATACATGACACGTGACACCAGGCATTATATATGCACGCCAGAACAACGTAGAGGCACTTGATAAAGGCAAACTACCGGAACAGCTGTTGTGAATAAATGAACTTATAAGCAGTAAATTGGACGTTCCTCACCATGTACTCCCAAGACGTATGTTTCACTTTAGTCCCAACAACCAGAAAAAAATAAATGAAACGGTGTGCCATACTACATGTGTAATATAATAAACACATTTCGACTTTAATGGACCATAGCTCCTTCATGTAGCGTTAAGCAAGTGTTATGTTTCAAAGTAAACTTCATATGTTATTATTAACAATGGGATTTTAAGGCTTATTTAGTGAGACATGTATCTTATGTTATTGTAACTTGTTTTTGAATATACTTTTTTAGCACTATGGTCTAGACGTCTAGATCTGCAATAAAAAATAATTAGAGCTAATTGCTGTTATATTTTACACATGTGATAGGTGCTAAACTTTAAGTATTAATGGAATACGACAGCAGGACTGCATTCCTTAAACTATCTTCAAAAGGAAATCGCCAAGATTGCAATAAATTAATTAATTGACCGACGACGATGGGCTATGCCAACATCATCTGGTCGTATAATTACTGCACTGTGGTCATGTTGTTGTTGTGGTCTTCAGTCCGGAGACTGGTTTGATGCAGCTCTCCACAATACCCTATCCTGAGCAAGCCTCTTCATCTCCACATAAGAGCGACAACCTACATCTGTCTGAATCTGCTGACTGTATCCATCTCTTGGTCTTCCCCTGCGATTTTTCCCCATACACTTCCCTCCAACGCTAAATTCACAATTCCTTGATGTCTAAGAATGTGTCATACCATTCTATCCCTTCTTTTAGTCAAGGTATGCCAGAAATTCCTTTTCTCCCCAATTCTGTTCAGTACCTCCTCATTAGTTACGCGATCCACCTACCTAATATTCAGCATTCTTCTGTAGCACCATATTTCAAAAGCCTCAATCCTCTTCCTGTCCGCACTGTTTATCGTCCATGTCTCACTCCCATACAAGGCAACACTCCATACAAATGCCTCCAGAAAGGACTTCCTTAGGTTTAAATCAATATTCGATGTTAACAAATTTCTCTTTTTCAAGAACGCTTTTCTACCCATTGCCATTCTGCATTTTATATCCTCTGTACTGCGACCGTCATTTGTTATTTTACTGCCCAAGTAACAAAAGTCATCTACCTCCTTTATTGCTTCGTTTACCAATCTAATTCCTTCAGCATCACCTGATTTTCTTACACTGCACTCTAGTTTTGCTCTTGTTAATGTTCACCTTATATGCACCTTTCAGCACACTGTCCATTCCATTCAATTGCTCTTCCAGGTCGTTTGCTGTATCTGACAGAATTACTATGTCGTCGGCAAAACGCAATGTTTTTAAGTCTTCCCGCTGAACTTTAATTCCTTCGCCAAATTTCTCCTTGCTTTCCTTTATAGCTTGCTCAATGTACAAATTGAACAACAATGGAGAAAGGCTACAACCCTGTCTTACTCCCTTTCCAACCACTACATCCCTTTCATGCCCTTCAACTCTGACAACCGCTGTCTGGTTTTTGTACAAGTTGTAAATAACCTTCCGTTCCCTATATTTTACTCCTGCTTGCTTCAGAACTTGAAAGAGTTTATTCCAATCAACATTGTCAAAAGCCTTCTCCAAATCTACAAAAGCTAGAAATGTAGGTTTGCCTTTTCTTAATCTATCTTCTATGATAAGCCGTAAAGTGAGTATTGCCTCCCGTGTTCCTACATTTCTCCTGAACCCAAACTGATCTTCCCCGAGGTCGGCTTCTACCAGCTGTGGTCATATTTTTTTAAAATTGGAGGTTAAACAGAAAGTGCAGCATTGCGCTTAGTGAACGTATCAAATATCCAAGTTGCATTATCAACTGCTTGTAAGAGACCAGGTGGTGATGGCATAACCCATCAGAACCGTCCGTCAGTAAATCAATTAATCGTATGTGATCTTGAAGATATTAATCTATGTAAATGGCCTCCAGCTATGGTTAGAGTTTTGTATTTTTCTTGTAGCAGTGGAGCAGATCAACCAAAGCTACATGTACACAGCATAATATTATTCCACCTGATGATGGGGGCTTAAACCTTTGAAACGCGTTATGGTTACAATAAACGAAGTTATGTATGGAACTCTTCCGCAACCAGTGTGGACATGTATAGTGTAGATCCAATGATATGTTCAACTTCACCATCGATGTCTGTATTCCACGTTTGTAGTACTGAATACAACTATTCCATGAAAATTGTAATAAGAGGATATTAGGTAAAACCATATAAGATATGACATTGTGAAATATAGGAGATCAGAAGATTACGGCTGAGTAACGTCGAGCTGGTCGCGGTGGCCGAGGGGATGAGGGGCTCCAGTCACGGTCTGCACAGCCACTACGGGTCGGGGGTTCGAATTCCCCCTCGGGCATGGATATTTGTGTCGTCCTTAGCATAAGTTAGTTGATAAGTAGTTTGTAAGTTTAGGGACTGATGACCCCGTAGTTAAGTGCCATAAGCTTAAGAAATATTTGAACATTTGAAGTAACGTCGAAACCGGTCATCCATAAATAAAAAAAGGCGACCTTAGCTCGAAACCTGTATAAATAAAGGGTATTAATCACGTCACGGCAAAGACGAAACCAAAATGTTTTCATTTAAAGTTCCGGAGTATGACTTTTACGATAACAGAGATCTGAAAGAATGAAAAACAATTAAGGAATCGCTGGCAGCTAGCTCTAAATTAGAAAAATGTAAGGTGATGCACATGAGTAGGAAAAACAATCTCATAATGTTAGAGTACAGCATCAGAAGTCAGCTTCTTGATGCTGTCGCGTCGTTAAAATATCTGGGCGTAACATTGCAGAGCGGTATGAAATGGAACGAACATATAAGGACAGTTTTGAGTAAGGCGGACAGCCGACTTCGGCTTATTGGGATAGTTTTGGGAAGATGTACTTCATCAGTAAAGGAGACCGCGTATAAAACGCTTGTACGACCACGTCTTGAGTATTGCTCAATTATTTGGGACCCGCAGCAGATCAGTTTAAAGGAAGACGTAGAAGCAGTTCAGGGGCGAGCAGCTAGGTTTGTTACTCGTAGGTTCGACCAATGCGCGAGTGTCGCAGAAATGCTCCGGCAACTCAATTGGGGATCGCTGGAGGCAAGACGACGTTCTTTTCGTGAGTTTCTGTTGAGCAATTTTAGAGGGCCGGAATTTGAAGCTGAGTTTAGTACGATCTTGCTGCCAGCGACCTACTTTTAGCGTAGTGATCACAAAGACAAGATAAGAGAAATTAGGGCTGGTACGGAGGGATATAGGCATTATTTTTTTCCTCCTCCTATTTGGGAGTGGAATAGGAAAGGAAATGCCTAGTAGTGGTACATTGTACCCTCCGCCACGCACTTTACGGTGGGTTGCGGAGTATATATGTAGATGTACATGTAGAATTAACAATTTCTTCGGTACAAATGAAAGCGAAGTTCTGTGGGACCAGACTGCCATAGTCATCGGTCCCTATTCTTACACTCTACTTTAAATTATTCTGAGGACCAAACCACACACACTATCACACACAAACACACACACACACACACACACACACATACATACATGCCAGAGGGAGGACGCGAATCTCCGACGGGAGCAGCTTCACTATCCATGACATGGCCCTCAGACCGCGTAGCAATTCCTTTAGTTATCCCGCGAACGTTACACACACACACACACACACACACACACACACACACACACACACACACATGCCAGACGGAGGACTCGAACCTCCGACGGGAGCAGCCTCACCATCCATGACATGGCGCCTCAGACCGCGTAGCAATTCCTTTAGTTATCCCGCGAAAGTTGCACACACACACACACACACACACACACACACACACACACACACACACACACACAGACATGGCAGAGGGAGGACTCGAACCTCCGACGGGAGCAGCCTCACTATCCATGACATGGTGCCTCAGACCGAGTAGCAATTCCTTTAGTTATCCCGTGAACGTTAGCTGCCAGTAAGCTTCCGTTCACGATTCTGCAGTGTGTTGCGTGCCGCAGTGTAAGTAACGCCTTCGGCTTGCTCTGCGCTCACCTGGTGCTGCTGCTGACTGCTAGCTGACTGCTGACTGACCGCTGACTCCTGACGGCAGGAGCGCCGCCGCCCACACCTGCTGGTCACGTGATCACACCGCCGGTAGCCTCCTCCAGCAGGCCGCTGTTATCGTTCTCTTGCAAAAGCAGCGGCGCTCCTATACACGTCTGCGGAGTGATTAAAGTGACAACACTAGTGGTGAACTGCAATAGCATTCAACCAGAATGTTATGCGCAGTGGAAAAAAAAAATAATAAATAAAAATAAAATAAATAAATAAATACATTAAAAAAAAACTTAAAATCATGTCCATGACAGGCCGGACCACAACTTTAGATTAAAAGTACCTCTACACGAAATCGTCTGCCTATAATGCAACAGTCAGCACTATTATATGGACTCATCTATAACAACTGAGAAACCTGCTCGGTTAGCCGGTGTGGTCTAACAAACCGCATTCCGAGATGGGGAGGCGTAACGGCCCAGGTTCGAATTCGTAGACGGGTTAACGAAAGGGGTCGGAGTGCCATTCAACCTGGGTATGGCTTTTAGGCGGTTTTCCACGTCCCCCTAGGTGAATACCGGGCTGGTACCCAAGTGCCGCCACAGTTTCCTGATTCGTAAACTTTTCGTAATACTTTACAGTTTCACCCATGTAACATTATATGCAGACATTTGGGGTACACATTTCCTCCTGGGGGGCATGGGGTGGCGACAGAAAGGGCAGCCGGCCGCGGTGGCCGAGGAGACTGAGGCGCTCCAGTCACGGTCTGCACGGCCACTACGGTCGGGGGTTCGAATCCCCCCTCGGGCATGGATATTTGTGCCGTCCTAGTTCGTAAGTAGTTCATAAGTAGTTTGTAAGTTTAGAGACTGATAACCCCGTAGTTAAGTCCCATAGACTATACAAACATTTGAACATTTTTTCAACAGAAAGGGCATGGGCCACTCCATAAATAGTAACACACCACATCCGGATTTAACAAAGCTGACCGTGCATGTGCGGAACATTTCAACTGAGAAAGTACACGACCAGATGTAGGTAAACGCTCCGAAATGTAATAGGAGGATCCTCTGTAACTTTCAGGTCTTCTCGCCTCAAGCGAGTATATATTTCTTTCCTTTCTTATTTGGCTTCAGGTAATATTGACAATACAGCCACTAATACTTATAAAGTACAAAACACACAAACTTAGTCCTAAAGTAAGGCAACACATTAAGTTCTAAATATGTCAACTTAAGCTGTATTTGTGGCTCGAAACTTGCTTTCCTATTTTAATAGATTTTTGTTTCCCTTGTGAAAAGTTCAATCGTCAGTAGTAAGAAGCGCTATATCGGTGTAATTGTCTTTTACATTTACACACACACACACACACACACACACACACACACATTATACCGCCGTAAGGTGCGTGGTGGCGGAGGGTACACTGTACCACTACTAGGCATTTCCTTTCCTATTCCACTCCCAAATAGTAGGAGGGAAAAAAGAATGTCTACATGCCTCCGTACGAGCCCTAATTTCTCTTATCTTGTCTTTGTGATCACTACGCGAAATGTAAGTAGGCGGCATCAAGATCGAACACTCAGCTTCAAATCCAGGCCCTCTAAACTTCCTCAGCAGCATTTTTCGAAAAGAACGTCGTCTTTTCTCCAGCGAACCCCATTTGAGTTCTCGGAGCATTGGTCGAACCTACCAGTAACTAACCTAGCCGCTCGCCTCTGAATTGCTTCTATGCCTTCCTGCGGGTCCCAAACACTTGAGCAATACTCAAGATGTGTTCGTACAAGCATTTTAAATGCGGTCTCCTTTACATATGATCCGAAGTCGGTTGTCCGCCACACTCATAACTCTCCTTACATGTTCGTTCCATTTCATGTCGCTCTGCAATGTCACACCTAGATATTTTAACGACGCGACTGCATCAAGAAACTCAGTACTAATGCTGTATTAGAACATTACAGGATTGCTTTTCCTACTCATTCGCATCACCTTACATTTTTCTACATTTAGAGCTAGCTGCAATTCTTCACACCAACTAGAAATTTTGTATGCTATAACAGTCAATTAAAGACGACACCCTCCCACACACCACAGCATCATCAGAAAACAGCCGCAAATGACAAGTTTGTCCGTCAGATCATTTATATATATAGAAAATAATAACGGTCCTATCACACTACCCTGGGGCACGCCTGACGATGCACTCGTCTTTGATGAATATTCGCCGTCGAGAACAACGTACTGTGTTCTATTACTTAGGTAGTCTTCCAGCCAGTCAAAAATTTGTGAACCTATTCCATACGCCCGTATCTTCGTTTGCAGTGTGGCACCGCGTCAAATGCTTTATTGAAATCGAGAATAATTCTGCCTCTTGCCCTTCATCCATGGCTCTCAATATGTCATGTGAGAAAAGAACAAGGTGAGTTTCACATGATCGATGTTTCCTAAAGCCATGCTGATTCATAGAAAGAAGCTTTTCTGTCTCAAGAAAATCTACTACATTCGAACAGAGAATATGCTCCAAAATTCTACAGGAAAGTGATGTCAACGATATTGGCAATAGTGCTCTGTTGAAGTCAATTATGGTACGCAATACAATGGACGCTTCAAATTTCTTTAGCTGAAAGCTGAATCTGCAGTTCACGATAAGTTCCATTTCCTCAGTTCGCTGAACTGAATCTATCTAGATGATGACGTACGACGCGTCAGGCGAGAAAGTAAGTATCGCGACAACACGAGGCAATTTTCAGATTTGTACATGATTAGAAAACGAGATTAAAATTTGAAGCAAACAGTTTATTGAGATTACGATGCAATACCTAGCCTAAGACGAATTGCCCTCGTATCATGCTTGGTAATCTCTCAGAATTCCGATAAGCTCATTATGACAAACAAACATCAGTTTCCGATCAGATAAAAGGAGACACGTATGGCTTCAATCGCCGATAAACAAACATCACTCGATTACAGTCATTGCACGTTAGCCACCTTATGGAGGTAAGCTGTCTTACTAACACCGGGTCCAACACGAAACCATAACCAGCCGCTAGTGGAGGTAGGGAGGATGACTGCTACGAAAAGCAATGACGTTGCGGCCCCTGTAGGCTGGGGAGGAACTAAGTATCGCATTTGTTTCTACTTCCCTGGGAAGATTCAATGCAATCAAATGTAATCGATGAAGATCACAAATGATATTGCTCTTCGATGCAGGCCCTATTTGCAAGTGAGTTATGCACATACACACACACACACACACACACACACACACACACACACAGACAAACAAACAAACATGACAAAAGGCTGTCATTCACCCTCCCCCCTCCTCGTTATCCTCCCTACAGAGATGCTCACCTTCACCAACTTATAACAACGCACATTTAGTCAAATAAAGAAAAGTGAAAAGAAAATAAGAAAGTTGGCAGGAATTACAAACACAAAAAACAAATGACACTTTAGCCTCCGAAAAATGGCAGTATAAATGTTATGTTAGAAAATCATAGTAAATACATAAAAAATTGGAGTCTTTCGCCCGGCTTTCCCAAATAAGGAATTGGAAACATAACTATATATACATTTGCATTTTATTAATAAAAAATTTTCATTTACTTTTTTGTACCAGTGGCAACCAAATAATACTTGTATGACGACTCCATAATGGGTTGTGTGCCCAACAACCACAAAATTTTAATAATCATAACAAGTTTTCATTTCGGTGATTTCATATAAAATATATATTTAAAAATAGTGCTCATGGACTTCATTCAAGTTTGAATTGAAACTTTTAACACGCACTGGACAGGCCTTTTTTATTTATATTCTGTGTATTTTGACGGTATAAATGTTTTCATGCAGTGAACATGAATTTCCAGGACTCGAAACTGCACTGTTGATGTTCAACGAACGAGACTGATATGCGATATTTAGAAATAAATATTTTATATCATACCACCAAAATTATTTTTTATTTTATTTTATAGACCAAAAAATTCTGTTGTATTTCACGAATGCACTGAAGGCGTCACGCTAAAAGGCGAAACGCTTTTCTGTACATAAATAAAATAATATTCAGTACAAAAAATCCTTGTTCTTGTAAATTTCAGCAGTGACCTAGGAAAAATTTTAATTTGCTTCTATTGAGTAGTATTAACATTGAGAGAACCATACGCCAAACAGGTTTACTAATTCTAGAACACGTAAAGCAGCACCACAAGCAATCACACTCTTAAAACAATGAAAAATTGCAGCAGTTGAACTTGGCTGTACACGCATTCGGATAGGAAATTGGAAAGTTTTACGTGTCTGCGTAAGGTTTTAGATAAAGGTTCGAGAACACGTAGAGATGAGGGAAACAACTAAGGCTGAAATCTTTTCCAGTCTCACACTGTACCATAAGAGCTGTCATTGCATTCTGAGAAAAAATTGGAGAAACGGCGGTAGAATGTGAACGTAGAAACATCAGCGTCAACAAGCGTGTCTGTAAATATAGAACGGCTTGGAAGTCTCTACACTGATGGATGAAACTACAAAATGTCATAATGGCATCATGCGATTGGGCGGGGGGGGGGGGGGGGGGGGGATCGGAGAAACTTTCATACGTTTTTCGAGACTCAGGGAAAAACATCTTAAATAGACCCAGTGGTTCAGTGAAACTTAGAAACATTGTCCCATTCCTAGGTATTTAACAATGTAAAAGATTGGGAAAGACAGTAATTCTTCATCCTCCTTTTATCATTCAAATGTTTTCTCAAATCATCGTGTCACAAATTTTTTAATACAGATTAAGGATGAAGTACTTTCTAAAGATTGATTTTTCCGTTGTTGATCTTTTGGCCGGAGTAGGTAAACATAAGAAAATCTCCAATTTCACATTGACAGACTGAGTGAAATGTGCTCCAGATACCGCACACCAGTTATAAATATATAGAACGGGGGCAGTAGGATTCCAGAGATACCTCACAGAAAAGAATGAAATCGATAACGGAGCACACTCATCACGATCCGTAGCGGAAAGTTTTATCAGTTGAGCTTTGGACGCACTTACTTATAAATGTTCGTTTGTTCAAAACCGTCAGTCTGCGAAACTTCTTGATTGATTGCTTTGAAATTTTGATACAACGTTGCATTCTTATACGATACGATTTTTATGTACGTGATTATTATGTATAATATAACCAATATGTATTTTTTTTGGCATTTTTGTAAGAACGTTATAAATGTCATGTGAATGCACGTATGAGATACTTTTAAAAGTAGGTACATGAAAACGCGCGTATTTTATTACAGTGTTCTGTAAAAAATGTCAGAGCTTTCGGTGAAAACATTTTCGAGATTTGCGATTAGGAACATAAACATTTTTGTTTCAGGATAAAGTTCGTCCATATGTTGCCAAGGTTGCCACACTACAGAAGTTTCTTCACGAAGCAGTTACAAATCCTCAATACCGTCCCAATATCTCCCATGCTATTTCTTTGTTTTTACAGAGCTGAAGAAGGTAATTGTGGCCATTGGTTTGCACTGAATAAAGAGTGGCGTACCTGAGTGGAAACATGGTCCTTTAGGAAACTGCAAACATTTTCTGAATGAAAGTATTATGGTGATTGATTTTGAAACAATAAGTGGTTTATTTAGTTATCGCTTATATTTCGTTTTCTTTCAAACCAGAGGAGCAGCATGAATTAGGTCGAAATAAGTATTTGTGAGAAGTCAGTTCCATATACTGCAATCTCTATTCCCTTATATTTATTGATTTATTGCATAAAAAACTTGCCTGTTTCGGTGTAACTCCATTATGAAATGCACCTGTGAATGTTGTGAGTTATACATCTTGTGTCTCCCTTACATTTATTAATTATATTTCTCCCTAAGTTTAAATGTAGGTGCCGTTCATATCAAATCCAAAAGAGATTTTTCAGGTGTGTGTTTTAAGATATTTTATTTATTTAAAAAGTGGAATTCACGTGAAATAATTTCAATGGCCATTCCGACGATAATTGGAAAATTATGTTGGGACATCGCCATAAAATAGTTTTATTTTATATTTGTGGCCTTTTATACCTGACATTATGATGTTCTTAGCAACCTTATTACTTAACCATTTACGATAAAGCAATATTACGCTGTTACTTGCAAAGTCGTGAGCTTCTGCTAATATGTACAACATGCGAAGATGACACATCTGTGGAAAACGCTCATAAGTAAAGACGAAGAAACGATCTTTCAAACATCCTGTTTGTTCGATGTAAAATTTTGTACAGCTGTCGCAAGACGTTTTGTAGACTCCTGGGTTTCAAAATTCTGTAAATGAAATTACACCGGAAAAACAGAAAGAAACAGTAACATAATAAACAAAGAACAAATGAGAGCGTGTGAAAGTAATGAGTCTACTAACACCGCAGTAATGAAAATCAAAGAGCAGAAGATTTAGAACATTTCTACACATTTTACATAAATTTTCTTACGTGAAATTATTGATTATGTGGATGAAAGTTTTCTAGGAGAGATGGAATTGGTTTCTTGCTTCTTTATCAATGCAGTTACAGTCGTGTAGTAAGAAACGTTAATTTTCTGAAACATTAATTACAGCTAATAGTGTAGTTCCAACATTCCCATTGGCTGGTTTCAAATGTTCAACCGTTTGTAAGGCTATGAGACTTAACTATTTTGGTTATTAGTACCTACTTAAACTCAGTTAAACACACACACACACAAACACACACACACACCCATGCCTGAGGGAGGACTCGAACCTCCGACGGCGAGAAACGTGGGCTCCGCAAGAAGGCGTCTTAGAACGCTCGGTCACTCCACCGCGGCTTCGTTGGTTTAACTTTGTAGTGGCTTGTAGTAAAACATGTAATGCGCGATGAATTGTCGCAGATAAATTACGACTGCTGCAATTTTACTAACTGCACTAAATATCCACATGCAGGTCCCAGCCTACAGAATTGTGTCCCTCTGACAGGATTTGAAGTTGACCGTGAGTGTCCCTAATGGATGAAAACTTCAGAGGTAGCCTTCGCTTCACGAAGATGTGTAGTAGTGTAATTTCAGGGGCAAAGTAAGGGATAAAGTCTATAAACATATAAACAAACCTTTCTTTAATAAAAATTAATCAATCATTTAATCATTCAGCAGTCACTGAGGGGTTTGTGTCTCGTGGAGGTGAAAACAGAACATAACCTACACATATCGTTAATGTTCATTGTAGAATTATAGAATAAAAGATTAACTGACTTACAACACACAATAAAAGATGAAACATTATTACACAACAACACTCGAAGCATTGCACTTTAACAGGAAAGTATCTTGCACAGGACAGTGATATACGATAACAACCGGTTACCAACACGGTTTAAAGTAAATTCAGTCTACGGAATAGGAGTCCAAATATATGAGTGGCTCGAAGATGGCGAGTGTTCATCAGACATTAGGGTACCGTCAGGAGTGCCCCAGGAAAGTGTCATAGGATCGCTATTATTTTCTATCTATATAAATGATCGGACAGAGTGAGCTGCAATGTGCGGCTGTTTGCTGATGATGCTGTGGTGTACAGAAAGGTGTCGTCACTGAATAACTGAAGTAGGATGTATAATAATGGAAAGTCCAGTTTGGAATTAATAGTATAGTAATAAGGACCGTCTACAACTCACCGCAAAGACGTGGTGACGAGCTGCGATAGGCACATACAAAAGACACACACATACAACACTCAACTATCGGCCATGGTCTTCTTCAGAATAAGGAACACTCACGCAATCACACAGGCACACGACACAGTCATATAACCATCACCTCCGGCTGCCGTCATTCGAGGTGCGGCAGCCGGAGGTTATGGTTGTATGGCTGTGTTGTGTGCCTGTGTGATTGCTTGAGTGTTCTATTTTCTGAAGAAGACCATGTGTAGTATGTGAGTGTGTCTTTTGTATATGCCTGTCGCAGCTCGTCGCCACGTCTTTGCGGTGAGTTGTAAACTGTCCTTATTACCATATTATGAAATAGGATGTAGCATTACTTGCACCAAATTTCTAGATGAAATGAGTAATGGCAGCTGGCACTAGAAGTAAGGTGATGCAATGAGTAGGAGAAACAACCGCTTAAAGTTCGAGTACAGCATTAGTGTTACTTGAAACAGTCGCGTCAATTAAATATAATCTAGGCGTAACGCTGCACAGCGATATGAAATGGAACGAGCATATAAGAACAGTCTTCGGTTCTTTGTGGTGTAGGCTCTTCAGAGGAAAGTCAAAAGATTTTGAGATTTCGCGCGGAAAAGGCCGTAAAGCAATTACCTGCAGTGGGTTACGCACTGAATGACTTCCTCACTACTTCCCATTTCAAATGAGCGTTACTGCTGCATACATTGAATGTGTCATCAGTTTTAGGCGTTTAACAGTGTCGTCACATTCTACTCTTAAGATCCATTCATCTCTGAAGGTACCCACGAGTTAACGAGGCCAAGTCTGTAACGCGTGGTAACGAAGTGTAAGAGTGACTGACGAAACTGGCACGCTGTCACCTGTTAATGACCTGTCATCAACAGTAAAACCCGCGAGAAGAAACGCAACAAAACAGGGTAGTTTGATTCTCTTTAAATGAAATTCGAATAATCTGAAAGCTCGCTAAAAAGATCCATGTGATACCTGTGACGTCAAACCACGCAATGCTGCTACTTTGCCGTAAAATTCACTAACAGTGATATATTATTTGAACATTGATATTTCGAAATACGATGTAAAAATATTGATTAGTACAGCTCTATACAAATACAAATATAAATCCCACATAAATTCGCAAAATGTGATTGAAATTAGTTCGTAGTACGTTTATTTCTATAAGGATCATTTTGACGTAAGCAAACACTTCATACAACTACTATTGCTCTATTAGTTCAGTATTAAATATTATGCCCTGATACTGCAAATGCGTGTAGTATTGTTGTTGTAGTCTTCAGTCCGGAGTCGGGTTTGTTGCAGCTCTTCACCCAACTCAGTCCTGATCAAGCCTATCCATCTACTCATAAGAACGGGACCCATATTTGTTTATCCCTGCTTACTACATTCGTATCTTGGTTTCCCTCAACGATTTTACCCCATATACTTCCCACCAATGCTAAATTCATTAATCCGTCATGTCTAAGAATATGTCCTACAAATCCACCCCTTCCTTTTTGATAATGTTTGCAAGAAATTACTTTTATCCCCAGTTCTGTCACTACCTCCACTTTAATTACGCGATCTTCCCACTTAATTTCAAGCATTCGTCTGTAACACCACATTTCAAAACCTCTGTCCTCTTTCTGTCTGTATTATTTAACGTCGAAGTTTCACTCCGTATCAGGCAACACTACACACAAATGTCGTCAGGAAAGACTTCCTTACACTTAAATTAATATTCGATTTTAGAAAAGTCCTGTTTTCCAAAAGCGCTTCTTCCCATTGATTTCTGATTTTATATTCCTCTGTACTCGACCATCATAAGTTACATTACTGCCAAAGTAACAAAATTCATCTACCACATTTATTATTTCGTTACCTAATCTAAATCCTTGAAGATCGCTTGATTTTCTTAGACTTTTTAATTTTCGACTTATACGCCCCTTTCAACACACTGTCCGTTCCATTCATATGTTCCTCTGTCTCTGACAGAATTGCAATGTCTTCAGCAAATCATAAAGTTTTATTTTTTACTCTGAACTTTAATTCCTTCTCCAAATTTCTCCTCGCTTTCCATCACATCATATTCAACGTACAAATTGAATAATATTGGAGAAAGGCTACAACCCTGTATTACTTTTTTCCCAACTACTGCGTCCCTTTCATGCCCTTCTACTCTAATAACTATTGTTTGGTTTTCGTACAAGTTGTAAATAAAGTTCCATTCCATATATTTTACCCGTGCTGACTTCAGAATTGGAAAGAGTTTGCCGGCCGCGGTGGCCGAGAAGACTGAGGCGCTCCAGTCACGGTCTGCATGGCCACTACGGTCGGGGGTTCGAATCCCCCCTCGAGCATGGATATTTGTGCCGTCCTTAGTCTTACCTAGTTCATAAGCAGTTTGTAAGCTTAGGGACTGATGACCCCGTAGTTAAGTCCCATAAGTTCTACAAACATTTGAACATTTTTGGAAAGAGTGTATTACAATCAACATTGTCAAAAGCTTTCTCCAATTGTACAAAAGTTAGAAATGTAAATCAAAATTGAACTTCCCTGAGGTCAGCTTCTACCAGATTTTCCATTCTTCTGTAAATAATTAGAGTTAAAATTTTGCAACCATTATTTGGTGACCTGGTGGTTCTGCAACTTTTACACCTATATGCGCCTACTTTCTGTGAAAGTCTGAAGATATTTCGCCGACTCATACATCTTACACACCTAGTGAAATAGGTTTGTCATGGCTGGCTATCCCAGAGACTTTAGTGAGGGGATCTCGTCTACTCCAAGGAACTTATTTCGTCTTAAGTCTTTCAATGCTCTGTCAGCTACTTCTCTCAGTATTGTCGCGTTGAAATGGAAGCAGGTTTGACTTCGAAGGCAAATGAACACAACACTTATACTGAAAGCACGTTTATTACGAACTTAACATATACGCAGCACTGACTGCCTCTCGGGCAGAGTGCTCTGCTATTTATACACAGACAGAATATACCAGAAATTAGAAGAACAGTTAACATAAGAAACAAGTAGAATTTACAAGTGAACATAAGAAAGATCTAGAAACTTCTGGAATTGTTAATTACAAAGAAATAAATTTTTGCCGATGGGTGGGACTGAACCGGCGAACCTTAGCACCGCAGTTTTTTTTTTTTTTTTTTTTTTTTTTTTTTTTTTTTTTTTTTTTTTTAGCACACCAACAACATTTTTTTTCATTGCATTCAAACTGAAAATTTCCTGAAAGAAAAATTAAACTTCCTCTTCTGCGGTGCTTTTATATATATATATAGCCAAAGGTGCTTGCAAGGCGTCGGGACAGTAAGTGCACTTAGTAGCTGTCTCTCCTTGCCAGTATGGAACTAAAAAGTGTGGAACGTTCTTCTTAGGGTGAAAAAAATAAAGAGAAATAAAGGAAATAAAGAAATCCTCTCCGCGGTTAGTTCAGCCACATGGAAGCCTTCAGCGTTCGTCTGCTCGAATTGGTCTTGCAAGTGGTCCGTTTCAGTTACAACTTTTACTGTTTCCGACGTGTAGTTTTGAATGCGTCTTCTCATAACTCTGATGGCTCCATGGCTTTAATAGCCGCGTTTCTGTGAGCACTGAAGTCCATAACTTGATACTATCTGTAATATCTTTATGTCTTCACCATAATTTTCAACATATTTCCGTATGTGTTCGTGTAATCAGTTTGTAATCTTATTTTGTCATGTTCGTATTCCAAGTAAGCGCGATAATCGGCAAGTGTTGCTGAACGGTTATAGATGGCATAGACAGCAGTGTGTCCTAAAACCCAAATCGCTGCATTGTTCTTCTTACGAGGGTACCGCAGTTTTTCTGGTCGTAATAACTCTAAAATATCTGTTTTGTGAAACCGTTCGGTCGATAATGGCCAATCTGCATCGCATGAATTCCAGGATCAACTCAGTTGTACCGCATGTGAGTCTGTGAATTAGTGTGTCCATGTATCCACAGTTTGTACAGGCGGGTGTTGGGGTCATGTGAATGTTGTTAAGTTTCTCGTTAGTCGGCACTTTATCATTAACAATTATGTACCACATTGATTTGATACGTGACGGTAGTATTGGATTATGCACGTTTCTCCAAATCGTATTCCATTTTGAATGTGGGTATTTGTTTGTTATCTGATTTTCTCTGACATCTGTTGTTAAGAAGTTGTAGATTTTCTTATTCGCATAGGATGGGTTGATGTCATCAGCGTGCTTCATATAACTGAATTCTCTGTAGTAAAATCTGATATGGCGAAAGGTTAAGGGTATTACAGCTTCATAAATTGGTGGCATCAAACTGCTCGGCTTCCAGTGTGATATTAACCATTGGGTTAGGCTCGGCGTTCGTTTATTTATAATTTTACTAATGCGACCGATTAGTAAAGTCCGGCATTTATATCTGGCGTGAATTAAACCAAGACCTCCGCGTTCAGGAGGTAAGGTTAAGGTGTCAAAGCAGACTTTAAAAATATGGCTCCTTAGAACGTACCAACAGAAAGCCTTCTGGATACTATCTGCGAGGTGATTTGACAGCAGTATGATCTGGCCCAAATAAAACATCCTGCTCGCTATCGATATCCTGACTGTATGCACTCTTTGCAACAAGTCCAAATCTCTGTCAGAATAAATACGAGTTGTGGCTCGGATCTTGTGTAACATGTCTGTCCAATTCTTTGTTGCCATGGCATCCGGTATCGCGCTCCAGTAGACTTCAAGCGATTTATGTTGCACTTTTGTTTCACACCAGTCTAGGTAGGTGGTGTTGCCGATGCCTCTTCCTATGTGGAGCAGTGTTGTTTTCTTCGTATTCAACTTCGCTCCAGTTGCTATGTTAAAAGTAGTAATTACTTCCCTCACTTTCGCCAGATCGTCCGTGGATGTTATTGCCAAACATACGTCATCGGCATATGCAATGCAAGCAATTTTCCACATTCCTATACTGATTCGTCTGTGAGGGAGATCTCATATAAATCACTGTGTGAGCCCGTCTTGAATATTGTTCAAGTGTTTGGGATTTCCACCAGATCGGTTTACAGGAGGACATCGTGGCAGTTCAGAGGCGGGCGTCTATTTTTGTAACTGGTTGTGTCGATCAGTACGGGAGTGTTTCTGAAAGGCTTCGGGAACTCTAATGGGAGTCGCTGGAGGAGAAACACTTTCAAATAAATTTAGAGGGCCGCAATTTGACGCGAACTGGTCAGAAAAGCAATTTACTAGTAGTGGAACTGAGAATCCTCTGCGAAACGTCTTTGGGTAGATTGCGCAGTATTGATGTAAATGCAGATCGGGATATCGGTACGTACTCTATGCCCGTATCTAACTACCACGTTTTTAGGTATGACAAATGCCGGATTTTGGAATTATTCCTCTACTAGCTCCCTATTTTCTCCGAAATTCGACCGTAGTCGGAAATACCTTGACGAGCAATTGCTAGTTTGTACAGGTGTTAGTATAGAACACGGAGCGAGGAGAGGAAGAACTCTTCATGTCTTGGACGAGTTGAACTTTGTATTGGTTATCTACGGCAATCTGTAGTATGATATTACACACTTGGCGAAGTCGTCCTGGGACAAGTGGGACATGGTGCGAAAAGCTTCTCATAGTTATGGACAAGTCCAAGTGGTAAAGTGTATTCTCCGCGGTGTGTTCTACAATGATCCGAATATCAGCTCCTTGTGTGATGTGTAACAAAGGAGTCACAAATTTCCTTTTGGCACCTATATCCTAATAAATTGTAATCAACATATCAATACTATCCAACAACATTCGTACCATAAAACAAGTGGTGTTGCACGTGATCGTACTCCAATCTTGTCGTATAGATGGGGCTAAAGAATATGATGTGATCCTACCACCGAGCCACGATTCTGAAAGTAAGTGAACCGGCAAAGCCGAAATAATTATACGAGTATTATTTTTAGTAGTTTTAATACCCCATTCAACCCCATTTTGGGACGGTTCCCATAAGTATTTAAATTGTGGGAGCCTATCTATAATACCTGGTCTGTTAGAAGGATGCTATTCATATTCGTGACATCTAACGAAGGTAGTCTGTTGTATGAGGCGAACGTTAAGTCTGTCAGTGTATAAACTACAGAAATACTATTATTAACTGAAAAATTTGTTGTGTATACATAATGCTTATTTAAATGGAATGCAATTAAGTGTTCTGAATTGTTGTAACCCACTCTGTTCCTAGCATTCGACGTGCCGGAAAGTTATTCTAATGTATGTTTATGATCGCCCATAAACGTGGTGCTTCTGGTTTCATGGGGAATAAGGAATTATTCCGGAAGGGATCAGGGAAGTGTTCATTTAACTATGTCACATATTTAGCAGTAATATATAGCCAAAGTACACGACCTTTTTAACGAAACTAATGTGATCCTGCCGGCCGCGGTGGCCGAGGGGACTGAGGCGCTTCAGTCACGGTCTGCACGGCCACTACGGTCGAGGGTTCGAATCCCCCCTCGGGCATAGATATTTGTGCCGTCCTAGTTCGTAAGTAGTTCATAAGTAGTTTCTAAGTTTAGGGACTGATGACCCCGTAGTTAAGTCCCATAAGCTTAACAAACATTTGAAAACATTTTTAATGTGATCCTACTGCTGAATATCTGGAACAGTTAATGAAATAGCGGAGAAAAAGTGAATGTATGACATTCAGCAGACACGAGTTCGACGACGAATATGATTCTAGGGTGGAGAAGGGGAATATAATTCTGCAAGGAGGCATGCGTCATCCATGGATGAATTCATTTAGATTCAAATGTCGTTCACATATCTGCAACAAAAGGGGATTTTCTTGCTCATACGAGAGGACAGTATTAAATAGTGGTTTTGAAGGGCATTGATAAATACTTGTCGTAAAAGTCTTGGGAGGCAGTTGCCCATTGCAAAGACGTCCGTTTGTTTATATATGTTATTATTAAATTTTCATTGAATGAAGTAATGAGGCCTTCTCACGATATGCATTAAATATTCTGTGCTTCAGAAGTTCTAACTTCAAAGTTGTAAAGAAGATTTTAGTGGTGGTAAGGAGTTTAATTTTCTCTTGTATGGAGTTTACGTTTGTGAAAAGGAATTGCCGAAGTCAATGTAATTCATGTACGATTGTCAAACACTTGTTAAAAGACAATAAAGAAAGATTAGCATTGAAAAACTATTTCTCCGTATCGAACGTGAAACGGATAAAGATAATAATAATAATATGGTTTCCTGTTCCATAGGACCCAACTGAGGAGTGAGAATCCATGGTCATGAAACAAGTCAACACATGAATTTTTACACAAGAATGGTAATAGACAATTTTTAAGTAGTCCTGTGCACACGACACTCTTAAGACAGGGTGAGAAGAATCAATAAAGAAAAAAAATGAATTAGCTTAATTGCTTAACTTTTCTAGGCGCTCCTCGACAGAATAAAAGGAGTGAGCCATGAGGTAACTCTTCAATTTAGATTTGAAATCGTGTGGGTTAGTGTTAAGATTTTTTAGTTCTTGTGACAGCTTACTGAAAATGGATGCTGCAGAATACTGTACACCTTTCTGCACAAGTGTCAAGGTGGTGTGATACAAATGTAGATTCGATTTCTGTCTAGTATCCGCCGAGTGAAAGCTACTAGTGGAAATAAGCTGATATTATTAACAACAAAAGACATTAAAGAAAAAACGTATTGTGACGCCAGTGTCAAAATACCCAGACCACTGAAAAGGGGTCGACATGACATTCGTGAACTTTCACCACATATTCCTCGAACCGCCCGTTTTTGAGCCAGAAATTCCTTTTAGCATCAGGCGATCTACCCCAAAAAATAATGCCGTACGTCATAAGTGATTGAAAGTAAGCGTAATAGACTACTTTTAGTGTTGAAAAATCACTTATTTCAGAGATTGTTCTAATGGTAAATATAGAGAATTTAGTTTTGGAACATGATCCTGAAGATGGGCTTTCCACGACAGCTTACTGTCTATCTGAATACCTAGAAATTTTAACTGTTCAGTCTCACTCATGATATTACTATTATGTGTAATCAAAATGTCAGCTTTCGTCAAATTATGTGTTAGAAATTGTAAAAAACTGAGTTTTACTGTGATTCAACATCAACTTGTTTTATACAAGCCATTAACTTATCTCTTGAACTGAATTATTTGATACTGTGTCAATATTATGAGCAACATCCTTCACTACCAAGCTGGTATCATCAGCAAACAAAAATGTTTTACAGACACCTGTTATACTCGAAGGCATATCACTTATATAAATAAGAAACAGCAACCGTCCCAAAACAGACCCCTGGGGCACCCCACACTTAACTGTTCCGCATTGCGATTGTACGTCATAGCCATTTCTAGACTCGGAGAATTACCTTCTGTTGTCTATTATTGAAGTAAGAGGTAAACCAGTTTGAGCTACTCCTTGTATTCCATAATGTTCCAACTTCTGCAACAATATTTTGTGATCAACACAATCAAACGCTTTTGTTAAATCAAAGAAGACCCTAATGTCCGTAGCCTCTTATTTAACCCATCAAGTGTCTCTCAGAGAAACGAAAATATAGCTTTTTCAGTCGTTAAACCACTTCTAAAACCAAACTGTAAGTTTGACAACAAATTATGTGAACTCAAATGATCAATTACTCTTGAATATACAGCTCTTTCTATAAATTTAGAAAAAAAACGATGGCATAGAAATAGGTCTGTAGTTGTCTATATTATCCCTTTCTCCTTTTTTATAAAGTGGTTTCACTACTGAGTACTTTAATCTGTCAGGAAACTGACCATTCTGAAAGGAAAAATTACAAATATGGCTTAGTACTGGGATAACATATGGAGAACAGTACTTTAAACTTCTGCTAGATACCCTATCATATCCTCAAGAGTCCTTAATCTTTAGTGATTTAATTATTGACTCAATCTCCCCTATGGGAGTTGGACCATTTCAGGTAACAGCATCGGAAAGTCATTTTCTAAAAATGTTATATGATGACCTGTAGAAACTAGGGTTTTGTTTAGTTCACCTACTATATTCAGAAAGTGATTATTGACTATTGCACATATATCTAACCTGTCAGTAACAGAAACATTTCTACTACGCACTGACGTTATATTTTCTACCTACTGCTGGTGACCAGACACTTTCTTCACGACTGACATATAGTTTTAATTTTATCCCGAGAGTATGCTATTCTTTTTGCATACTACATACTTTTTGCGTTCTTAATGATATTTTTCAGAACCTTACAGTACTGTTTGTAATGAGCTACCGCATCTTCATTCTGACTGCTTCTAACATTTTGATACAATTTCCGCTTTGTTCTACATGATATTCTTATCCCCTTTGTCAGCCACCCTGCCTTAATGGAAGTACCCTGTTTTGAGCGTTCTAGCGGAAAGCAACTTTCAAACGGCATAAGAAATGTGTTCAGAAAAGCATTATATTTATCATCTGCATTATCAGCACTATAAACATCCTGCCTTTCTTGTTCCTTAATTAGGTTTAAAAAGGTCTCAATCGCAAATGGATTAACTTTTCTGGGTAGATAATACTTATGTTTAACATTTGTTTGAGAACAAATACTTTTTGGAATTAAAATTTGGGCATCGTGGTCTGATAGGCCATTTACTATTCTTCTGACAGAGTGCCCCTCTAACAATGAAGAATGATCAAGAATATTGTCACTCTCGTTGGAAAGAATACTGTTTTCATAATGTTATAGGAATTAAATAGATCTAACAGCTGAATTTTTCTTGAGCTATAACCTACACAATTAATGTTGAAATCTCCACACACAATTAAATTTTTATACTTCCTATATAGTGAATCCAGAACCAATTCCAACTTGGGCAGAAACATTTTAGTTGGCTGCAGTGGCCGAACGTTCTGCAGCGCGTCAGTCACAGTCTGATCGGCCACTACGGTCGGGGGTTCGAATCCCCCCTCGGGCATGGATAATTGTACCGTCTTTAGTATAAACTAGTTCATAAGTAGTTTGTATGTTTAGGGACTGATGACCCTGTAGTTAAGTCCCATAAGCTCTACAAACATTTGAACATTTGAATTTGAATTTGAAACATTTTAAAATCTGAGTCAGGGGACCTATAAATAACAACAATCACTAGTTTATTTCCATTAACATTAACAGTTCCTGCACAGGTAGAATATTCAAAAATTTTAGGTGTTTGCATTGACGAGGGACTGAATATGAAGAAACATATTGAAGATCTCCTGCAACGTCTGAGTTCAGCTACTTATGCTATCAGAGTCATTGCAAAATTTGGCGATATAAATCTCAGTAAATTCGCTTACTACGCCTATTTTCATTCACTGCTTTCATATGGGATCATATTCTGGGGCAATTCAACATTGAGTAAAAAAGTATTCATTGCACAAAAGCGTGTAATCAGAATAATTTCTGGAGCCCACCAAAGAGCATCCTGCAGACATTTATTTAGGGATCTAAGGATACTCACTGTAGCTTCACAATATATATATATATATATATATATATATATATATATATATATATATATATATATATATATATATATATATTCACTCATGAAATTTATTATTAACAATCCGACCCAATTCAAAAGTAATAGCAGTGTGCATAGCTACAACACTAGGATATAGGATGGTATTCACTATTCAAGGTTAAATCTAACTTTGGCTCAGAAAGGGGTGAATTATGCTGCCACAAAATTCTTTGGTCACTTACCAAGTAGCATTAAAAGTCTGATAGATAGCCAACTAGTATTTAAAAAGAAATTAAAGGAATTTCTGAATGGCAACGCCTTCTACCATGTAGATGAATTTTTAGATAAAACTTTAAAAAAATCCTTAAAATATTGATTGTCAAGTATAGACAACATTTACTAAACTGAGACGTTCCACATCATTACGAAATGTCGTATATATGATCTATGGAACAAGTATTAATCTAATTTAATCTAATCCAATCTAACATTCAAATATTTTTCTGTGCAGTGTTTAGAAAAATCTATTGACTCTGATGAAATTTTTTTTACATACATGGCCATTCCCCTACACTGCAAGGAACTCCTAGTGTAGAAGGCAGCTAACCTGTATCCTCGGAAAGAAAGTCTCTGAATGGTCACATCACTTAAATGCTCTGAAATACCAATAATGTCAGAATCAATATCAATAAGCAGTTCACTAACTTTATCTCTGATACCCTGTACATTTTGATGAAACATAGTAATTTCCTTATTACTTAGATCCATAGACTTTGTCAAAGGTGGTTTCATTCTTAGGGGGACATCCTTTAAGCAGGAATACCTCTGTCCTCAGTCTAAAAAAGGTGCAGCCCTAACATCAACTACTATAGGAAGTGAGTGACATTCCCACCCCCTACTACACTGTCACATATGAGCTTTGCCAGCCTCCCCTTCCCATACCTTTTGAGGTGCAGACCGTGCCTAGTGAAATCCGACTTTTGGATACTCAACTGGCACCACTGCAATGTAATCCATGCCCTCCATCATCAGCGCCTCCTCAAGCCCCATGTTAACACGCCTGACAGCAGTATTAAAACAAGGCCTATCATGACGCTGAAACAGCTGCACCAAATGCATATTTGTGCCACCAGTTTGAGTTGCTATCCTTTCCAGATCACCACCTATATCATATTCCCCGTCCCTATCAAGACTATTCCCGGCTCCACACACTATAACTATCTGATCTTCTATTGAAAAATCCATATGTTACAAGTGACCTGAGCTAACCCTGCACTAGGCTTCACTATGCTGGTGCATGGTATTCACTCGCAAGTACTTTCTGCAACTGTTGGCCAACACCTCTCTCATGAGAACTGCATAACAGCAGAACCTTCTTCTTCCTAAGAGAACTCACTACAAATTTCGGGTCGTAACAGCTGAGATCTGCTCCGTACGTCCTACACCTACAGCTACAGGAGGTTCATCTCCACTCAACTCCGACAGTTGGTCAAACCTATTTGCAACTTGCAATTTAAAGGTATCTGAATACCTTCTCCTAGCTACCTGCTTGCCAACTGCCAGTTCCCATTCCCCGGCCCCCCTTCCCCTCCTCAACCTACCTAGTTCCTCTTCAGCGTTTTTCAACTGCACCTGAAGGGCGCAGATCAAACGCTCCTGCTCCTCTATCATCTTATTCCTGCTGCAAATCCTACAATTCCAGGAGAGAACCTCACCACAATGCCCACTGTCTTCCCCACTGCATTCCCCTCCATGAAAATACTACAAATCCCACACTGCAGCCCCCTACGCACGACCCTACGACAGAGCCCACACTTTTCACTTTTGGTAAAATTTAACAATTATTTGTTAAGAAAAACTAGACATCTACGTTAGGTAAGTTACGTTTCTACAAAAGAACGACGAAGTACCTTTTAACTACAGAAATCAACAAATCTCAGTCTCTATAAATCAAGTAACAACAACAACTAATACTACAACTACTAGTATAGAAAAGAGCAAATAACGCTACCACAATAACTTTACACTGTTGCTTGCATAAACAAGTTCAAATTCAAGCGTCACTAATAAACTAACTAAACACAGTGAGAGTACAAGAATTATCAAATATCGTAACGGAAAGTTTCCCCAACCGAATTTACGTTAAAACACATCGTGAAATTTACTAACGTTAATAATTCAACTACAATACACAAAACTTATGGGAACTTAGCTTTCGGAGACCGCTACGGCTGGAACCACTCGCCACCAGATGTAAACAAAGCAGTAAGACGTCGAACACAAATAACACTACTTACAGCAAATATGGTACAATAAACGCTAAAATTACTGACGATCCTCTACTAGAACACCTCTAAGTTGAATATGTCACATTAACGTAATGGTGAACCATATGTCACATTAACGTAATGGTATTTAATTTGTTTTACTTAGTTTGGAAACCTTTCCTTAATACGAGTATAATTCAGTTTCACTTTTTAATTGTTGAGTATATAATTTTATAGTTATAGTTCGCATAGGCAGTATGTTTCCAGTGATATCTCTCGAAGCTAATCGAAACCTCTGGAACTTAGATCTTTACATACTCTAATGGACTCTGTCTACTTTAGTAAAAGCACTTTTCTTTTTATCTTAAACAAACTATGAACAATTTTCCTGAGATTTAATACTTATTCAAGTGCACTATTCTCAATGCAAATCATCTTGCAAAAAATAATAAAAGTTTTTTTTCAGTTGCTGTTACATCCTATGACCCAGAATTAATTTTCTGAAGCACAATATTTTCCAGACATTGAATTCAAGTGAACAATTATATAGAGTTTTTACTTAGAAAATGAAATTTTTCAGAGATAACATGTTTCGTTTCAAAGATTAGTATGTGCGCGCTCTTCTTACGTCTTGCTGGGCATTAATTTCAGTCAGTAATTTCGGTATTATTCGGTATTATTAGAAGTGATACATAAGCTCATCAACGTTATCTTGATTAAATCTGCAATAATGAAAAATAATATGTTGCTTATTGTACAGTAAGATCAATAAGTAATTATAAATGTGAAACGTTATTTCCTTTTCATAACTATAAACTGAAACTGGCGACTTTTTAAATAAAAAAAGAACAAGAATGAGTTGCATACGCTTTAATGTGGTTCCACATGGGAGTACTGGATTAAATGCTGAATTGTGATCTCTCCTTCGTGGGCCAAACTTTATAATAGAAACACTTTATATGACATTATAAGTCCCTCGAGGCAGATACTATCTATCTTTAAAATAGTACAACTCGCTCACTTAATCGTAAGATAACCGACAACAGAGGAAGACATGTGTGAGCCGAGTGCAACGTGCGCCTGAGAGATCTGTGACCCACATTACAAGTCTGATAGGTGGGTTGCAGAGATCGTGGTGCTCTCTTTCTGGTTGTTTGGGATCCTTCGCACTTAAAGAGTTGTAATGGTGCAAACAGTTCCAAACATTTTGTTCAGCAACAAATTTTTATCACACGCTTCTGGACGAAAACTAAACTAGAAGCGTGCTAATATATATTCAAAATGTAAATTTAAACATATATTTCAGGGTGACTAGTTGCGGTTTTAAAGGAGAGAGTATCAGGATATTGCAAAATTACAGATGAAAGAAATGCGATACAAATTTTAAAACTGTGTGACGTCTTCATTATCTTTCTGAAAAGTTTTGGCAAAATTTTTATGTGGCACATAAACAGATGACTGATTCGGAACTTTAGTATGTGATCGCCAATCCACACAGTTTCTTATGTTAGCGTGATTTTCTTTGCAGAAGTGTTCTCCAAATCAGAGATTTAAAGTAAGTAAACAACGGTACAAGTTAGTCAAGTTACGGCAACGGAGGCTGTTGATTTTGGTTTGTGAGATGGATGGAATTATGTAATGAAGAAACATTTCCGTACATCAATCGGGACTGGTGTATGGAAAGAATGGGAGGAGGGTGCTTGTAGTGTTAGAAGCATCCTCCACTAGATACCGTCAACCGGTTTGCGAATTCACTGCCTTCACTTTAAAAATTACTGAGATATACATTTATGAGCCGACTAATATCCCATGAAGTTTATCAAGAGCAAAAGTATTTGCCAAGACAAATGCCTGAAGTCCCTCGCGGATGCATCGAATAATAATTCAATTAAACCATGATGTATATTGGAGGCAATTAATTAGATAAAAGTAATTAAGAACAAAAATAAATAAAATGGAAGTACTGCAAGATTAAAGCTAATTGGTAGACAAAAATGGATAAAACATTAAAACAATAGTGACATAAGAGGAAATGGACAAAACAGAAATAGAATTAACGTTCCATAAATAGGCCCAAGAACATCATTAATTATAGTCTCACGACTGCACGATGCATGCCCTATATATTAATAGTAAATCCCAGATAAAAACTGTTGGAGGTTCCCGTTTAGGAGAGGAGCCAAGTAATCTAAGTAAGGGAGATATTTTCTGTGGATAATATGTTCACCATTGCAAGAATAAGCGAATAAAAAGAGACAAGAATTAGAAAACACACCTCACTTATAGATTATGATACAGCGTTTGAGAGAGTGAATTATGATCATGAGAAACGAAACAAAACAAAAGATTCTTGCCAACGTTTAGTAATAATGAGTTTGTACACAAATAGTTTATTGGAGACATCAGAATTAAAAATGTGATGGGATGTTAGCAAATACAATACCATATAGGGTGGTATATTTTGATAGGCATCTGTTCGGTGCACAACATAAACAAAGGTCTGTCCGAGAGACTCTTTGGTTTTGTCGCGTTACGTTGGCGCAGCCCAACTATTCACGGCAGTTGCAGTCGAGTAATGGTAGGAGTTAATTCGTTTGCTTCCCAAACGAGGTGGGGCAAGGAACACACACGCCGATGAAATGTTTTTAACGTAATTCGAGGGAACTGACTGATAAAACTCGCGAAGCAATATTTATGAGTTGAAAAAGTTTTTGGAATAGATTATGTTATTAATTTGCTGTGCGTATAGGTTTTACTCAGACAGTCATTGTTAGGGTATTTTCACAGCAGAATGTTCTTTTTATCATGAACAGTCTTTTCTCTTCTTATGGTGTAACTTACTTCTCTTGTGTCAAGATTATTCTGTCAAAACAGAAAAAAACAAGTGATTGTTTTATTCTTGTTCTTCCAGTAATAACAATCAATGTGTTAAAAACAGAATATGGTACAGTGCGCAAAATTTTGTTAATGTTAATTCAAGCTAAGTCAAAAATACAGAAAATCGATAAAGGAACTTTCTTGTGTCAGTGCCGTTATTTCTACTTGCTAGCGTAAATTTATGTCTGAGAGAAACCGGGTACACGCTAAAAGGTGGTTGGTTGGCGGTAGAAATGTGGTAACATGAGATTTTGTAGTCGTAATTGAGGGTCGTTATGCAGTGTTAGCAGTGAACAGTCCCGCATGAAATACAGGAGTAGGCAGCTACTGGTTTTTGTGGCAATTATTCTAGGGTATAAGAAGAAGCTATGGCAATAGAGGCTAAATTAATCTACTGCAAGTTCCAGGAAGCCTCAAATGCAAGTTTATAGCTCTTGAAGGACTGTGGGTTTGTCATGTGGGCTCGTTGTGCAATACAAACTTCGCCACGAAGAGAATGAGCTCATAGCCACATCAACTGCTGAAATTGTTTTGGATGTGTATTGTTGCCACTAAATCACATAATTATCTCTCTACGGTACTGCAAGTAATGTATTTTTTTCTTTGAAATCATGCGTGAACCAGCCGTTTGTTTAAAGCTACATAATATAGTTGTTCAACTAAAACTGTGTTCCAAATCTTAATTGTCCCAAGTCATACTAACAAGTAGGTTCCTTTCCTGGTGATAAAATTTCTGATAATCCTAAGAACCAGTATTGTTATTTTCAAAAGGTGGTATACTAAGCAGAACAGAACTGGTTTTAAATATTATCAGTATAGTGATAAAGTAATAATCAAATGAGTTGTGATCAGTTAGAGATAGCAATTTGAAAGTTAATGTTAAAGAAGTAAGTACTTTGTTGTAACTTCAATTTTTTTAAAGTTCTAGTCAACAACTAAATTTATTTGCTTAATCAAAAGTAGATCTAACTTCATGTCTTGAATGAGATTTCTAGAAACAGTAGCTGCATTTCTATCTCATAAGATCCAGAATCAACTAGTTATCAGAAATCTTTCAGAATTTCTGTTAAAAAAATTGAAAAGTACTGTTCTCTGCTTACTAAAGAAATTGTAAGGTAAGTTTAGCGTAAAAAAAGTCTTTAACTAATAGTAAGATACAATATGATGAAGTAAACAAACTGTATGTTAAGCTAGTGGTTCAATATATAGTAATTGTGAAGGTTTACAGTATCATATAGTATTACTTTTGCTTTAAATGAAAGTGTTATTAGTGCACAGTCAGAATATAGAGTCCTTTGCAGAAATATAAAGTCACAGATCTTTGTCTTAACTGAGAGTAGGCAAATGAAAGTACAGTTATACTATTCAAATAAATAGATTATTAAATGTTTAAAGTATTACGTTTTCTATTGGTCAGTTTTCTATTGGTCAGGTTTGATGATATATTCAGACATGCTGTAGTCAGGAGTAATGAACAAGGCAACCAATAGTTTGTTTGTTATATTAACTAGTGACAATCATATACGTTCGTAAAAAATTTTTAATCTTAAACAGACTAATGAATGGGCCATAGTGTAGTGTATATTAGTAATTGTTCAGGTTTTACTGCCACAAACTTTTTTTTTGTATATAAGTTTTTGAATGACTATGATATCTTTTGTAGTCCTAAATTCAATTGGTCTGATGTTCCATTTTCAGTCACGTTAGATATTTATTTCCTAAACGAGAGTGGCGACCGTTCTTGTTAAACGCTAACGTTCATTGATCTTGCAGTTTGTACTGAACCTAATAGCAGTATTTGATAGGAATTTCATCTCGAAATGAAAAATCCTTAGAGACGAAGTTAAAACGATACCTCGTCCATTAGACACACATCACGCTCAAAACTAAAAATCCTGGCAGAGGTGTGTTAACATAACAGTGGTGTTTCGCAGTGCATAACGCTTGTGTACTTCATGTTGTGTAAATGTGTGTACTGTTGTGATACCACTGCAGTTTTATACCTAGACTTACAAAACTACTACGTCTATATCTGCATAGACACTCAGCAAATCACATTTAAGTTACTGGCGGAGGATTCATTAACCACTTTCATAACCTTTCTCTACCGTTCCATTCTCTTACAGCCCGCTGGAAGGAAGAACACCTAATCCGTTCAATTTTCGATCTGATTTTTCTTACTTCATTGTGATGGTCATGTCTCCCTATGTAGGTTGGTGCTAGCAAAATAT